>OY748309.1:13017763-13472347 GCA_963556515.1 Nudaria mundana
GAAGAGGCACATCAGTAGGTCGTCAAGTTGAGGGCCACTCTCTATGGTATTGTGCGCTGTGAGAGTGGCCTACAATCGCTAGACGTCGTCACGACTTACCACCAGGCGGGCGGCGTCAATTTGACGAGCCCAATATAAAAAAAAAAAAATATAGAAGCAATAATATTTTTTTATTTTAAGTACTTACTGACGTTTGTAAGAGCCATTTAATGACTTATACAAATAAATAAATAATTTCATTTCATCCAGGATTGTAACTTGACCGGTTTCGCTTTCTTCAATATTTCAGCATTTTCAAATGTACACAGTCTACACGTCACCTTTGATTTGTAAAGCGAAACCAGTCAGGCTAAATCCTGGATATGAAATTAGTGAAATATTATTGTGAGTCCGAGACGCCCAGGACTTTAATTGGCTGTGCCACAGCGGCTGGCATGTAAGATTTTGTTGCCTTTCATCAACATTTCATCGCAAGGTACGGGTATCAAATTTAGTTTTCAAAATTATAATAAAACTGCTTATTTTATTAAATTAATTCGGCCATATTGGACATAACCCCACTTTTTAGAGTGCCCGGGACGGCAATAGGCTTTCCCCCGTTTTCGTGGGACTAAATTTACTGGCAAATTGTGGGTGTGTAATGCACCTCTGTCTGCCTATCCCTTCGAGATATAGGCGTGATATGTGTATGTATGTGTGTGTATATGACATATTATTAAACTGTCTAGGTGGCCGAGTGGTATGAGTATGTGATGCCATCCTTGAGGTTTCCGGGTTAAATTAAATTTTGTCTTATCCACAAATATTTGTTTTAGAGTTGGGTATTTTCTATGTATATTTTCACATTCTACATTTATGTAGAAATATATAAGTATATTTATTCGTGCCGCGGAGAGCACGTTGTCGTGACACTCAGACCGGTTGTCACATGAACATCTATGGCAATTGTTATGGGTATTTGGAGACCTAAAACAAAAATTCGGGTAGTCTAGCTACAGAATTTTGATATCATGGGTTGTGGAGGTCAACGGCTGAACATGTATATTTTCCGTGGAGCGACTGCCATCTGATATCGAAGTTCTGTAGTGACGACACGACCCGCAGAAGACCATCCTTAATGAAATACCAGAAACTAGGGTTGATGAGGATTCCTCTACCGCTTCCTCATAATGCGGAAATTCTTCATATTTTAAAGATCCTCAAACACTACCGCTTCCTCAAAAATGAAAGTGAAAAATTCCTCTTCCGCTTCCTCTTCCTCATAACCACTTCCTCATCAACTCTACCAGAAACGACTGCCATGAATGTTTCTATGGAAACCATTATCGACGGCTTAATATGCTCTCCTAGGCACGGAGGGGTCTCAATGTCATAAAAATGGTCACCTATCCTAAGACAGGCCTGGCTATATGTTGCTTAGCAATGTATTCGGTTATCACTTAGCCACGAGCCCCTGATTTTCACAACATAATGAATTAATGAGTAGTAATATGTTGAATTGGTTCTCAGATCCCCCGGTAGAGGTCACACCTGACGGCGAACGCCCGTCACTGTCCGATGGCGCCCCTGCCCGACCTGACAGTCACATTAGTCCTGTGCTGCTGAAGGTCGAGTCCCTTGACGTCACAACCCGTGAGTGTGTTATATACTAACTGAAACTAATCCAATCATTTCATTTCTTATTAACCGAGCAAACGAAGTGAGAGCGAAATGTCTACATATCGAGACTGGACAGTTTGGCTTTCGTCTGTCTGTATTAGGGAATAGTCCCGTTGAAACTATACTAAAATAGTGTTTGTATAAATAAACTTATGAAGAATATTCGTGTATGCACTGATAAGTGATGAGAAACCTTATCTGTACTGTACACTGAACTTATCAATGTAGTGTTAGAATGAAATGTTTTAATGACAAAGTTAAATTCCATGAAGCATATCCGAAAAAAAAGGTATTTAACAAAGTAACGTAACATTTTTGTATTTTAAAGCAATGAGTTGGCTTAAACTATTCTTAAAATATTAAGAAAGAAATTATAAATAGATCTCAAAAACTGATGTCATGGGCAGGCGTCGAACCCACGGCCTTTTCCTAATGCGATATTGTCGGTATTGGTCATCGTAGCTCAGTGGTCAGAGCATTCCCCCTGTTAGGGAAAGGCCGTGGGTTCGAGTTCTGCCGATGACATCAGTTTTTGAGATCCATTTATAATTCCTTCCATGATATTTTAACGTAACATTTATTATATTGGTTTGATTTTATTAAAGGGCTGAGCACCCAATTTATTTGACAGACATTTTGAGTAGCAGAGACGTTTGAGTAAATGGAAAAAAATTGCTATATGGATTTTAAATGATAAAAATCATAGAGCTATACTCGTGTACGACTCATACTGTTGAAGGAGAATCCGCTTATTAAACATAACTCAATCAATCAATCATTTTATTGCTGAACATGTTACATAAGTAAATCTTAAGTAGAGCGACATAGTCATAATTGTGGCTAAGCTCCCTAAATAAAGATTAAAAAAAAAATCTTGGGTAATATTTGATGTTAAAGAAACACATGTCCTACCTATTTAGGCATGACACTATCACCGTTACAAATAAAACCAACATAGTATTACATCAAAATGTGCAAAATTGTATCATTATTACATTACTGACTGTTATGTAGATATTATATTATTTTATATATTATACTAAATAAAAGATGTCCCAGTTGTAATAAATATGTATCAGCCAAATCGGCCCAGCCGTTCTCGAGTTTTAGTGATTGTCTCACTAAAACTCGGCAAACGGCTATTAATTTTTATTTATACAGGGTTATTTGTAATTAACTAGCATCCTCCCAGGGGTAGGTAGCAGACGTCATAAGTAACAACGTTTGTTCTACGACTTTTAATAAAACTGAATACATTACTTAATAATGAGTTTTCAAGTTTTTATTGTTATAACGCGACACTATTAAGTCTATGTTTTATTCATAAACTGAAGGTCGACGCACGCACGTTCGGGCGCGCTTGGTCGGTAAGTTCCTGGACACGATGAAGATGGAATGGATATTTGCCTTCGTTGTGAATGACACTCCACGCGAAGAACTGATGAGATACATTAAACCGTAGCACGGCGTCATTGGTACTTGCGGCGGGATTATCCTCAAATAACTCCAGTATCCTTTCTTGTTCCCGTACTGGTGGACGACCACTATCACTGAACCTGGGCTGGAACTGTCCGTAATCGCGTAATCGCTGTGTGGCAGATAACATCGTTGTCCGGCTCGGTGTAGGTAGATTTGGAAACCTTACTGCATATTGGCGGCAGGCTTCCGCCACATTATCATCACTCCAAGCAAGCATCTAGCGAGCGAAATGGGTCAAGGTCAAAGGCGCTAGCACCGCGCACGCCGCCCCGCGCCCCGTCCCTGTCCGTGCATTGCATGAATTGATAATACGAGTTTGCTTACCTAATTTTTACGTTGCGCGTAAACTGCGGCGTAGAGTTAATAACTGTCAGACGCGAAACTAAATTAACATTTATTTTTGCATGAAAGTAAAATTTTACGAATTATAAAAAGTCGTAAAACAAACGTTACTTATGATGTCAGCTATCTACCGGACAGCTACAGCTATTTAACAGGGTCGAAACGTCAGGTAATAAAGAGGTATGTGTATATCTCAATAATGGGCGCTTTCACATTACACGATATCGTGGATTTTATCGAATTTTATCGTGGCGTGGTAGTAGCAGCAGTTACATAACTTAATAAATTTAATTTACTATCACTTTAATGCAAACCTAATATGGGGGGGTTGATTGATGTTGCATTACCAGGATATAGCAGTAGTGTAGTTTTATTACTTGTGGTGGGTTCAAGGGGGGGTCCGAAAATGAAGTCAAAATTGACCTGGGATGCTTAGTTTCCGAGATATCGGGTACTGGGAATCTTCGGTATTTTTGTGGGATGGGAATTCCCGGGATGTTTTTTGCAGGCGAATAGAATACGTCTCGGCAGGGGAACAAAAATTTGCTCAGAATTGAGCTGGGAAGCTCCGTTACCGGGATATAGGGGCTTCAAGTTTTGTGGAAAGTGTGATGAGAATTGGGTACAAAAAAATTGTGGGAAGATCAAATACTTACAGAGTACTACGGGGCCGGAAAATGAGGGCAAAATTGACCTGGGATGCTTAGTTTTCGAGATATGGGTACTGGGAATCTTTGGTATTTTTGCGGGATGAGAATTCTCGGGAATTTTTTTACCGCCGAATGGAACTTGTGATGGGAGGGGTTGCAGGGGGAACAAAAATTTGCCCAAAATTTAGGTGGGATGCTCGGTTCCCGGGATATAGGGGTTGGGAAGTTGGTAATGTCGGGAGTAACTAAATCCAAATTAACCTGAGATTTAGTCGTAGTAACTGCCTGTAATTTGGTGAACAATAATAATATACTCGAACTTGAAACATAGTCACTCGTTTCAATTGGACTAACTTCCTTCAAATTAACTTAACCCTGAATGACGTACATTACGTACATTGGTGACACCCTGTGTGTTTAAAAAGTGACTTTTTACGAGTATAGGCATCGTGTGCGGGGACGGCTCACTCTGCCAGTGCGCCGGACATTTCAAAGTGCTACGGTAGCGCGTTACGTACCTACACTCTGCAGACTATAAAAAATAGTGCGGTTTTCACAATGCCGGACGACGAAAATGCGGACGTGGTATTGATCTCAGTATCGTCGCGAGTTCCCGAGTTCTGGACGGACCAACCTAATCTATGGTTCGTGACATTTGAAGCGGTGATCGCACCACAGAAGGCCAGTGATGAGGCGCAATACCAGCTGCTCGTCGCAAAGCTCGGAAAACAGGTTGTCATGCAGGTCGCGGACATCCTAACAAATCCACCGGCAGCAAAAAAATACGCGACTCTCAAACAGCGACTGTTAGAAGTATATGAAGAGTCGGAAAATAGAAGAGTCCAAAAATTAGTAGGGGACATGCAGCTAGGTGATCAAAAACCATAGCAGCTGTTTCGACAAATGCAGACGTTGGCAGGAGATAGAATAGCAGCGCCAACGTTGTTAGTGATGTGGCAGAACCACCTACCGGCCGCAGTAAGGGCTATTTTGGCGGCAACAGCGATCAAAGATCCGGAGCAGTTGGCAGCGGTAGCAGATAAGATTCAGGAGAATAGCAATCCCGGCGTAGTAGCAGAGGTAGCCAGTAGCAGCGCTGGTACATTAGCGGACACAATTGCCCAGCTGAGCTTGGAAGTGGCGGAACTACGCAGGTCGAGAAGTTACGAGTGGAACGTTCAGCAGGCGCGTGGGAGGCCACAGTCCCGCGCACGCAGCACCAGCCGCAAACGCAGCAAGCCACGGCAGGAAGGGTTGTGGTTTTACCACGACCGATTCGGGACCAGGGCTTGCAAGTGCCGATCACCGTGCACCTGGAGTGACGACAACAAGGGAAACCACTGACCGTGCAGTCGGCGACGGGGTCCTGCATCGGAGGTATTATTAACCGTCGATTATGTGTCTACGATCGTACTAATGGACTTAATTTTTTAATAGATACAGGGGCAAATGTATCAGGGTTACCCGTAACTGTGGTTAAGCGAAAAGATAAGTATTTACAAGGGGATTTTACATTATTTGCAGCCAATGGCACTAAAATAGATACTTTTGGTACGCATACTCTGTCTCTCGATTTTAGGTTAAGGCGAAATTTTAACTGGACCTTCATAATTGCTAATGTTGAACAACCCATATTAGGAGCTGATTTTATAAGCCACTATGGATTGTTAGTAGATTTAAGTTCAAAACGATTAATTGACAAGCTGACGAATCTGAATGTGATTGCGAATATTGAAATCAACTCAGAAACTTCTGTCAAAACTGTAAATGAAAGCCACCCGTATTATGAGCTATTAGAGTCATTTTCCAGTATAACGAGACCATCTTCCTTTAGAGATCCCCCTAAACACTCGATCGTTCATCATATCGAGACCCGGTGGTCTACCCGTGCACGTCAGGGCGAGACCACTACCGCCGGATCGGCTAGCCAAGGTAAGAGAGGAGTTTAGACGCATGCAAGAGCTAGGAATATGCAGACCATCGAAAAGTCCGTGGGCGAGTGCTCTACACGTCGTGCCCAAGAAGGACGGAGATATCCGACCGTGTGGTGATTACAGGCAGTTAAATGCCATCACTAAGCCGGACAGATATCCCGTTCCACGTCTGCATGATTTTGCCTACGTTCTAGCAGGTAAGAATTTTTTTTCGTGCGTCGACGTGAATCGCGCTTACCACTACATACCGATCAATCCAGCAGACATTGAAAAGACCGCTGTTATCACTCAATTTGGACTATGGGAATATACCCAAATGTGCTTCGGTTTGCGCAATTCAGCGGCCACGTTTTCTAGATTTATGCACCATACCGTATTGGAAGGTTTAGATTTTATTTTTTGCTATATAGATGACATCATAATCGCGAGTGACACTGAAGAGGAGCACAGAGAGCATCTACGGCTTCTGTTCGAACGAATAAGTAAGTACGGTTTAACTATTAAGCTGTCGAAATGCAGTTTCGGCGTAAAGGAGCTGGATTTCGTTGGGTTTCACGTGTCAACGGAAGGCATGCGACCATTAGACGACAAGGTGAAAGCAGTCAGTGAGTACCCTAAACCTAAAACGGTCAACGAACTTCGCCGATTTTTAGGTATGGTAAATTTTTACCGCAAACACATTCCTCACGCCGTCGAAACACAAGGCAGCTTATCAAGCTACTAAGCACAACGCTAAAAAGAACGACAAAACACCGATTGTGTGGTCGGCGGAAGCGGACTCAGCGTTCCGCGAATGTAAGTTGCAACTCGAGAACGCGGTGACGTTATCATATCCGAGCGCCAACGCGACGCTCGCACTAAATGCGGACGCATCAGATACCTGCGTAGGGGCAGTTCTACAACAACTAGAAAAAGGTTTGTGGAAGCCTCTTGGGTATTTTTCGAAACGCTTATTGGAAACGCAAGAACGTTACAGCACTTACGACCGCGAGCTACTAGCCATCTATATGGCAATTAAACATTTTCGTAAACTGTTTGAAGGCAGACCTCTAACAATATATACTGATCACAAACCGTTGGTTCACGCGTTTACAAAACAAAGTACCGACTCGGAAACGCCCCGGAGAACGCGGCAATTATTATTCATTAGCGAGTTTACTACCGACATTAGGCATATCAGTGGCGAAAACAACGTGGTAGCCGATGCCTTATCGCGTGTCGCAACAATTTCCTGTCCGACTAGTTTAGACTACGAAAAGTTTGCTGAAGCGCAAAAAGGTGACGATTTCCTTGCACAATACCTACGGACCAATGGCATTGAGAACGCGAATATTAAAATTAAAAGTGTCAGCTTACCGTTTTACGACAAGAACAATTATTGCGAAACTTCAACCAAAAAAATAAGATCATTTGTGCCTACGGATTTCAGACGAATGATTTTCGAGCATATGCATAATATTAGCCACCCAGGATCCCGATCGACGCGCAAGTTGATTGCGGAAAGATTTTTTTGGCCCAACATGAACACAGAAATAGGTAAATGGGTTAAAACATGCGTAAGATGCCAGAGGGCTAAGGTAAGTAGACACAACATATCCGAATACGAAGCATTTCAACAGGCTGACCGTTTCGAGCATATTCATGTGGACATGATCGGTCCTTTACCAACGTCAGAGGACGGGTTCAGGTACTGTGTTACAGTAATAGATCGAGGCACCAGATGGCCGGAGGCGTTCCCGATACGTGACATCACGGCGGAGACGGTCGCGAAGGTAATATATGAAGGCTGGATCGTGCGTTATGGTTGTCCAGCTAGGCTGACGTCAGACCAAGGGCGCCAATTCGAGAGCCAAATATTCACCGAGTTGCTCAAGTACTTAGGGGTAAGTAAGCTGCGCACTACGAGTTACCATCCTCAGGCGAACGGCATAGTAGAACGGTGGCATCGAACTTTGAAAGCAGCCTTGATGACTCGGTTAGAGACCGGCTCATGGGTAAACGAGTTACCAACAGTCATGCTGGGTTTACGGGCAGCAGGACGTAGCGATAATGGTGTAAGTCCAGCTGAACACACATTCGGTAAAACTATTCGGTTACCATGCGATTTTTTTGACAACTCTAATTTTAGGTTTGGTGACGCAAATGAATTGTGCAAGAGCATACACACTGCTATCGCGAATCTGAAACCAATTTCAAACTCACACCGCGCTAATCGTACATGGTTTACGTTTCCTGATTTGAAAGTATGCAGTCACCTGTTTGTCAGAGACGACACCGTGCGAAAACCACTTAAGGCACCGTATGATGGCCCTTACAAAGTCATCAAACGTGACAAAAAGTTTTTTGAACTGCAGTACCCTAATCGTAAAGCAATAGTGTCAGTGGATAGACTCAAACCAGCGTACTCATTAGTAGAGACGGATAGTTCAGTTGCGACACCAACACCTGAAAACATAAACAGCAGCAACAGCACTCGTGTTGACCGCGCAAGTAAAACCACGCGCAGTGGACGAGTCATCAAAATGCCTGTACGGTTTATGTAGGTTGGAGCAGCATGGCTGGGCGGTAATGTTAATCATAGCCTGTGTATTTCTCACATGTTTATATTTGTGCTGCAAACGCTGCAAAACCTGCGCCAGAAAGTGGACGAGAGAACAGCTCCAAGAAATTGTCGTATCGCCAACTCTAATTACACAAGTAAGATCGGATATTACGCACCCATCACCTACTAAAGTAATTTTTTCGTAGAGTTAGTGCGTTGAAGGTTCACAGTAGTTGCAAATTAGTAGTAATAATTAATCAAAATAAAAAAAAACAGTTTTGGCAGAAGTATGTTGAAATAATAGTCAGATGAAGTTGCATATTGTATTGTATAAACTATGGCGTTCTACATGTAAAACTGTATAATTTTGTAATATTTGTTTCCCACGAAGCAGGATTCGAACCGGTTACCTTGTTGATTGTTAACCACTGAACCATGTAACTTGTTATAATGATAAGCTAAGTACATTGCAATGACTCACGTTGCAAGCATGCAACTTAGCGACACACCGGGCAGTAGGTGCGGATATCATGTTACATAAGTGTTATTGTACTGTACATAGCCTATTATAGTGGCATAAGAAATGTACTCAGAATTTCAGTGAGATAGTAGTTAGTTTAAAAATTTGGAATGTATAACTTTGTATGCCAAATTTTAGAAGGGGAGTGATGTAAGGGTGTGACGAGTGTCATACCTACATAGCGCTGACACTGCAAGTGTATAGTCGAGCGATATACGAACGCCAGTTGTCCCCGGCGCGCGACCAGATTTAGTCGTAGTAACTGCCTGTAATTTGGTGAACAATATACTCGAACTTGAAACATAGTCACTCGTTTCAATTGGACTAACTTCCTTCAAATTAACCTAACCCTGAATGACGTACATTACGTACAAACCTAATGATGATTGTACTCTGCAGTCACTGAAACTCAGAAAGGCACCAAACCAAAAGGCACCAAACCGAATTACTGCAGAGTATTCGGCTGCAAAAAAAATCCCGGGAATTCTCATCCCGCAAAAATACCCCAGATTCCCAGTACCCCATATCTCGAAAACTAAGCATCCAAGGTCAATTTCGCCCTCATTTTTTCGGCCCCATAGTACCCTAAGTAAGTATTTGAACCCCATCTTCCCACAAAATTTTTCTTCCCAATTCTCATCCCACTTTCCACATAACTTGAAGCCCCTATATCCCGGTAACGGAGCTTCCCAGCTCAATTCTGAGCAATTTTTTGTTCCCCTGCACCTCGACCGAGACTTATTCTATTAGCTTGTAAAAAAAAATCCCGGGAATTCCCATCCCATAAAAATACCCAAAATTCCCAGTACCTGATATCTCGGAAAGTAAGCATTTCAGGTCAATTTTGACTTCTTTTTCGGACCCCTCTTGAACCCCTATAAAAAAAAAATCCCAATTCTTATCCCACTTCCCAAAAACTATGATATTACCGGTGACAGTTGGACGTGTTTCTATGAGTAGGTCTGGGGGCTATATCCTGGTAATACAACATTTTTGTTGCAGTTTAAATATGTAAAATATTAGTAGACTAAATTGAGCGAGATAACAGATGCGAACCGTGACGAATCATATACTCATTATGCTGTGATTAATCACGGTGAAATCACAGTGACTCCTGGTTTAGTCACGATATCGTCACGATATTGCCACGATAAAATGCACAATATCGTGGTAGTGTGAAAGCGCCCAATCGCGTATGAGACCTGTTTAAAAAGGATTTATGTCATTTCCTTCATTCACATTTAAAGTAATCAACTTTTCATTTTATTTCATTCAATAACATCTTCATAAAATAGATATTTAATTAATTAAAATTATTTATTCAGATGTCCTAAGTCCTGCCATAGAAAATGAAAAACAGAACGTCACTGTACGCCATGCCACGAATCACGAAGTTGAAGCAGGATCTGATTACCAGAAAATAGTTCGTGCTATAACTAGTAAAATCAAGAGACAATTATATAAAAAGAATAGCACTACCGACAATACACAAATATCTGCAAATGAAATGAATTCAATTCAAAGAACTAACATGTCACGCGGAATGATCAAACAATTCTCATGCGATACTTGTCAAAAACATTTCAGTTCTAAACCACATTTGATAAAACATATCCGTGTACACTCTGGTGAAAGACCTTATCAGTGTAATTATTGTATGAAACGATTCCAGTCCTCGCATAATTTATTGGTACATATCCGTTCACACACGGGTGAGAAACCTTTTCAATGTAGTTATTGTAAGAAATGTTTTCAGTTAAAGGGCTATTTATTGTTACATACCCGTACACACACTGGTGAGCGACCTTATAAATGTACAGAGTGCACGAAGTCATTTAGTTTAAAAAATACTTTGGTTGAACATATCCGTACACACTCTGGTGAGAAACCTTTTCAATGTACTGATTGTTTGAAAAGGTTTAAACAAAGAAATGTATTGGTGCAGCATATCCGTATACACACTGGTGAGAAACCTTTTCAATGTAATTATTGTATGAAAAGTTTTAGTCGTAAGGGTAACTTGGTAAGACATCTGAGTCGGTACACTAATAATTAGAGACCGGATTATATGATATAATATGATGATATGCAACATAAAAAGACGGTTAAATGCATGAAAATATATAATAATAAATAATAATAAATTTATTTTCGTAATAATAATTGTACAATAAAATTTTACATAGTCTTAATTAAATATTTAACTTAATTAATTAAATATAAAAATGCTTTAAATATGCACGAAAATGCTAAATTAACTGATAAATTGTAGACACCAAAAAAGAAGAAACGTAATTTTTAATATATTTCATTTTAAAATCAGCACACAATTAGTAAAGTATAATTTGATCGGCAATATAGGTACAGTAATCTTCATACATGACATTAAAATAATATAATATTCTGTAACTTTTGTGATTAATTTTGGATGAGCAGCATGAAATGTGACTGGTCGGATTCACACTTTTATCCCATTTCGGAATGCGGGGTGAGTGTACTGCATTCGGAAGAATAATGTGAATGTACCGAAAATATGCCACTAAACATGCATATGCAAATATGCTAATGCATATAATCCAGTCTCTACTAATAATTTTACTTTTAATTAAGTAAGTTGTTTATCATAGTATATTGGTTATACATCAATAAATACATAATTACAAGGCTTGTTTTCTTGTGTTAACTTTTTATTCAGGCTTCGAATTGCTGCATTTGTCACAATATGACGGGAAACTACAAGGTCCTGGCTATACCTTGATGGCCTTGTAGAACGTAACAATATTAGTCTCGATAATCGGTCATCAAATGAGGTTATGTCAAGGTTTCTCTCTATGACATTGACTATGTTGGTTCAATCAGAGGGTTCAATAGGATATTTTGTTGTCTCTGCTCTCTTCCGGTGGTGATCGGACTTAGTTATTTTAGAATTTTATTGATTTCTATACTTCTGTACTAAAATTATAAAAAAGGTAAAGTTTGCGACGTAGGGATACTCGTAGTTTCTGAATCAACCGAACCGATTTTGAAAATTCTTTTCCATATTTGTATGCTACATACACTAGATTGTTTTTTTTTATGTTTACTGTAGATGTGGTGGTTAGATTATGCAGACTGCTAGATTATGTAGCAGAAGGCACAGGTGATACGCTCGGCTATGGATTAGATTTAAGACCGTCGATTGTAGTCTATGCCATCACCAAGGGCCAGTCAGGTTGTTTTTGATCGTGGCGTAAGCTCGCACCCCGGACGGAGACTAGTCGTGGGCCGTGAGTCGTACTATAGGCCGTGGGGAAGGCGATAAACTTTATGTTCCCGGTTCGTCGCTTATGTGTAGTATAGGGAGGGCTGTGACCCCCGGCGTGGAGCCTTAGCGGGATGCATTTTCCGGGTCGCCGTCGTTTCAGCCTAAGGCGAATTAGAAACATGTTTTAGTTGGAAGACCAATTCCTAGAAGTCTCACGCGAAGCCATCCTGCTACTATCTGATATCGGTACGGGGAAGGGCGCAATTATTACACTTAGATAAAAGCACGCTTGTTTCTCTAAAAAGGTAGGCAGAGGCATGATAAACGCCCACTTTTCGCCTGTAAATTTGTTAGACCAGCGGGCTCCCACGTAGTAGGTGGCGAACCTATTCTCGCTTATCGGGAACTTTAAGTGTTGTCAGAGCCTTGTCTGTTGATCGGCAGTAACCTCTTGCAGGTGAGATAGACTTGTCATCTTAAGATCGTGGTGGAACCTTTTTTCATATAACTGCTTAAAAATCCATTATAATTATTGTCTCCCTGTTTGTTCCGGCTTACTTCTGAAACGGCTGTACCGATTGCAACGAGACTTTTACTATAAAATAATATAATAATATAATTAATATCCTATATTAATAATACCTAATGTTGTTCATTGATATTGATATGCCTGTGTATGTTTTATTTAAGATGCTAAGGTATTAAAAAATAAATTATCGTTCCAATGAAAACTTGATCGGAGTCGGAGATCGGTAGCGTATACAACTAAAACCACGGAACATTTTGTTTCGAAATTTGACATGCAGCAGACAAACTACGTGAAGTTGCAAAGTTGCTTAGTATCCCGGAACATGAAGCTTATTCAGTCGCGTCATTTGTACTGACTACAAAATTTGTCGTGATACCCTTACGTAGTTGTTCAGACTCTATTGGCCCCCTAGTGAATGCGAACCTTGAACGTGCGGCTACTTCATGAAATGGTCAGGTTTTTTATATCGTAAAATAGTAGACTTCTTCGTTGGCGTGGTCGGCAGTGCATCGGCTTTCGACTCCGGCGTCTCGGGTTCGATTCCCGGGTCGATTCCAATATTTGTGTTACCCACAAATGTTTGTTCCGGAGTTTGGGTGTTTTCTATGTATGTTATGTATGTATTTAGAAATATATAAGTATAAAAAAACAATGGTAAGTAAAAGGTTTTAAGAAAAACTTTTTAAAATTATATTAATGCTATTATATAATTTTAAAAAGTTTTTCTTAAAACATTTTACTTACCATTGTTTTGTCATGGCTTTTCGCCAAGTAACGCCTGTTTCTATCCAATATATATAAGTATGTTTATCGGTTGTCTAGATCCCATAGCACAAGCTTATAGCTTAGTTTGGGCTAGATGACGTTGTGTGATTATGTCAACAATGTCCAATTGTCGACGCGGCCACGCTCAGACTGCAGAGATTCTATTTAGTGGTATGTAACATCTTCCTAGCTGTTAGTTTAGTTTGAATTACAGAGTGGTTATGAACTTTCTATAGTGCCCGGTTACGCCAATAGGCTTGCCCCTTAAATCAAAAATACTATAGATAAATAGATTCAGTAAAAATATAACGCGGAATGTTGGCACTCGAATACTATTTAGGTGAATATTACAAATACCATCTATAAAATAAACAAGATCGTACATTGATATACTCGTATTAATTAATAATTCGTAATAATTAATACACAAGCATAAATTTACAGCGCCGTTGTCGTATCCCTCGAGAGTCAGCAAGCGGAATAGGAACTTAGTACGGCAGCGGCTGAAGCACCCAGGTGTGCAATTTTCGAGGTGAAGTTTTTAAATTTAAAGTTTTCAAAGCACTGATCGGTAATCTAGGTATTTTTGATCTAAGGATTGCTCCCATAAAGTGAGACCAAGAAATCACTGGCACTGTGTGGGTGCGTAATGCACCTCTGCCTACGGGGATTCAAGCGTGATGTATGTTCTTCTGTTCAATTTCTTTGTCAAAATGATTTCTTACTTATGCAATAAAGGTTGGCGGCTCGTCGCACCGTATCCGTAATCTATTATCACATCATGGTACCCTATTTATTTGTAGATGATAAAGGTTTCTGAAACTATACATTCACGGAATGGACGTTCCAGAAATATAGGCTTTCACGGAAATGGACGATTCAGAAGTTAGGCATTGACGGAATGGACATTCGAAGAAATAAACTTGAGAGTTAACTGGGCATGACAGGAACTGTACCTAAGAGACCGAAAGGCATATGATGTTTTAAATTGGTCACATCATGAATTGCCATTTCATGATCCGGCCAAAAGTGATTATAGGATGAAAATTAACTTAATATTTTTTTTTTCAGATGCCTCAAGTCTGGCCAGTTATATTAAAACACATGACCTCACCGTACCACAGAGCCCCGCCACGAAATACACTGTTGAAGATGGATTCACTTACCAAAACACAGCTAGCTTTATAACTAGTAAAATCAACCAACAATTATATAAAAACAATAGCATTACCGACAATACACAGATTTCTGAAAATAAATTGAGCTCAATCCAAAGAAATAATAGTACACGGGACTTACATAAAAAATTCTCATGCGATACGTGTCAGAAAAGTTTCTCTACTAAATATAATTTCAAAACGCATATACGTACACACACCGGTGAGAAACCTTATCAGTGCAGCGATTGTATGAAATCATTTACTTTAAAGAGCAGTTTGGTGGTACATATCCGTACACACACTGGTGAGAAACCATATCAATGTGGTGATTGTATGGAACGTTTTAATCGTAAGGATGTTTTACTGGCTCATATCCATAAACACATTGGTAAGAAACCTTATCAGTGTAGCGATTGTACGAAATCATTTACTTTAAAGAGCAGTTTAGCGGCACATATACGTACACACACTGGTGAGAAACCTTATCAGTGCAGTGATTGTCCGAAATCATTTAGTTTAAAGAGTAGTTTGGCGGGACATATCCGTACACACACTGGTGAGCACCTTTATCAATGTACTGAGTGCGTGAAATTATTTACTTCAAAGCGTCGTTTGGTGGCACATATCCGAACTCACACTGGTGAAAAACCTTATCAATGTAGCGAATGTTTGAAATATTTTAAACAAAAGTGTAGTTTAGTGGTTCATATGCGTGCACACACTGGTAATAAACCGAAACCTTTTCAGTGCAGTGATTGTAAAAAATCATTTAGTTTAAAGAGTACTTTGTTGGGGCATCTCCGTACACACACCGGTGAGAAACGTTATCAATGTAATGATTGTATGAAATTATTTAGTTCTAGATCTAATTTGTTGGCACATATCCGTTCACACACTGGTGAGAAACCTTTTCAATGTAGTGATTGTTTGAAATGTTTTACTCAAAAGAATACTTTATTGACTCACAAACGTATACACACTGGTGAGAAACCACATCAATGTAGTTATTGTATGAAATGTTTTAGTCAAAAGGCTCACTTAACAAGGCCACACTAATGAGAATTATTTTATGTAGTTTAATCAACTGGTTCAATAACTGGGTATATTTGTTACTATGTACTACTAGTCCGAGACGCCCAGGACTTTAATTAGCTGTGCCATAGCGGCTGACACGTAAGATTTTGTTGCCTTTCATCAACATTTCATCGCAAGGCAAGGGTTAATTTTTTTCTTCAAAATAACTATATTCCTGCTACTTTTTATTAAATTCATTCGTCCATTTTGGACATCACCCATGATAATGTGAGTCCGGTGACGGCAATAGGCTTGTCCCCGAACTAGAAATACTGGCAAGTTGTGGGTATGTAATGCTCCTCTGCCTACCCCTTCAGGGATATATTATCTGTCGTATATAATAGATGACTAAGAAATTCGTATTTAAATGGTAGGATTGTCAACCGTACGAAAAATGTGAAGACTTTTATTCTTCTCTAGACATTTTGTTACTTTCCTTTTATTTTTTTATTTTCACTCCCATCTTATCAATTGTGGTTATTTTTGAGTGCTTTATGTAGTACTAGCGACCCGCCCATGCTTCGCACGGGTGCAATGTAGACTATGTAACATGTCAGTCTTAAAATTCAAATATCCCAATGCAAATAGTTGTATGCTTTGCATTGGTTGAATGAATGTCTTTATCTGTGGTATTAGAATTGTGGAATTAGATTCGTCTTTGAATTTCAATGCCAAACAATGTTCAATCACTACTGACATGCTATCAATTGATACTATCGATCGTCCTTGTAAGGAATCGCTGGATCGTAATTCAATGGCAGAATTTTATTTATTTACCCACGAATTAGTTCTGGCTCTCTGTAATCGATGCCTACCCCTATCCTGGCTGACGCGAGCCTCAAGCTCGGCAGACGATTCTCTGGCTCTCCGAACACTATGTGTTTCCCGATCTTGGCTACAGCGAGCCTCACGCTCAACTGAGGATTCTCTTACTCCTTCAGCTCTATATCTAGCCCGAAGCTGGCTGAGCCGAGCCTCACATTCCCTTGACGAATCTTCGTCTCTAGCTGAACGTGCTCTTTGGGCATTCTCTGTATATTTGAACGACGACGTCTTTCAGATATGACTTTATACCTATCCTATTCAGTTCTTTTTTGAACTTAAATACATTACTTTAAACCGCTTTTTGGCTATAATTATATTATGTTTTATTCTAATTCCTATCCAACCAAGGTACCTACTATGAATTCCGACAAAAATGTCGGAATGAATTGAATGAACGAAAATGAATTTAAAATGAAAAAGCCTATGATATAACCTATTAATCTGTAATATCTTCGAAAATATTCATTTAAATTACATGCTGTAAAGGGCCATATTGATCATATTAAAAGCGAAATGTATTTAAGGTATGTACTTAATTGGATAAGGATTTATGCTGTATTGCTTAAAATCCGTGTATTCACTGCCGTCATTGGCCACAGCCCGGCTGCGTCGCCTTTCGCCGCGCTCGTATTTTTTTTCCATCACGAGATATCTCTTAAGTCATTCGTCCAAATTATATGGTTTGAATGGCAATTTTGGTGTACATTAAATGCACAATGTATGTAAAGTATTCAATTAGATAAGGAATAATACTGCATTGGTAAAAATAGCTTGGCAAATGATACATAATTTTTTTGTCATTTATAAAAGATAAAAATTGTTACTGTGAGTTATCCTTAAGAGATAGACATATTATTATGCTATCGCGGACTTTTTTGTAGACCATGGCAATACTGTAGTACATTATTTTGATCGGTCTCGTAGGGTTTCGTCAGCGTTTGCAACGAAAGCGCAAAAAATGTGTTTATTTACGACATTACATTAGAAACCTCTAAAATAATCGGTATTACTCTAGTATATTATACATGTATTATACATATAAACCTTCCTGTTGAATCACTCTATATATTAAAAAAACCGCATCAAAATCCGTTGCGTAGTTTTAAAGATCTAAGCATACATAGGGACAGACAGACAGAAAAAGCGACTTTGTTTTATACTATGTAAAGATTATACATACTCCTGACGTGTTATAATGTTTTTTCATACTGTTTTAAATGGGCGTTTTCACATTGCACGATAGCGACACACGATATCGTAAGTAGCAGCAGTAACTTTAAGGTAAGAAAGTAAATTATCGTCACGATGTCGTGCAAAGTGAACGCCCAATGTCTTAAACGTTACAATATTGATCACTGTGAATAAAAGGTATCCTATCCCACAAACTTTATAAATGGTTTCCTACGTGTAGATTCTAAAAAGGTATTACAATGTGGTCTTTACAAATATTAAGTTACAAAAGTCAGAACACGAAGCGAGGTCAGCCTTTTTGATTTTTCAAGTAATATTGTAACTATTAAAAAGTTATTTTATGATAATAGACTTTCTGCAAATCAGTATCATAGATTAATTTTTAGTCATTATAGTACAGTCTATTAGCAATAACAGGCTTAAGTCTGTCGACCTTACCGCCTTGTTGTGTTTTGCCGCCATATTGTCGATAACTTTTTAAAGTGTGTGTTTGTCAAAATGCCTCGACACACGAGATTAGATAAAGTAGTCTATAAAACTGCATATAGGTATTAGAACACTCGTAGGATACTTTAAAGAAATTGGCCAAGGCAAAAGCAAGCAAACTCATTTCTTCTTTAAAATCTACTCGTCTTCTAATACCCTCATAACCACTATTATTGAAATAGGTTTGGATGGAACTGGAAGGAATGATTGCCATATAACGTGGCAATGCTGCCAGCCTTCTGGAAACATTGCTAACCGGCAAAGAAGCGAAGGATATTTGATCGATTTAGTATTTTAAGACATAATTTGAATATTATGTGTATTTGTACAAAAATGTCTATGAAATAAATATAACTAAAATACATAATGTAGTTATATTAAATTAAAATACATTTTTATTTGAAAGTTGCGTCCTTTTGTTGAGTTGAGTTTTCATCCTTTTCAGTTAGTACTAAATACATAATTGGTACGAAAGGCCGGCCTGGCCTTCTTTCTGGCGAATAAACATTCACCTTAGAAATACTAATACTACGTGGGCCGTAAAACATAGAAATTAAAAACAAGCAAATTTTTCGTAAGTAGCTTTATTTTAACGGATTGCCCATTTTTTTCCAAAAAAAAAACTTCGGAATAAAATTGTAAGTTTGCATTAATTAGTATAGAGCTGCAAAGTGGTGCAGGTCTTAAGTACATCATTATATATCAAATATCAAAAGTTTTCATCGAACAGACTTGTGCTATAAAAAAGTTATTCACCAATTTGTAGCTCTATACGAATTAATGCAAAATTACAATTTTAATCCGAATATTTTAACTGCACTACTCTATTAGCTACCTGATTTGAGATTTATTTTTTATAAATAGGTGTAGGATTCGGTAAAATAAAGGTACTTACGAAAAATGAGTTTGCTGTTACTGTTGTTGTGATGAGATGGGTAAGAAGTTGGAACATCACTTAGTACAACATTTAGGAAATTCAGTTGTAACTCATTCATTTCCTGGGGCCTCCTACTCTCAAATACTTAATAGAGTACTAGCTAGTACACATTGCCCACTATCAACAATAATCATTCTTATTGGTAGACGGGATACCGCTAACATGAGTACTGTCACAAGGTTTTTTGAACATTTGTCAAAGTTAGTTGTTAAACAGGTAATACTGTCCGCATTACCCTATAGTAAATCTCATATGCAAAACGAAAACTATATTAGATATAAAATTAATATGAAGCTAGATACTTTGACTACACATTGTAGGAATGTAGAATTATTTGACTGTAATATTGTATTGAATAAAAATTATATCTTGACATGTGATAGTTATTTACTATCAATTTTTTTGCGACGACAGGTAGCTACTTTGCTAGCTAATTTCGTATTGAGTCAAGCCAAATTATTGGCTTATCAACCTGCTTTTATTGAGCAGAATAATATTGACATAGACAGTTTGGAGACAATCCAAAAAAACTAGTTTGTAAGACAACAGATAATATATCTAGTAATCTTTATTTTAAATATATGCCCAAAGGTAAGGGACCTGTGGCCTTTGAGGAAATTGAGCCGACCCCTAGTAGTATGTACTACTAGGGGTCGGCTCAATTTCCTCAAAGGCCACAGGTCCCTCTACCTTATGGGGGTGAACGTAATTCTGTTGAGCATAACATTATGTCTAGTAGTTTAAGCATAGTACACCAAAATATTCAAGGCTTATCTGATAAACTTTTAGAAATCGACCTTTACATTAGGGACCACAATGTTCATATTTTTTGTAACAGAGCATTGGTTAAAAGACCAGAATTATTGTTCAACAGTGAATTTTACTCACTTATTAGTGCGTTCGCAAGAAAGAAGGCTATTCGTGGTGGCTCCCTAATATTCGTGTCTAATAATATAAAATGTAAAGAACGTAAAGATATTGTTGCTTTTTCTATAGAGCGCACTGTGGAATTGTCCTGTGTTGAGCTTGAGCGACTCATTGTCCTCTGTGTCTATAGCCCACCGGATTGTGATTACGATTCATTTGAGCTAGTAATGGAAAATGTATTGAAACAATTGTGTCTTAGTAAAAAGCATGTTGTGGTGTGTGATGATTTTAATGTTGATGTACTTGTGCTGTCACCTAAATGCATTAAATTTATCAATTTATTCAATTCCTTCGGCTTACAACACTTATTTTCAGAGCCAACTAGAATCACATCACATTCTGCAACATGTCTAGCCCTTGAAAATCCGAACCCTTGAAAATCCGCAAGACACCCCGGTGTCGCGGCGCGCGCCGTTCCGTCAAGCCCCGAAAGACACCCGGGTGTCGCACCTCCCCAGGCGACTTTAAGCCTTATTTTAATGTATTTACGTTCTACTTTTGTATGGAGAAGTTTGATGACATACGTTCTCTATAACATTTCCTTGCAATTTGAAGCATAACTTTATAATATCTGTGGTTCGATTTTTTTTTTCACGGCATTGAAAGTTGATGATGTTTGGAGAGTACGTCAGTCAGCGTCAGGTCTATAGTGCGTGTATTTTGAGTGAAATACTGTGATTTATTCACGTAAGTAATGTTTTCTTATTAGAAATATGATTATTCGGTTTATAATGATTCTATTTAGGTAGTAGTTTTCAAAAAAATACATCGTTATAACTAATATATGAAGCCCTAGAAAGTTACCGATTTCCGAGTTATTTTTGCGATGTTTGTCAGTGAATACAGTGAAAAGTATAAAAAAGTATAAATAAAGATACTTTTTATCTCTGTAAATCGTTTTGAGAACGATAATGTACGTAATTATATATTTCAGTGTAATAATAGCCAGAAAAAATTTGGTGGAAAACCGTTATAAATTGGCCCGTTGATTTTACGTTTCGGCGGGTTGAGTTTTATGTGGTATTATTATAAACACCTTGAGGTCTTTTATCAAAATATTTACGTTATTAGATAGCATAAGTCCTTGTTCTTTGAAATTCATTTGAATTTTCTTGAAATTCAGTTGAATTTCTTGAAATTCATTTGAATTCTTGAAATTTAGCTAACAACGTGGTTTCCAAATTTTGGACAATTTATAATAAATAATTTGTTTGCATTATTATTCATTTTTTGATGCTTGATCATCAAATATATATCAATAAAACTATTGCCGTTTACAGAATCGTAAAATATGGTTTGGTTGTAGAGATATTCCTTTTTTTCTACGAGATGGTAAGACAACGTCACGATGTCATCACCCGCCCGTGCTCCCAAGACTTTTTTTTTTTTTTTGCGCGTGGGTTGAGTGAATATATTTTGCAACTGTGAACTCCTGACAAAGGAGGTATTAAGTAACTTCAAATCTGACCATCTGGGGCAGAAGGTCGTATTTCCCATCAATATCACGGCTAATGGAAAAAAAAAATCATGTAGGCCAATGAGTACATATCGCCTAAAACGATTTAATGAAAGCGTTTCTGCAAAAGTTGCTAGTATTGACTTTAACCAGGTTGATCCAAATAACTTATATGAGTCCTTGTTTAATACAATTAAATCTGAGTACGACAATATATTTAAATCAAGAACTTTTTATAAAAATGGATCTTTAAGAATAAAGTCATTAACAAAGAGCCAGATGTAGCACAATCCTTTAATAATTTTTTTGTAGACATACCCGCGAATATAACTAGCTCCTTGAATTCTTGCCCAGTTAAAGCTCAACGTATGCTGGAAAGCGGCATGAATCAGTGTCATGTCTCATTTAGCTTTGAATATGTAAACCCCAATGATATTATAAAAGTATTCAAGTCGCTTAACTCAAAAAAGACAGCTGACTTGTGGAGTATTTCTGTAAAATTGCTTCAGTCCATTATTGTGAATATATCTCCACATCTAGCTGCAATATTTAATAAATGTGTCAATAGTGGAGTGTTTCCTGATCTCATGAAATACAGTAAAGTGATACCTTTATTTAAAACTGGATCAAATAGCAACCCTTGTAATTTTAGACCAATTTCAATACTACCTGCCATTAGTAAAATTTTTGAAAATACTATATTGCAGCAATTACAATCACATTCTAATTCAAATATGCTACTACATAATGAGCAGTATGGATTCACAAGAGGTCGTTCTACCATTCACGCAGGGGTAACGCTTCTGAAGCATATTTTCAATGCCTGGGAGAATAAGCAAGATGCCAGTGGTATATTTTGCGATCTCTCCAAAGCTTTTGATTGCGTTGAACATAATACCCTATTACGGAAACTCAATTATTATGGTATCAGAGATTCGGCACTGGACCTAGTTGCCTCATACCTCAGTGATAGAATACAACATGTTGATATCAATGGTAGTCGGTCTTTAGGGGCTTCTGTAGCTATGGGCGTGCCACAAGGATCAATTCTAGGTCCGTTTCTATTTTTAGTTTACATTAATGATCTACAGAACTATCGTTCTATGTACAGAACTTGTGCGACATTGTTCTATTCGCCGATGATACATCACTTATTTTTAAAGTTGATCGCAAGCTGAGGAATTTTGACGAAGTAAATAGTTCACTTGCACTAGTTCTGGATTGTTAGATATGTAGGTAGGTCGGTAATAATATTGTGTGGAGCGTCGCGCGTCAGTTAAACTAGCTAGTATGTTGCACACTAATTTATTGAAGCACGCATACGCATATACATAACATCCCTTCCCCTTAATTTCTAACACACTATACTAGATAAAACAATATTGGTTATAAAACAATGGTAAGTAAAATGTTTTTAAGAAAAAACCTTTTAAATTTATAAAATAGCATTAATTTTTCGCAGAATCAAAAGGACAACAAAACGTCGACAATTGTTTCGCCTCTAAACGAGGCATTATCAAGTTAATAAAGTTAATACTATCAGGCGTTACTTTTCGGAAGTCCATAGTTAAATTAAATAAATCTAACTACTTTGCAATATTCCGCCACATGCAAATTACCCAACTCTCGTATTTATTCATGCACAATTATTTGTGAGGCATTATCAAGACTGTCTCAGAGAGAACAGCCTAGCCTAACAGTTCTATCCAATATTTGAATATTGGTTATTCTAAGTACACCTAGTTAAGTACTATTTTTTTCTTAGAACTAATCTAGTTCTATAGTAGGTATTGGTGAGTTCTCATCGGACCCCTCACTGCTGTATTGGGTCTCTGTAGGGGTGGCAAAGATGGGACTCACTGCTCTTCTTCTTAGAACGTCGGTGTACGGTGGAGTCCTCGGGTCAGTTAGTGACCATCCTTGTGTGGTCTCCAAGTTCTCCGCCGGCGCCGCGGGGGCACTCGCGGACGACGTAGGGGTTGCAGGGTTTAGTGCTTCCGGTTCAGAGTTCCCTTCTCCTTCAGGAGTTGTTAAATCCGGCAGTACGTCCGAGTCCCCATCCTCCTCCACATCCGGTGGAGAGTACAACCTGCCTCTTATTTGGTCAATATGCCTAGTGACGTCCCTCTGTTCCCGTGGAATATATATCAGGTACATACTGTTGCCAATTTTCTTTTTTATAATTCCTTCAATCCAACACATCTTGTTATTTACATATTTCGTAAGCCAAACCGGTTCTTCGTTTTCAAACTGTCTCCTCTGTTTTCCACGATAATATTTAGCCTGTAAAAACTGATTTTGTTCGATGGTTCGAGTTAGGTCTGTGGACGAAGGCGATGCTGAGGTGGGATTCAATAAGTCTATCCGCGAACGTAACGTACGTCCAAAAACTACCTCCGCGGGCGACTTCCCAGTGGTACTATTTTTAGAGTTCCTGTAGTCAAATAACAATTTGGATATCTTGTCATTAATAAATTTCTTGTTTAAGCCCTCTAAAATTATCCCCTTAAGGGCCCAGACCGCGCACGGACAAAGTCGATTTTGAGCGACAGCAGCGCTAAAGTTGCCCAAATCATCCGACGGGCGGGTGAATGACCCAGAGAGACCGCGATTTTGAAAATGTTTTGCGACAAACGTTCCACGTTGAGTTATTGTTATTGAAGTTGAATATTTACAGCATAACAAAAATGTTGAATTATTGGAAATAAACGACTGCCTATTTGTAAAATATTCCAAGAGTAGTTTTCGTTATAAAATGATCCTAATTACTAGATAAATAAATAAGAGTAGTTTGAGACACAATTTTTATGATTTTCTATTTATAATAAACAATCAAGAGCAGGTCCGGACTCGGACTGACCTTTTTGTATTCTACTTACCTAAAATTCCAACTACGAGTATGTATTTATTTGTAATTTTACTACCAAAGTTTATTCTTATTTCGTAAAATTTTCATTCAATAAAATAATTGCAAATTCAGTAGGAAGTACGGTCGAAATAACATCACGCCTTTCCTCGCTAGTGTTTATCTCTACGCAAGGAAATGTGCCTATTGCGTAAACTCAAATACTTTTTGCTTACGATCACCTCGCAATCTAAAAAATCTTCTAGGGTTGTACAAAAAATTGTCAATAAATGAAACACAAGTATAAAAATGGTTCATATAATTAAAAGTAAGTAAACAATAACAAAATATGAGTCGCCACCTAAAAAGCGTGCTAGGGTTGTACAAAAATTAGTTATAAACAAACATGAAATTTATAAATTATTCATATACTTAATTAAACGAAAGTAAACAATAACAAAATATGAGTTCAAAATTCTAATGTTTTTTTCATTTTAATGATTACTGATCAAATTCTGATTTCTACTAATTTGATGATAAAATCAATTGCTATTGCAAAACCTATCAGAATGAAAATGTTACCAGCTGCCCGATTCACGTAATAAAAACCGTAGCGTAGTGACTTATATAATATTTAAATGTCACTACGCACACTTTTTAACCGACTTAAAAAAAGAAGAAGATTCTCAATTCGCTGTATTTTTTGAACCGATTTTGATGATTCTTTTTTTTATTTGAAAGCTGGTGCATCCCGTGTGGTCACATTTTAATTTCATTAGGATCGGACCTTGGGTTTACACCAGGTAACTCTTCAAAATCGTATAGGAATTGTATAGAAATTGAGCTATTGGAAGATTTATGACAATCCAAGACTAGATAAGTAAGTGCGTTAAAAACAGAAAACCAAAAGGCGATTTCTAAGTTTCTAAGTTAAAACGACTTTTGAACTGGCGTGTTTACGTGAATCGAGCGGCTGGGTAGTTAAGTTACCTCAGTCTCTTTCAAAATCATTAGACGTTCTTCTACTTCAAAACACGTAAAGCTCTTTCTTTCCTCTCTTTCATAGCCTCTATGACATTGGGCGGGTCACGAATAGGCATGCTTCGTGACTGCCGAGGATCAACTAATTCTGGAAGGAGGCAATCGTAATAAAATCTAACTAATTTCATCTCCATTTTCTCCTTCCAAAAAGTGTCGTCCTTTTCTATAATATAAACTTTCATAGGTACAGTAGCACCAAACCAGATGCCAAGCATGCAAACGTTTCTTTTAGTTATATGTAGCTGTCCCTGAATTTGGAAATACCAGTAATGATTTTTATTTATGACATAACCATTGGAAGCCTTGTCCTTAACCCAAAAGGTATGTTTGGCCATTGCTTCATCAAGAGTCATGCCAGCTAAAGAATGTGGGCACTTAATTTCAATTAAACCGTTTGCATAAATGCCATCTGGTGTAGTACCAAGAAATTCATATTGATCGTCGACGAACAAACCGCAACCTTGTATACTAATATTCTCTTGAATTTCTAACTGTCTAATTGCAGTTTCTTCGTTTTCGATACCGTACCGTACAGCAGGCAAACTGGAGATATTACTACCATAAACGATTTTACAAACAAAAGCAGCACAACTTGTGCTCTCTCGTTTTTTACAAACTTCCCCGAACGATGATGAGGTTAGTAATTTTCTCCTTGTACTCATCCACTCAGCACTACTTCTTTGCAAATGGGTCGACCTTTCAAGCTCCTCTCTTTCAGCACAAGACAACTTTAAATCAACTAAAAAAGATGACTTGGCTTTCTCATATAATTCTGGACTCAGATCAGGTTTTTCGCAGTTTGGTCCATAGTGAGCGTCTTTCGATACAGCGCTGTGGCTTTTTTTCAATCTTAATTTAGGTTTAGCAATTAAACGGTTTCTACGATTACTATTTTCCACTTTGGCGATCAAAGGATTCGGACTAGATTTAAATATGACTTCATGAGTTTTACTATGAATCGATCCCGTATTAAAAGACACAACAGCAGCTGCGCATCGGCCCGCATAAGAACCACGGGAAGAATAATTTACACGCTTACCCCCAACTAATTTGGCAATTACTCCGTTAAAACTTTCAACTATATTACTTGTGCAATTATGAATTAAACTTCTAGAATGATATGACAGTCTTTTACTTAAAATTTCTACCGCGTCCATTAATCCGCATCCAACAATTGCTGGAAGTAACCCAACAGGTTCTATTCGACGAGTGTCAGGTCTACAAACATACTCCTTGCAATGTTGGTGATTACCAAATACGTGTTGTGGACCATTTAGGATATCTTCACTAAGATTTTTTATTTTTTCTTCGAGTGACTGATTTTGATCCCCCCAATATTTAATCGCGCATTTTACACCCGTTCTTAAACGCAAATACCTTTCTTTTAGGAATTTCCGCAATTCGCAAGGATACTTAGTGTCTTTCGACAATTTCTCCAAGCTATAGCAGTAGTTTCGTAAAAGATGATTTTTGCATTCAATTTTCTCTACTATTAAATTATCGTACGGACCCGAATCTAATATTTTTTATAAGTACTGGAATCGCCGTCTGCTACAAATTTATTATAAATTACACCGTGATCAACAAAGGAACGTTTAAACCCCTCAACTATAATGGTCGATTCCATCCCGGTAGATGATCCTGAATAATTCTTGAAACAATGGTGTTCCGGGGGCTGACTGTTGTTCTTTGCGGCTCGTGCACAGACTACGCAGTATTTATTTTTAACTCCAAAAAACAATACTTTATTAGTTTTAATGCCAATTATCGCAGCTGCGCCGGATAAGGCGGAAAAATTCTTACCATAAGATCTCTTGCTCCAACAACCGTCAACAGCAACAGATATTAATGGTGTACCATTTTTATCAACACTACCTATAGACACTGCGTACTCCGCTTCTTCCTTGACAGCTTCTGCCATGGAATGTGCTGCTGTCTTTTCCCACCAATCGCAAACCGTATTATTAATTTCATTGTACAATGAAGGTGACATGATTGGTAGGGCTACTGCGGCACTTAATGTTTTTAACTGAGAGTAGCTCCCACCAGATGATATGATACCAGACACAATTTGATGATTCACTTCCATGCTATCTTCCTTCTTTTCAACCAAACTCACAGTAAATTTCATATTACACATACTACATTTTATGATGAGTTTTGAGTCCAGACCAACTTTTACTTCACCTATTATACTGAGGTAACTTAACTTACAATCCATTGAACCGTGGTCCCCTATGGCCTGAAGAGCTTTAAAAAAAAAAGAAATATCCACTACTCTACGCCCAACTTCCACTTCATCCACCTTTCCCTCTTGACGGTTGTCAATAACTAGTTCCTGTAAAGAAAGATAATGGCTTGATTTTTTTTATAAAAATAATTCAAAAGGTATGGGCCAAATTTCTTCAAACATAGCTAAGAACTCCCTTAGAATACATCTTTGAAACACATAACACTAGATCAAAATCTTAAACGTTTTTATCAGTCTTCGTCAATTATGAAAATGAATAAATAAACATAATAAAAAACTGGTTGCTTGTAAAGTCGGTTTAGGACGATAATTTTACCGGATAATGTCATAATATTATTCTCCATCGCTTGTACTGCGCTCTCGCTTGACCCTAGCGTGACATAATGTGACACTTTTTTGTGCGTGTTGCCGGTGTTCATCGATTTATAAGACGTTATCACGTCATAAATTTAATAAATCCGACTATATGCATAAAAACTCAAAAGGTAAAAAGAAAACAAGTCTACGGTCTTGAATTATGTTACATTAAAATAAATAAGAACACTATTGTAATAAATCGAATTCAACAGTTGAGACCCATTGAAATCCTCACAGGCTCGAAGATATTCCTGACTAGCTAAATATTCTTTAGAAATAGGCCCCGACTGCTAAATACGCTATATTACAATGGTGTTGTTATTTATTTTTATTAAATATTTTTATTACACATTTTCATTTTTTAATCTGTCGGGTTTTAACATTTTTATTGTTTATTTATTTATATTCATAACTGACGAAGACAAATTATAAAAGTGCAAAAGAATTCATACAATATTATGTTCGTGATGAACAGAAATTATAAATTTCCTTTACGCTATACGTATTGGTTTTTTATGGCGTCACTTATTCTATGTCACCCGGGCTTAGAAGACAATTCTAATGATACTAAAAACATTAAAATCGCGTCAATAATTTTGAACTTATCGTGCCACAAAGATATATTACTTAGTATACATACATACATACGTACACCAGTCGCGTAAAAGATAATATTTTACAAAAAAAATTCTTGATTTTGGTAAAATACGAGATTTGAACGTGAATTTTCTTTTGAGAAAGTAATTGAGAAGTATGTGTTTGTCTCACAATGAAAATAATAAATATTGCAAAAAAAATACTGTAGGTACTGAGATTTTGTCTTCGCCCATCACTAACTAGTTTGTTTATTTATGTAACAAGTCTACAAGAATTACGTATAACAACTTACCTCTATACAGCGCGTAGCAGTGTTGCTCGGAGTCTCAGCCTGAAGGTTTTCTTCATTTTCAGTACTGGAAATATTATTCATCAATATCCACTTTTTATTTATTTTGTAATTTTTGTACAACCCTACGCCAGGCACGGCGCGCCTCTTTGGCGGTAGGTATGTCGACAAAGCCGCGCGCGCGCCTGTGCAATTTCTGATAGGAAACATACCTACTTCCACTTCCACATATTTAGACATGATGAACATGAAAACTAATAATACTGTAACTAATAATAGTGTAAGCAAACTCATTGCTTTGAAATACATAAATATATGAAAACTAATACTATATTATGTAATAAAATTTATTATTATGAAAATTGTTCCTATAGAAATTGACTTTATTACTTATATAGATATTGAAATTACGTAATTATTACCTACTGGACATTGTAATTTTTCTTCTTAGACTGACATACCTAATTGTGTACCTATCTAATTACATGTCAAATCAATATTTACATGCTGTTGTAGGTATATGTCTGAATCAGGCGATCTAAATCATTGTACCTATTTGCTTTGTAATGTACCTACCCTGTTCAAAATGCAAATAGATTATATTATTATTACTACTAAGACATGATAAGCATACACACAAATAAAAGTTATAAAACTAGGATTTTTACTTGACACTAACACAAATCTAGTAATTTTTTTCTAGGTATTTAGGACAAGACGTAGTCAAGTAGGCAGGTAAATAAATAAGTAGGGAGGAACTTACATTTTATTCCGAGATCTTTTGGCTTTCACGTTTTTATAATGCGTACTAAATTTTCTTTTCGCTGGCATGGCACTCAGCAAATTATCCTGCGAAAAGAGACCCTCGATTACCAATTACGTTTATGATACCTATTGCCTTTATCATGTTGAAAAATCTATGTATGTCGTGCAGAGAACTATATACCCCGCCAGTTCATATCTCGAGAAAATAAGGTGGGCAGGGCTTTGATTGTTTCAAGCCTGAATTGATACCTACTTTACAAGGTTCATAAAATGACCTACGCAACAAAGTAAATAATTTTGTATTTCTTACGATTTATATCTAGTTCCATCATGGTTTTCTTTCAGACTTTCATTATATCGGTACTTTCTACTTACTGAAAGTAAATTAGTTATAAAAATATTGTACTTACAGTTTTTCACAAAAAACACAAATTCACAACACGTAATTTTGCTGTAGCATCCGACACGCGTGGAGTCACTTTGAAATTCTATGGCGCACTGGTGATTAGTAGCGACAACCGTGCTATCGGGACGCGCTTGAATTTCCATACATTTTTCTATGGAGAATTTACGTAAAACATATCTAGATTTTAGGGCTTTAAAAGGGGAAGTTTTTGTTTGTAAAGGTACAAAAAAAAGTACCACGTTATATTTATTGGTTTTTTCAGTGTTCAAAAAGTGTTTCTTTTTATCAATTTGTGTTGATTTATTGGGTTAAATCTGAAAAATACGAAGGCACGTTTTCGCATTTTTTCTCAATTTTGTGCGTTTGTTGACGTTTATTATATAACAACTACAGGGTTTTAAGAGTTAAAATTAGCACTAACATAATTTTTGGTCTTTCATTTTAATATATACAAATTATCGTTGTTATTAATCATATGTAAATAGGTTAAATATGAATAATCGTAACACTCTTTTCGGTGATTTTCACGATCTGGGCCCTTAAGCCCCTTTTTTATAATTTTTACAAAACCCTCAGCTTGACCATTACTTATTGGGTGGTAAACCGGTGATAGGACATGTTCGATACCGTTAAGTTTACAAAAGTCCTTGAACTCCAAAGATGTAAATGCCGACCCATTATCACTCACCAACGTATGAGGAATACCAAATCGTGACATAAAGTCATACAGTTTACTTAAAACCCATTTACTATAAGCATCGACAATTATTAAAAACATGTAATCATTAAACGGCCCCAAGAAATCCACGTCAACTCGATAAAAGCAATGCGGCGGCACGGGCCACGGTATCAGCGGCGCATGCGGCGGTGCCGGCCGGAGCGCACAGCACACTGCGCAAGCGCCGGCCAGGCGCTCTAGCGCACTGTCTACCCTAGGAAACCATAAGCGCTTACGAGCCTCCGCTTTCATTTTCACTATCCCGAAGTGTGAACTATGCAGTTCCCTACACACGCTTTCCTGTAATTTTGAGGGAATAACAACCTTGTATCCGCGCATTAAGATACCATTTTCAACCGATAACTGTGTACGACAGTTAAAAAATGGTTTCAATCCGACATCCTTAACCGTTCTAGGTCCGAATCCACCCGTTTATCACATAATGCATTACAGTGACCATATTGCTGTCGCACTCTGTCTGGCGACGCACCTCGCTTAGTGTTATCGGTAAGTCGCCGTCCATAACAAAGTTGACGTAGGCCGTGCGATCGCTTTCGTCCGACGTCGACGCGGTCGTCTCACTCGTCGCGTTTACTTCCCCGCACGCCCGCGACAAGTAATCTGCGCTGTTATTTTTGCTACTGACATATTCAATTACATAATTATACGCCGTTAAAAATATTGCATATTTTTGTAAGCGATTTGCCGACACTTCCGGAATACCTTTATGAGGCCCGAATATCGCTAAAAGGGGTTTATGGTCCGTTTTAAGTACAAAAGGTACTGACCGTCCGTATAAGTACTGATGAAATCGTCTTACGCCAAAAATAATTGCAGTTGCCTCCTTTTTGTTTGGATTTGGGCGTAGTTTTTCTCCGCTGATTGTCATCGTTGTACGTTGTCACGTACGTGAAGCGTATGCTAATGGCCTCTCTAACCCGTCATCGCTAACCTGTGATAACACAGCACCTAACCCTGTCGGTGACGCATAGACGGTTAAAATTAATTTCGCGCTCGGGTTAAAATGTGCTAATTTTTTATCGGATGCGAGAATTTTTTTTATTCGTTCGAATGCGACACTATGCGTACGAGTCCATTCCCACTTTGAACCTTTCGTCAATAACTTGTATAGCGGGTTTAATACAGATGACGCGTCCGGCACAAATTCCCGATAGTAATTAGTGAGACCTAGAAACGACTGCAACTGTGACACATTCTTTGGCCGCGCGGCCTGTAATATATCATTTACTTTATCGGGTGATTTTCTAACTCCATGTTTGTCAATAACATGGCCGAAATCTCATCCTTAAAAAACTCACACTTACTCATCTGTAGTGTCAACCCGGCGTCGTCTAGTCGACGTAGTACCGAGATGAGTCTCGGCGTATGTTGGTCCGTATTTTCCCCTGTTATGAGAATATCATCCAACAGGAATATAATCCCGTCGATGCCGGCGAGCACGCATTCCATTGCTCGTTGAAAAATTGAAGGCGAGCTACTTAAACCAAAAATCAAGCGGGAATAGCAAAAGAGACCGCGATTTGTATTAATACACGTACATTTTTGGGATTCATCGCTTAATAAAAACTGGTTATATGCCATTGACAAATCGAGTTTACTAAATTGTACCCCCCCCCCGTGTAGCTTTGCTAATAAATCGTTAAATGTCGGTAAGGGATACTGGTCGACAATCAGCTGTTTATTGATTGTGACCGAATAATCCGCACATATTCAGATACTACCGTCTTTTTTTAAAACAGGTACAATAGGCGAAGCGTACCTACTCAGAATGTGGGACGGACTTCAATATTCCCAATGACAACAATCGGTCGAGCTCCTTATCAATTTTATCTTTCAGCGCGTAGGGTACAGGTCGTGCTTTGAAAAAAATCGGTTTAGCATCCGATTTTAATTGTAATTTTATTTTGTACTTATTAAAAGAGCCTAGATCATTTGAGAACACTTTTGGGAACATTTTTGCAAGTTTTTCACTCATATTGCTATTGGACTCGCACCCTACCTGCCCTTGACTGCGCACGGCGTGTATGCGCGCAGTCGGCGCCGGCGCCGCAGGTGCAAGCTCGAGATCGAACTCACGAATAAAATCGCGACCCAGCAACGACAGCCCGCCTGCGCCCACCACGTATACGTTCAGTGTGTGCGTACGTCCCAGATACGATATGGGTGGGGCGGGGCCCCAAGTGATCTTTGTATACGTCCACGCCGTCCGCCCTGGACCCCAACCTGACCACCATAACGGAGTGGCAGGTTGGGTGACCGAACTTCAAAGATCCAGACTTGTGTGGCCAAAACGAAGTTATATTATTTGTAATGTCGGAGAAACCCGAAACGGAGTTTTCTACACCCGGCTCCGGCACTGCCCTCGCCAGGTCGGTGTCGGACCGAAACGACGACGCATCACACTCACGGACACCGAACTTGCCCAGTGCGGAGGCTCGCGTCACGCTGCCAAGTCGCAGCGTGAGTCGCAGAGCCGGCGCGCTCTGTTTACCTGAAGAGGGGCCGTCAGAAGAGCGCGCTGGTGAAGAAAACGCAGCCTGTGTCGAAGGACGGTCCGTCGACATCGGTGGTTTCCAGTGAATGCGAGGAGCCACCGATCAAGGCGGTCCGAGTCCGGAAGTCCGGAAACGACAGCAAGGGGCGGGCACCAAACCCCAGCATAACGGTGCCGTTCCTGCCTAGCGGTAGGGACAAAGAGGTGCCGGCCGCGCGAGGGCTGAGGGGGGCTCTTGCCCGGATCGTTGACACCAGGAAAGAAGGTGGTGCCGGACGCCATTGCCGACGCTTACCTGTCCCTCGATGAGCTCCTCGCGCGGAGCATTTCCGAAGAGGAGACGAAGCTCAGAGACCAGGTAGCGAGCCTGGCTGCTGAGCTCGCCTCCTCCCGGAAGCAGACGGAGGCCCTGCGACAGGAGGTCGCCAACCTTACCATTTTAGTCAAGGGGCCTCCGGAAATCCAGAAGACCGGATCCTCACTGCCTTCACCGACGGCTAGACCGGCAGCCATGGCGACGTCCAGGAGTGCGCTCGGAGCGCCTCCTGCATCGCCGCCGCAGACTGCGCCGACACCGATGCAGATTCTGGCGGCGATTGAGAGGCGCCTGGCGGTCCTTGAAGACCGGTCATACCGCCCCCCGCTGGCGCGACTCGCGTTGTCGTAAGCGGCTGCCGCCAGCGGGGCTCTCGCTCCTGGGTCCAGTTCAAATACGTCTGCTGCCCGCCCAGCCCCGCCCATGTCCGATTCACCAGCAACTCGGACACCAGCTAAGCCGGCCATGACGGCAAAGCCGAGGAGAAAAGGGAGGCCTGGCGCCACCCCTGCTGCTCTCGCATCCCATTCTGCTCCCGCTGCATATCCTTCCAGAGAGGAGGGATGGGAAGTAGTGGGAGCGAAAAAGAAAAAGAGGCGGAAGAAGGCCGCCAAAAAAGCGGCTGAAGCCGCCGCGACGAAGGCGCCGAAGAGACCGTGGGGTACGCCGATGTTTTGAAGAAGGTCAAGGCATCGGTGGACCTTAAGGCCCTCGAGATATTGCGCATCTCGGGCCTGGATGACGCGGCCACGACGGAGGAGGTTATTTCCGCCGTCATGGAGGCGGGCGGCTGTCCCCATGACCAGGTGAAGGCTGGAGAGATCTCCTTCAGCCCCACCGGTGATGGAACGACAGTCGTCCAGTGCCCCGTCGCGGCGGCACTTAAAATTGCGGACGGACGGAGACTCCCTATAGGGGGCTTCCTCAGGGCGCAGGTAGGAGATGCCTGCGTGCCCGGGAAACCAGGTGTTTCCGGTGCATGATGGTGGGGCACGTAGAGTGCAGTGCGCAGTGGAAGACACCGTGGGTGATCGATGCTTCCGCTGCAGCCGGCCCGGTCACAAGTCCAACGCTTGTGACGCACCGCCTCGCTGCTACAGATGCGAGGCGGAGGGCAAAACGGCGGACCATCGGGTCGGCAGCCGTTCCTGCGCCGCTATGCGGCCAAAGCCTCGTCCGTCCGCTGGGGGCAGCGGGGGTGCCGCTACTGCGCGGCCAGATTCGCGGAGTGATGCTGATATGGACGTCCATTAATGGACACCCATATCCGCATCCTACAGGCGAACTTGAACCACTGCCGCGCTGCTCAGGATCTTCTGTACCAGAGCATTACGCAGTGGTCCATAGACCTGGTCGTGGTCGCCGAGCCGTACTATGCCCACCCGGGAAGCCTGGTGGCGCAAGACGGCTTGGCCTGCATCTTTGGGGGTCCGCCGCAAACACCTGCAATTATTGCAAACGGCCGAGGCTGCGTTGCGGTGGAATATGAAGGGGTGGCAGTCGTGGCCGCATACATCTCACCGAACAACATTAACGACGCTCAGTATGAGCTATGGCTCACTGAGCTCGACGTCGTCTTCACTGCGTGTCGTCCTCGCCCTGTCCTTCTCCTGGGAGACTTTAACGCCTGGTCTACGGCGTGGGGCTCCCGGGTAACCAATGGCAGGGGGAGATTACTTGAGGACTGGGCCACTACATGTGGACTAGAGCTCCTCAACCGGGGGAATGTTGCCACCTTTTGGCGGTCGGGGGTCAGCTCGGTCGTGGACTTAACGTTCGCGACCCCTGCCCTCGCCCACCGTATTATGGGCTGGTGCGTGGAGGAGGGTGTGGAGACGCACTCGGACCACCGATACATCCGGTTCGAGGTCGTCGTCCCACCTAACCTTCCACAGCCGGTACCGAATCCCCCGGAACCGCGTTGGGCGCTCAAGAGTTTAGACCGGGAGGCTCTCCTGGAGGCATCCATCGTGCAGGCCTGGATTCCAGCGCCGGACAGGCCTGTTGACGTGGATGCCGAGGCAGAGTGGTTCAGGAGAGCCATGTCGCAAATCTGCGATGCGGCGATGCCTAGGGTTACACCCGGGCCGGCCAGGAAGCAGGTGCACTCGGAGATTGCACAGCTGCGTGCAGCATGCGTCTCCGCCCGCCGCCAGTACACCAGGTTTCGCCGGAGGTATCGTCGACCAGACGACGCGGCAGCCCGGGAGGCGGAGCTATATGCGTCCTACAGAGAGGCTAAGGGCACCCTCCAGAAAGCGATCACGTGGGCTAAGACGACAGCACGCGAGGAGCTCCTGGAGACCCTGGAGCGGAACCCATGGGGGCGCCCGTACCTGCAGGTCAGAGGTAAACTCCGACCGAGGGCGCTCCCACTGACCCAGAGTCTCCAGCCAGATCGGCTGGAGGGGGTCTTGGGCTCTCTGTTTCCGACGAGCGCGGAGGAGCACATTCTCCGCGCATGGCTCCGTCTCAGACGCCCAATGCGGATAGCAGCGAAAACGACGTACCCGAAGTCAGAGAGGGTGAGTTAGGAGCGGTGGTACTTGGGCTTAGTCGCCGGAAAACCACCGCCCCTGGACCCGACGGCATTCCGGGCCGTGTATGGGTCCTGGCCCTCGAGGAACTCGGGCCTCGACTGAGGGGGCTCTTCAGCGCATGCCTCGAAAGGGGCCAGTTTCCCAAGGTGTGGAGGACGCGGAAACTGGTCCTGATCCGGAAAGCGGGGCGGCCGGTGCACTCACCGTCCGGTTACCGGCCGATCGTGCTGCTCGACGAGGTGTGTAAGCTCTTTGAGCGAATTATCGCGGAACGCCTCGTCGAGCATCTCACGCGTGTGGGCCCAGACCTGGCGGATAACCAGTATGGTTTCCGTCGGGGACGGTCCACCGTGAGCGCGATCATGCGCGTGAAGACCCTGGCGGAGGAAGCAGTCTCGCGGGGCGAGGTGGTGTTGGCGGTGTCTCTTGACATCGCCAACGCCTTTAACACCCTACCCTGGAGTTGCGTTAGGGAGGCACTGGTATATCACAAAGTGCCTCTCTCGTATTGTCGGGGCATATTTATCCGAGAGGGCTATAACTTACCCTAGCTGGCTCGGGCCAGCTCGGCGAGATGTCTCGTGCGGTGTTCCACAGGGGTCGGTCCTAGGACCTCTCCTGTGGAACATCGGATACGTCTGGGTGTTGCGGGGTGCGTTGCCTGAGGGCGTCAGCGTAACTTGTTACGCCGACGATACCCTCGTCACGGCGTGGGGAGCAACGCACCAGGAGGCAACACTCAAGGTCACGACTGGGGTTGCTGAAGTCGTGGGTCGGATACGGCGGCTGGGACTGGACGTGGCACTGAATAAGTCCGAGGCTCTGTGTTTTCACGGACCTCGGCGCGGGCCACCTCCAGGATCCAGCATAAATGTAGGGAGCGTTAGCATCGGCATCGAGCCCTCCATGAAGTATCTGGGGCTCGTACTCATTGGCCGGTGGAACTTCGGACCACATTTCCGAAGTTTGGTCCCCAAAGTGACAGGGGCAGCAGCCGCGCTTTCGCGACTGATGCCCAACTTAAAGGAGACGCTTCCTGCAGGAGACTGTACCTGGGGATCGTGCGGAGTATGGCCGTATACGGGGCTCCTGTATGGGCGGCGAGACTGACGGCCAACAACGCTGCTATATTGCACAGATCGTTGAGGACCTTGGCCGTCAGGACAATAAGAGGGTACCGCACGATCTCTCTAGAGGCTGCATGTCTCCTAGCCGCGACCCCTCCATGGGACCTGGAAGCGAGAGCCCTTGCGTCATTGGTTCAATGGCACAAGGAGGCGCTGGAGCGGGACCACAGGCCTGCGTCTCGAGAAATCGAGGCCCAGCGGTCCCATCTTGGCCAGGATCTCATGGAGACATGGAAGGTGCGACTTGAGCAACCTAAGTGGGTAACCACCACCATCGCGGCGGTGAGACCGATCATGGAGGACTGGCTGCAGAGGCAGCACGGTGGCCTCACGTACCGTGCGTCACAGATCATCACCGGGCACGGAAACTTTGGTGAGTATCTGTTTCGCATGCATCGTGAGGTCACACCCGCGTGCCAACACTGCGAGGCTTCCGGCGAAGACACGGCATTCCACACGTTGGTGGAATGCTCAGCGTGGGCAAGTCAGCGCCGGGACCTCGTTGTGGGCCTGGGCGTGGATACTCTCTCACTGGAGACCATGCTACGAGCCATGGTCTCTAGCGAGAGCCAGTGGAACGCGGCCGTTTCCTTCTGCGAGCAGGTTATGCTCGTGAAGGAGGCGGCCGGAAGGGCGAGGGAGCGTATCCTCCCCGCTGAGTTCTGAACTCTGCGGCGTGGGCGCCGCATACGTGACTACGCCCAGGACCATCGACCTCCATGATCGGGGCCTGAGGACGATGGATTAGCAACCCACCGTCCTTACAGAAGCAGGCTAGAAGGGCTGCGTGATGCGTGCTACCCCATGCACGCCTTCACTCACCGACGCGGGATAAAACCCGACCCTAAGGATGCGGGGTAACACCCGACCACCACGCAGTGGCCACACAAGTGGCCAAGGTCCGCCGGGTGCCACTGGGAATTCTTTCAGTGTCTACCGGAGGCACTCGGCAATGGACGTAGGTGCGGCCGCAGCCACAAGCCGCGGATTAAAAAAAAAAAAAAAAAAAGTTACGATATGGGTAATAAAACTACTCCGATTGTTTGGATGTCCTCCCCGGTATAACTAAATAATTTTTTGTTGGTGAGCGATAACGGTAATCGCCCAAACTTTGCTTTATAAGTATTTTTTGAAATAACGCTCACTGCCGAGCCACTATCGATTTCGAACTCTAAAGCTAGACCACTGATCATTACCCGTTCTGTCATAGGTTTCCCTTTTACGCATCTTCATCATTAGTGCACATTTTACGAAGAAGTCCCTTTTCGTTGCATTTTTTGCACTTATAGTTTTTATAACGGCATTGACTAGATTTGGGATTAGTGAATCCACACACGCTGCATTTTTCTTTTTTAGAAATGTTGTAAACGTCCCCCGAGTCCATTGCGCCTACGCTGGTGCTGCTCTCGCGGGCACCTGACGCTGCCTGTGCGGACGCCTTGCGGGCACAGCGCACGCTTTCTGCCAAGTCTATGGCTTTCGCGAGAGTCAGCTCCAGCTGGTTCTGCACGAACAGCTTGTCCCGTTCACGTCCTGCTACCATGCCCATAATAAACTTATCGAGCAAGGCTTCTTCTAAATTCTTGAATGCACAGTGAGTCGCTAATCCTCTAATCCTAGCAGCCCATTGAGTATGCGCTTCTCCTGGTCGCTGTGTTGCCGCATAGAAGATAGACTTCTCCGCAAATCCGAACCTTTTAGGTGTGAAGTGATCATCTAGGAGCTTCAATATAGCCTCGTAGCCCAATTCTTCAACCTTGTTCGGTAACGCCAGGTCGCTAGTAAGTTTGAACGTGGATTCGCTCAACGACGTTAGCAATATCGCCCTTCGCTTGATAGTTGCTTTGTCTGTCTCGGTGGTTATATCGTTGGCGATAAACCACTGCTTCAACCGCGACTCGAAATTGTCTCATTGTTGAGACTGGTGGTCGAAAACGGAGAGAATCCCGTAAACAGCGGGAGCTGTTTACGGGATTCTCTCCGTTTCTCTCTGTACGATTCTCTCCGTGTAGACATTTTTTTTTCCCACACGTAGTTCGTTTCTCGTTGCCAATGTTAGATATGTAGGTAGGTCGGTAATAATATTGTGTAGAGCGTCGCGCGTCAGTTAAACTAGCTAGTATGTTGCACACTAATTTATTGAAGTAACGGCGCTGGGTCGCAGCCCAGCTACCTAGCTACGCATATTATACATAACAGTTTACAACCAACAATTTACTTCTGAACGCAAAAAAGACTAAGTGTGTTAGATTTAGTATGCCTAATGTTCAGAACTACGGTACTAATATTATTTTGAACGGTGATAACCTTAATCTTGTAGAATCAACCGTATTTTTGGGTATTACTCTAGACAGTAAATTACAGTGGAACGCCCAAATATCGGGTCTTGCAGGGAAACTTAGCTCTGCGGCTTTTGCTATTAGTAAAGTCAGACAGCTCACGGATGTAGAAACTGCCAGGCTGGTTTAATGAGTATTAAGTGAATTTTACTGTGGGGCAAGGCAGCTGATATAGATATCATTTTTATACTCCAAAAGCGAGCTATACGTGCGATTTATAAACTGAATGCACGAGTTTCTCTTAGAGAAAGATTTAAAGAAATAGGCATTTTAACAGTTGCATCACAATATATATATGCGAATATTATGATCGTTAACCAATGATTTTAAATACAATGGATTTCGGATCATCGCTCAAAAGTGTCCGAACTAAAAGAGAAACAAAACGCTAAAAGAGAAACAATCGCGCGCCAGTCTTGATTTTGACAACTGAACGACAACACGTTGCACAATGCCGTATTGTATTGTAAAAACGTGTAAAAACTACGAAAAAAAAGCAAATTGAAGACGGTGTATCATATTTTCAGTAAATAAGCTTTTGTTTTATTATTTGCAATTTATTATTTCACTTAAAATACAGTATTTCGTCGATAATAAATTAAAAGACAAAAGTAAATATTGCAATCCAGTCCAATACCGAAGTACCTATCTGTCTCTTTCGAACTCATCCCAAGCTCAGTAAAAAGAAAGAGACCATTTCATTTTCACTGAATAATGTACTAACAAAATGACCATTCAGATTTATTCGGATTACCGATAGCGATAAAACTATTTGGAACAAAGATTATAGTAGTAGTAAGAGACGCCTTGGCTCTTTATGATTTTTTTTTCGTTATATGAACCAACATCTATTTCAGTTTTCCTCGGGATCCAGTACACTGTGCACAATGGAAAAATATTATTGCCCTAGCACGGCGAGAAGAATATTTTGATCCAAAAAATAACAATCTTGTTTGTTCGGCTCATTTTATGGACATAACAAAAAGAGGTCCGATCTTTATGAAACTTGTACAAGAATCCCTTGATTGAATGGAGGAGATAAGCCCAAAAATGTTTTTAATTTTCACAGGGTATCATTGTTTTGTCATAAATATAATTACACATGTCATTTTATTTCGTGTATGTACTGTTATTTTCTTTTTATTTGGATTCTCGGTAATGTATTCCCACGGGAATCGGGGCCGAGATAACTATATCTCGCGGGCGGAGTCACGGTGATCAGCTAGTAGCCAATAATTTCGTATCCCAAAAATTAACCATAAGATAAAAATAAATTAATGATGCGCAGTTTTAGCAACTAATTCAGTCACTTGAAACACGGCTATCTTGTAGTAGACGTAGCGACATAGCGTTATGAAAATAGTAATGAAAGCGGAAGAACTTTGACACCCGCAAGAAGTTTGGCATTTATAATATTATAATTAGTTAAATTCATTAATTCCCTTTTTGTTATTCATACACTACAGTTACTTATTATGAAACTGACTCGAAAAAAAAAATCTTTGTCAGTCGTTAATTAGTTTTTCAGCTTATTTCGTCTAACATAAACAAGTAATTACAATTTATAAGATTATGGAATTTATTGTAGTCTTACATTAATTATTACGCCTACGTAGGTACATATCATGGAATCCTTAAAAGACTTTAACAAAATAAACCTACTCCATTGTTTCTATGTTCACGTAGTTCAAGTATAAGCTGCATAAGGTGAATTAGTCAGGCGGACAGATAGAAGCTACGTAATGCGATAAATTAGTGCAAACAAAAGTGAACACTATTCCGTTGAATCAAGGTTTAAATTTTAATATGAAATTTGTTTATATCTATGTATGCCTATGTATAATGTATAGGTCGACTGGGGACATTATTTTCTTGCGATTTGTTCTAGATCCTATGTCCGTTGTATTATAAGGTCTTTGTCGTTAACCAGAATATACATTTATACAGTATGAACAGTGACATACATGCAATAAATACTAGAAATAAGCATAAATTGGTTGGGACGTATTATCGTTTACAGAAGGTTCATGACTCCTTTGCAGGATTTGGTGTGCGTTTTTATAACAAAATTCCTCTAAACATTTTGAACCTTCCTTTGTCATCAAATTAGTGTGAGTTGGGTCTCCCACTCTCCCGCTCACGTAGGGCTTCCCGTGTACCTATATGTTTTATTATCTTAGTAAAGAAGCATACTTTGAAGGTGACAACATAAATTTCGATGAATAACTAAAATGTGTATTGAGTCTCCGGCGTCGAAAGCCGATGCACTGGCGGCATTTACACATAAAGCGAATTGTGGCGATGCGAGTTCGCGTCGCTAAAACAGCGATGCGATCTTTCGAATACGAATTCGCATGGCGAAGCTTTTACCGTCCGGGTGACCATTTTTCGATGACCGTCAACTGTACTCAGTCGTGACGTAGTCTCCGGTCAAACTGAAAAATAGTGTTCATCAAGTGTGACGTAACATCGCCGGAATGACGATGAATGATGATGAAGCGACGATGGCGAGTCAACTCGCAAGTTCTTGCGATAACATGTGTTGTGAGAGTTCGCAGATTTTGGCGATGGCGACCAGGGCCGAGCCGCCCCTGTGTGCGAAGTGTGCGGGGCACACAGGCGCCACGCGCCACTGAAATTATTTTGGACGATGTATTCTAAGTAGAGTAGGTACCTATCGATAAGTAAGTAACCTACATACTTAATGCATTGTACGAGTACAAGGCTCCTCCAAGATAATATTCACGTTTGCTGTTTACAACTGGGCTGTTTAGTTTATATTAATTAGGTACCTACGAGCTAAAATCAAAGAACTGCGCTGTGCTTAGATCAATTTCATCAACGCGCGCCCGCCGTGAGTTTGTTTATGAACGCAACCCGATGCGGTACGTGTGACCCAAGCCGAGAGGAGCCACGGGAATTCCCCGATTTTAACGATCGAGAGAGCCAAAATAATTGTTGTCTCTGCATGTTGTATCTGCTGATCACTATGCACAGTATGCACTGCACACAATATGAACAGTCCTTTAATCGAAATTGTGTGCAAAGTGGTGCGTATTAAATTGCTTTGTTTGTAATAAAAATTAAAATAATAATCTAGTACCTATGTTCTTTACCTGGGGATCGTGCGGAGTATGGCCCTATACGGGGCTCCCGTATGGGCGGATAGGTCAAGGGGAACGTGACTCTGTTAAACAGACCACTTAGAACCTTGGCCGTCAGAACCGTACGGGGGTACCGCACGATCTCCGGAGAGGCTGCATGTCTCCTAGCCGGGACCCCTCCATGGGACCTGGAAGCGAGAGCCCTTGCGTCATTGTTCCAATGGCGCAAGGAGGCGCTGGAGCGGGACCACAGGCCTGCGTCTCGAGAAATCGAGGACCAGCGGTCCCAACTCCGCCAGGATCTCATGGAGTCATGGAGGGTGCGACTTGAGCAACTCAAGGGGGGCGCCATCTTCATCGCGGCGGTGAGACCGATCATGGACGATTGGCTGCAGAGGCAGCATGGTGACCTCACGTACCGTGCGACGCAGATGGTTGCCGGGCATGGATGCTTCGGTAGCTATCTGTTTCGCATGCATCGTGAGGTCACACCCCGGTGTCAACACTGCGAGGTTTCCGACGATGACACCGCACTCCACACGTTGGTGGAGTGCTCAGCGTGGGCGAGTCAGCGCCGGGACCTCGTAGTGGGTCTGGGCGTGGATACCCTCTCGCTGGGGACCATGCTTCAAGCCATGGTATCCAGCGGGAGTAGGTGGAACGCGGCCGTGTCCTTCTGCGAGCAAGTCATGCTCGCGAAGGAGGCGGCCGGGATGGAGAGGGAGCGTACCCTCCCCGCCGAGTTCCGTAGTCGGCGGCCAGGCCGCCCCAGACTACGCGACTACGCCCAAGAGTATCGTCCTCCATGATCGGGGTCTGAGGACGGCGGGATCGCCACCCACCGTCCTTACAGAAGCAGGCTAGAAGGGTTGCGTGCTGCGGGGCCTTTGCCCCATAGCACGCAACCAGATTCACTCACTGACGCGGGATAAAACCCGACCCCCAATGACGCGGGATTCTCGTCCCGACCAAACACCCGCAGAGACCACAGGGGTGGTCAAAGTCCGCCGGGCGCCACTGGACATACCCTCTGCTAGTAACCAGGGACGCCCGGCAACGGACGTTAGAGCGGCCGCGGCCTTGGGCCGCGGAATTAAAAAAAAAAAAAAAAAAAAAAAGTACCTATGTTATTTATAATATTCTGAGGGAATTAACACGAATCATACCGATAGATGTGCACAGGTAATACATACCTTTTGTACCTGACGTTTCGATCAGGGTTACACCGGTCGTGGTTACCTGGTCGAAGCGTCAGGCACAAAAGATACCTCTGTACCTCTGTGCAAAGGTGATAAAAATACAATTATAATAAATTAATAATATTTTACGGCTGTATACTCTACCATCCACTTCCTAAGAATCATTTGCACAACAAGTGCAGGCGATGGCAGCGGCGGCCAGCGTGGACGACACAGTGGTTGGAGCTACCCAGTGGGGCGCCTACCGACACACTGTTCTGGGCTGGGCGACTCGCCAGCTCTAGTAGATCCAGCAACGTGGGCGCGTGATCAGACCGTCTGGTATCCGTGTGAACCCGTATACCGACATCTGCTGCAGTAGTACGTGACAAAACGCAGAGGCTAGCTTCGTCTAGAACTGTGTATTTAGATGGGAGCCGACCCGCTGGACGGAAGGGTTCCAAAACCCCACTGCTGCGTGGTCACCGGGACCCGCACCGGTCACCACCCGGCATGCGGCACGGAACACACATCAGGATTATCCTAGACCTAGGGGGCAGCATCCTGGGGGTGGTTGTTTAGTTTAGGTGCTGTATTACTCGCTGGAAACCATGCTCTAAGCCATGGTCTCCAGCGCGAGTAGGTGGAACGCGGCCGTATCCTTCTGCGAGCAAGTCATGCTGCCTGAGGATGGTGAGTGGGATAGCCACCCGCCGTCCTTACAGAAGCAGGCTAGAAGGGAGGGGAATCAGATTCACTCACCGACGCGGGATGAAACCCAACCGCAACGAGGCGGGATTTTCAATACGACCAAACCCCTGAAGATGCCACACAGGTGGCCAAAGTCCGCCGGGCGCCTCTGGAAATACTTCTGGTGTCACCAGAAAAAAAATGGCGCTGTATTAAGCGGGCGGCCAGCGGCACCAAAGTTTCCAAGGGCCTTCCTGGCCAGGGCGGGTTGAACGGTCGAATCACACCACCCACACACAATTGACTGCACACTGCACACCTACTGGTGCCATGCCTGATGCACCACACACATCACCCGGGCCCGGCTGTGCAGCATCTGAACCACCAACACCAACCTGGGCTGGGTTACTCGAGGGGCTTTATCACAGCTGCATGAGGGTAGGTACTTACACTGATGTTCCACCTGGTACCCACGTAGAGTCCGAGGTATGGATACCGTGAATTCACATTGCCTCGTTCGTTGATCAGCAAGTGCGCCGCTTGCAGATGAGGTCACTGGGGACCTTAGATGTTAGAATGGCCCCTAAAACCGATTCGCGTTTAATTTTTCGCAACAATTGGCAAGCGAATTGGTTTTATATAATTTAAAAAAAAAACACTTTGAAACATGAAGATTCATAAAAAAAGGCGCTTCATAGGGTTCGCATAGGCGCTGCCAGGGGTCGGCGCGGCCCTGATGGCGACGTCCTTTCGCTTCATTGTGAACAAGCCGTACGCCAAAATTTACGAACTCGCCAATGCATCGAAAGTTTGATAACCAAACTTTTGGTTTCGGTGAGAAAACATGTTTCGGTCGGACACAAATTAGTAGTTTCTCGCCAAAACCGAAACTCCCTGAAAGTATGAAATAACCGATTTGTAAAGAAAAATTAAAACTTTATTTTCAAAATTTTTTATTATGCCTATAAGTAGTTCTAACCATTGCCGGACGCCCCGAGTAGGTACACTAGAAGGATAACCCCTGGGCACTGGCGGACTCTGTCAAAGGGGGACCGTTCCTTACAGAAGCAGGTCCAAATGGTGGTTTGCTATGGGATTTCGGCCCACGCCCACCTTCAAGCACTGACGTGGGATAAAACCCGACTCCCAAAGATATGAGATAACACCCGGCCCATCCCCAAGAGATGCAGCATATATGGCCAAGTCTGCTGACGCCCTGGGGTTAATGTTACGAGGGCCCCCAGAGTTAAAAAACAAGAGAGGGAATGGGGGATTGCGGGCTACCAACCAATTGTCCTCTCCGTCCAGCGATCATGTAGGCTCGAAGCCTCGGGGCCCGCCCAAAACTTAACCGCCGAAAACGAAACAAACCGAAACTCGGTTTTTTTTTGCCGAAACTAGCCGAAACCGAAAGTTCGGTCAGTCACTACCTAGCAGTAACATCCGAAAAAAATGAGTTGCAATCCGTTTGCCACGCTAACCGGATCATTTTCCCACGTGCTCCACAGTTTTAAATTTGTTTTGGTGGGTTTTTCTTAACGTAGAGACCTGACCCGTACGTCAAAAGTTGCGCATTCGCGAGGCGCACACGCCGATAGTTCGCGAGTGAAATTCGCACATCGCCTCGCGAAGTTATAAGTGAAAAACCTAAGTTTTTGGGGTAAGAAATTGTGTTTTCTGCGTGCGCTGCAGTGTGTGTTGCGTGTTTCTTCCGGGACAAAGTGCCTTCGAGTGCGCCCCGCGTGCCCGCATCTGCGGACACCTCTACATTGAGCCGCGAGCACACCGTTCCGGAGAAAATTGAGAACTTTCTCTTTTGCTACGAGCCACGCCCATCCCAATTCTCGTCGGAGAGACTTCAAATTTTGCAGCCTTCAGGAGACCACCCACAGCAACACTTTCCCGTGGAGAGAAAAATTTTAGGACCCATACTCAGTGAGTAATTATTATTAGAAAATCAAAACTTCCAACACATGCCACTCCGGATCTATCAAGACTTCACAACTTTTTCAACTGCTAGTTTTTGCGCGCTCGTTGGAAGAACAGGCTCTGCAAATTTCATCATTTTTGGACAATTCTTTAGTGCTTTTAAAATTAAAAAACTGTAATTTTTAGATTTTTTGTAAATTTTTAGCCAATTTTTTGTATTTTTTGTGTATTATTATTTAACTTTTTAGAACAGTGTTTTCTCCTATTTATAATTTTTTTTTGTGTATTTTTAGCTATCCTACTTTTAAAGTTATTCAATTTTAAATGTTTTTTGTTTATAAATTGAGAATAAATAGAAATAATTGAAATTTTATGCCGGAACATTGTTCGGACAGGTATTTATATTTATCTTCTAACCCAAAATCCGGAGTGTCTATCTTCAAAATTCAAAATTTTGGACAAAAAAATTTTTAAATTTTTGGTCCCTTTTTTCTAAATTCAATAACTCCGGATTAAATTCACTTAGGGAAACGCGGTTTTTTGTGTTATAGAGGTCTCAGCACACTTTTTGAGCCTGGGTACTTTTGGTCCCATTTGGTACCAAAATTATTTTTTGTGTTTTGAAGTGCCTAGTTTGGTGGGGGGAGTCCCGCCGGTGCGTTCAGTGAAGACCCGGTGCCTGTGCGACTCTTAGTTCCGGAGTTATTCGCAGTCAAACCCGGACTTTGACAGCCCGGCGGCCATCTTGTTTTTCTCCAACAGGCCATAGCTCCGGAGCCGGGAGGCGTACGGGCAAATCGATTTCACTTTCGGCATCGGTGGGGCCCACTCTACCGGGTTGGGTACCTTTGGGTCCAATTTGGACCCAAAATTTTTCACTCTTGGGAGAGTGCCTAGTTCGACGCAGGAGGTAAGACTGACACCCCACAAAGAAAACCCCGCGCCTCTGCGACCCTTGGTTCGGGAGATACGGCTGGTCAAAGTCCAACTTTGACAGCTGAGCGGCCATCTTGTTTTTCTTAAGACCCCGATATCTCCCGAACTGTTGGTCGTGGAGAGGTGGGATTTTTGGCGTGGTAAGTTTCCGGGGTTATTCTTTCGGTCGATAGGGGAAGTGGGGATAGATTCGACAAAGTCTGGGTCCAAATTTTGGTCCCAGAACTTGCCGGAAACTGTCCGGTAGAACGATAGGACTTGTCGGGCCCTTCACGGCGAGCCCTCTCTCGACGAGCTAGGACCACTGGTCTCGGAGATACGCCACTGGGAAAATTTTGGTCCCAGCCGGGACCAAAAATTGGACCAGCCCGTATAGCCGAGCCAAGGGGAGCAGCATAGTCGAGTGAGGTATCGCTGAAACGGGCTCGGGGAGCTCTATCGTTTGGGGGGGTTGTAGAGTCCATCGGACGACTCTACGTAGAGTCGATCCGAACTTGCCGGTTTTTGGGGTTTTTATCCACTCTGGGGTATTACCCATCACAGAGAAAACCTCCTGCCTCCCTCTAGACTAAATATTTACGACTTAGTTTTAAGATTTTACACTTTTTACTCATTTTATTAGCTTTAAGACCTTGTTTAATAACTTTAAGACTATATAGCCCTTATTGGCCTAGTTTTAAGACTCGTAGCTGTGCTACTATAGTTTAGACCCAGGAGAGAACAACCTGGTAGACTCCAAAACATTGAACAGGTCTCTATATAGAGACGTTATCACCTAACAGGAGTAGTACATACTCACCTTTGGAGACAATAGAACTGACTAAGGGGGTGACACACCTTGCACTAGGTGCTCCCTTTGTCTTCCGCCGCACGACCAGGATCTATACCTGAAACACAAATTTATTATTAAATTAGTACTGGGCATTCTAGAAACACACACCCACATACACACACAAATACACACGCACCCACACACATACACACACACACACACACACACACACACACACACACACACACCCACACGCACACGTAAACACACACATACTCACATACATACCCATACACACACACATACACACCCACACAACATTTACACACGTGCACACCAGTCCGGGTTGCGCACACACTAAACATCAGCATACTTCATTTTACACACTTCAACCGAGGTACCCTCTACATACCTCGCGTCTATTTTTTGAAACGTTCACTTGTATTTTAACTTATACGCATAATGAACCCTTTACGCACACCACCACGAGAGAAGCAGGGAGCAGCGCCAAGTGTCACGCCGTCGAGAACAAAGACGCTCACAAATGTGGCCGCTATTCGGAGGAGTCTGGAGACGGCTAGCGGCGGGCCTATCCCGCCGAAAGCCGCTCTCAAACTCGACTTTCCACTTCCGAAGGGGTCAGCGCTACCACGAACGCCACCAAAACTCAAGGCGACCGGGCCTAGGGCCACGTCAACCACGACCGTCACCGCCCACACCAGCACCACCATCGCCGCCGCCTCCGCCACCACCACCATAGCCGCCACCACGACCACTCCGGCTACTACCATCATCGCCGCAACCACCATGGTCACAGCTGAGGTACCACCTCAACCACCAGCACAGGAGGAGGAAATAGTGGAGGTACTCGCCTCACCTACCCCACCAGACCGCATAGCTAGGGCTAGGAAGTTAGTGGCGTGGGGCAAATCCTGCATTAATCAGACTAGGAACATGCGGACAGACCTTAAAACCGGCGCACTTGAGGCGTTAACAGATTTACTTAAATTATTTAAAGAGGAAACCACGACAGAGGCCCTCCAAATGCCAGAAGACAGAAAAAATACAGAAAAGGTGGTAAGGAGAATAAAAACAATGGAGGAGAAACTAAATGCACAAATAGAGAGGAATGCAAGGTACTTGAGGGAAAATGAGAGAAGAATGGAAGAGAGCAATAGGATTATGAGTGAGATGAAAGAAAAGGTAGAAGGGATGGATGTGAGAGTGAGAGAAAGGGAGAGTAAAGAGCGAATGACGTATGCAGGTGCAGTAGCGGGCCGAGGCGAACACCTGCCTCCGGCGAGGACCGCACTGCACTCGGTGGTGATTACGTCAAGAGATGAACAGGAAACGAGCGATGAGGTGATTGAAAGATTGAGGAAGGTAGCTAATGAGGATGAGGGATGGATACGATTTTTTTTTTTTTTTTTTTTTTTATATTTGGTTCGCCAAATTGACGCCGCCCGCCTGGTGGTAAGTCGTGACGACGTCTAGCGATTGTGGGCCACTCTCACAGCACACATTACTATTGAGAGTGGCCCTCAACTTGACGACCTACTGATGTGCCTCTTCACGCTCCGCTTAAAGAACCCAGGATTATATGTGGGAGGAAACACGTGCACAGGCAGGGCGTTCCAGGCCACTATCGTTCGGCAGAGAAACGAACGTTTAAAACGTTCGGTTCTCGCGAACATGCTATCCACTGTGTGGGGGTGGCATCTCTGCCCGGCACGAGTCGTTCGGGATCGGAAGGAAGAGGGTGGGATCAGATTGAAGAGCTCTTCAGAACACTCGCCGTGGTAAATACGGTAGAATGCGGCCAAGGAAGCTATTGTTCGGCGCTGAGCTAGCGGCTCAAGGCTTCCCGTTACCTCCGGACAACCAATAATACGGATAGCCCGTCGCTGCATAGCGTCGAGAGCGTCCAGCAGATACTTCGCGGAGCCGTCCCAGAGGTGAGAGCAGTATTCGACGCAGGGTCTAATCTGCGTCTTGTACAGCAGACACCTCTGGTCCGGTGTAAAGAATCTCTTTACCTTATTCAGTATTCCTAGTTTCCGCGAAGCTAGCCCTATACATCTTTCGATGTAGTTTTTATTATTGAGCTCTCGACGAACGTCTATGCCAAGGATATCAAGGTTGTGTAATAATAATAATAATCATTGGTAATAATGCATTCTGAAGAGAGGGTAGGGGAAGGAAAGGGGATTTCTTCGCAGTAAATGCACACGCCTGTGTTTTGCGGGCATTGAACTCGACCAGGTTCTCGGTACCCCATTGAGAGATACTGTCGAGGTTACGGTCGAGATCAGCCACGAGTCGTCGTCTCTCCTCCTCAATCTCAGATCGCCCCGCCGTCGGACGAACCGAGTAACTCCCGTGCAGTGTGCTGTCATCTGCATAGCAATGAATGTTCCCGAGGGATAGCATATCATTGATATGCAGAAGAAAGAGAGTTGGTGATAGTACGGACCCCTGCGGTACCCCGGCATTCACTTGCAAGAAGCGAGAAGCCTGGCCATCGCAGAGGACCCGCACTCGGCGCTCGTTTAAAAAGCTGGCAATCCAGCTGCACAGTTGAGGAGGTAGACCATATGCCGGAAGCTTGGAAAGGAGCGAAGCATGCCAGACCCTATCGAAGGCTTTGGCGATGTCCAGGCTAATAGCCAAGGACTCGCCGTGCCTTTCCATAGCCCCACCCCAGACATGCGTTACGAATGCCAGAAGATCACCCGTTGATCGCTTTGGCCTGAAGCCGTATTGTCGATCATTGATTAGCGAGTGATCCTCTAGGAATTGCATGAGCTGCTTATTTATAAGGAGCTCAAGCACCTTGCAAATGACTGAGGTGACAGCTATGGGTCGATAGTTGCCTGGATCGGACCGATCCCCTTTCTTGGGGATCGGTTGTACGTTCGCCTCCTTCCAGACCTCCGGCACGAGCCCTGAAGAGTATGACAGGCGGTACAGACGCGTTAATACTGGAGACAACTCAGCTGCACATTTTCGTAGCACCACCGCCGGAATGCCGTCAGGGCCACTGGCTTTCCGCGTGTCGAGTGACCGCAGCACTGCCCGTACATCACATTGCCTGATAACAATATCAGGCATTGTGTGGCCACAGTTGGCGATGGCGGGGGGCTGCAGGCCACGGTCGTCGACCCGGGAATTAGCCGCAAAGAGGTCTGCGAGCATATCCGCTTTCTCTTGGGCTTTGTGAGCCAGTGTTCCATCTGGGTAACGCAGCGGTGGCAGCGAGGGCTGACAAAAGTTAGATTGCACGGCTTTGGCCAGTTGCCAGAATCCACGGCTGCCCGTGGGATGGGAAGTGAGCTCCTGACCAAGCCGCGCGACGCGCTGGGCATCCGCTCTCTTAAAGGCCCTCTTACTCGACTTTGTGGCCCGGTTGTACGCTGCTTTGAGGTGGCCCACGTTTGGGTCGCGCACAGCCCGGGCCCTGATCCAGGCGCGATATGCCGACTGTTTTTGTCGAACAGCTTTGGCACAATCTCGCCCGAACCAGGGACGGGCTCTGCGGATACTGGCGACATCAGTGAAAGGGATGTAATAATCCATCCCTAAACTGATCTCGCCAGCAATAGCAGAAGCACTATCCGAAGGAGCCTTTCCTACAAAGCAGCGCTGGCTCCAGGGGACGGACGCAAAATAATCGCGTAGACCGTCCCAATCCGCTGACGAGTAGTGCCATAGTCGTCGTGACGTTTGCACAGGACGTGCAGGAGGTGACACCTTCATGCCAGCGTGAACAACACAGTGGTCGGAACTACCCAGTGGGGCTCCTACCGAAACACTGTACTGGGCTGGGCGACTCGTCAGCAGTAGATCCAGCAGAGCGGGCGCGTGATCTGACCTGTCTGGTATCCGGGTGATCCCGCATACCATCTGGGTCAGACCGTGGGAGAGAGCGAACGCATGGGCGGCTCTACCCGCATGATCAGTCTTGAGGGACCCCAGCCATTCAATGTGATGGCCATTGAAGTCCCCCAGAAACACTAGGTCAGCGTTCGGGAACCGCACCTGCGCTTCATCAGCCGTCTCGCTGAGGTACTGGAAGAGCTTTGTTGTCTCAGAATCCCCTGTGTGGGATCGGTAGACGCACACGTAGATCTGGCTCATAGAGCCATGGTCTACGTGCAGCCAAAGGACGGAATTGGAGGGGTTCTCTAGGCAGCGCAACCGGCGGCAGCAAACATCCGCCCTAACGAACACGCACACCCCGGCTTTGTCTCGAAATTGTTCCTCGATGACATAGCCGGGGTAACACAGGTAAGACGTGTCGTCAGGGCGGCGTATTTGTGTCTCCGTGAGGAACATCACAGCGGGCCGTGCCGTCTCAAGGTGGTGGTGGACGGTATCGAGGTTCGCATGGAGTCCACGGACGTTAGTGAACTCCACCTCGAAATGTGAAGTTGTGGGGTTTCCTAGGGCCGCTGTGTAACGTTTATTTCTTTTTTGTTGCACTGCCATTGTAGATTTTGAAGAAGAAGCGTGAAGACAGGGCGACATTTGGTGCAGCAGTAAGTGACAAAGCGCAGGGGCTAGCTTTGTCTAGAACCGTGTGGTTAGGTCGGAGCCGACCCGCCGGACGGAAGGGCTCCCAAACCCCCCTGATGCAAGGCCGCCGCTACCCCACACCGGTTACCACCCGGAGCGGCGATCCCACATCAGGATTATGCGCAACATGTGGGGCAGCCTCCTGGGGTGGTTGGCCCCAGGCGGGCCCCATGACTGTGTTGCGGGCGGCCGCGGCAACGCCGTTGCTAAGGGTCTCCCTGGCCGGCGAATCGACCCACACCACCCACACTAGACTCCGTTTCGCCCCCACTGGTCCCATGCCTGCTGCACCATACATCGCCCCGGGCCCGGCGGTGCAGCTGCTGAACCCCTAACGCAACCCAGCCTGGGCTGGGTTACTTGGGGGGCTTTAGCACAGCTGCACGGTGGTACCCCCCCGGACCAACACTGTTGTACCACCTGGTACCCACGTAGGGGCCGAAGCCACTCCATAGGTACCGTAAATTAACGAGCCTCGTCCGTTTATCAGCAGGTGCGCCACTAGCAGGTGAGGTCGCTGGGGCCCTATAGATGTTGGTAGAGCCCCTTTGCACCCAAAAACGAAACGAGTGGAGAAAATAAGAAAGGCGAAGGATAAAAGAGTAATAATAGGATATAAGACGGAAGAAGAACGAAAGAGGGCGACACAGAGGCTCAGAGATAAGGAGAGGGGCCTTTGTGTAGAGGCAATTAAAAATCGCGACCCCCTACTGGTTTTGTACGGAGTGCTGAAAGTACATAAGGACGAACAACTTATCGGCGCGATTAGGACTCGTAATCGCGAGATCTTCCGCGATCTATCTCACGACGAAGACCGCATTTCCGTGCAATACCGTAGGAACGCGAGGAACCCTCTGACGTGCCACGTGGTGCTCAGGGTCTCCCCGACGGTATGGTCCCGTGCCCTGGGCATGGAGAGGCTGCACATCGATCTGCAGCCCGTAAGGGTCGCAGATCAGTCACCGTTGGTGCAGTGTTCTCTATGCCTAGGATACGGGCATAGCAGGAAGTACTGCAAGAGTACTGAACCCACCTGCAGTCACTGCGGCGGTCTTCATCTGAAGGCCAGGTGCCCGGGGCTGCAGGTGGGAACGCAGCCTTCCTGCTGTAACTGCCGGGGGGGGGGGCCTGGACAGCACGGGGCACGGAGCGATGAGCAGCTCATGCCCGACACGAATGAGATGGGATGAAATTGCACGGGCAACCACTCAATATTGCTAAGGGCGTCCCTGGCATTACCGCCCCACACAGAATTGCGCAGGCAAACCTGAAGAAGAAGCAGGTGGCAACCCAAGACTTCTTACTCGAGGCCTCCAGGCGTAAGGTAGCAATAGCACTTGTGCAGGAACCTTACGTGGGCAACGGTAAAAGAATGAGGGGATACCAGGGCGTTAGGGTCTTCCAGAACGCTGGACAAGGAGATGGGACTGCAAAGGCTGCCATCGTCGTGTTCGACTCGACGCTGGACGTCATTCAGTACCCGCAACTCACCACCGACAATGTCGTAGTGGTGGGGATCCGGACCAGCGCCTGGATGATCACGCTGGTATCCTTTTATTTCGAACCTACCGAGCCCATTGAGCCCTACCTGGATACCTTGGGGAGAGTCCTACTTACATTGGGACCACGGTCTGTTATCTTCGGAGGGGATGCCAACGCGAAGAGTGCCTGGTGGGGTGGTACGTCGGAAAATCCCAGAGGCGCCGTATTGAGTGGTGCCCTAGATGAATGGGGCCTCCATGTCCTGAATAGTGGAGACACTCCGACTTTCGACACTGTGAGAGGTGTAACGAGGTACAGCAGCTACGTGGACGTCACGGTATGTTCGAGTGACATGCTTCCGCGAGTCGACGGCTGGCGGGTTGACGAAACCCTCGCGCCCAGCTCGGACCACAACGGCATCGTATTCAACATCAATTTGGTCAAATCCTCGGGTTTTTCCACCAAAAGAACAACTCGCAGGTATCACACCAAAAAAGCAGATTGGCCAAAATTTGGCACGCTTATGGCCAGTACGCTCCATGACCGACAAACTGGTCTCCAGAATATTGCGAATACGCAGGAATTGGAGACCGTCATTGGAGCGTACACTAACATCATTAGTGATACCTGCGAGGAAACTATTCCCCGCATCAAGAACCGAGATGTTGTTGCGATGCCGTGGTGGTCGGAGAGGCTCGCTGAGTTACGGAGGGCCGTCAACACCAAAAGGCGTCGGATCCGGAATGCATGCCCAGTCCGGAGAGAGAGGGTAGTTATGCTGTACCTAGAACAAAAGGAGATGTATGAAAGCGAAGTAAAAAAGGCACAGGTCGAGAGTTGGAAGGCCTTCTGCGGAAAGCAGGACAGGGAGGGAGTGTGGGAGGGTATATACAGGGTAATAGGGAGGGCCACAGCAAGGGAAGAAGATCAGCCTCTAATTCATAATGGATCATACCTGGATTCTTGGGGCTCAGCCAACCTCCTCGCTCAAACCTTCTACCCAGAAGATAGAGTTGAGGAGGATAACGAGGGGCATCGTGTAATTAGAAAAAAGGCAGCGGAGATAGATGAAGTCGTCAACAGCGAGGGTCATCATGAAGATGACCCACCTTTTACGCTTGATGAAATGCACGATGCTCTTCACAGGTTTAACCCCAGGAAAGCTCCGGGAGCGGATGGATTTACATCCGACATCTGCACACACGCCGTCAGGGCCGACCCCTTATACTTCCTGGAGCTGCTTAATCAGTGCCTCCGGCACGGCTACTTTCCTAAGATATGGAAGGAAGCCGTGGTGGTGGTGCGGAAGAAGCCAGGCAAGGACTCGTACACAGTTCCCAAGTCGTACAGACCTATCGGCCTGTTGCCCGTCTTGGGAAAGGTGTACGAGAGGATGCTGGTCGCCCGACTCAAGTTTCATCTTTTACCACGGATAAGTCCTCGCCAGTACGGCTTTATGCCCCAGAAGAGCACCGAAGACGCCCTCTATGACCTCATGGGGCACGTAGTGACTAAACTCGACGCAAAGAGGATAGTCACTATGGTGTCCTTGGATATAGAGGGCGCCTTCGATAGCGCCTGGTGGCCGGTCATCAAAGTACGACTGGCGGAGGAAGGGTGTCCGACAAACTTGAGGCGGGTGGTCAGCAGCTACCTTAGCGAAAGGACGGTAAGGGTAAGGTACGCGGGCGAGGAGTGCAGTCGCTCTACGGACAAAGGTTGTGTCCAAGGTTCGATTGGAGGTCCCTTGCTGTGGAACTTGCTATTGAACCCACTGCTGAGTGGGCTGGAGAGAATGAGCGTGTATGTGCAAGCGTTCGCGGACGATGTGGTGTTGGTGTTCGACGGTGACTCGGCCCTGGAAATTGAAGTACAGGCAAATGCCACCCTCGCCTATGTGCGGGAGTGGGGCATCCAGAATAAGTTGAAGTTTGGGCCCCACAAGACATGCGCAATGTTGGTAACGCGACGCCTGAAATTTGATGCCCCACGCCTGCACATGGGCGGGGTGGGCATTCCTCTGTCTGAGGAAATTAAAATACTGGGACTCACTATCGACCACAAACTCACTTTTAACACCCACATTAAAAACATTTGCAGGAAAGCGATCGGCATCTACCACAAGCTTGCGAGGATGGCCCGGATCAGTTGGGGGTTGCACCCCGAGGTGATCCGGACGATCTACGTAGCTGCCGTGGAGCCGACGATATTGTACGCCGCCAGTGCTTGGCACACAACGGCGAATAAGCTTGGCGTCCAAAAGCAGCTGAACGTGGTGCAGCGCGGGTTCGCGCAAAAATTGTGTAAGGCCTACCGGACGGTCTCCCTGAACTCGGCACTGGTCCTGTCTGGCCTGCTCCCTCTGGACCTCAGAATTCATGAGGTGGCCTCATTGTATGAGGCCAAGAGAGGAGTGGTCCAGCCAGGACTTGAGAACTGGGAGGCTGAACGGATGGCCCGAGCAATTGAGGCTCCTCACCCCGCTATGCACACCGCCCTTGAGTTTGTGGACCCGGTAGACGAGGAACAAATTAGTAAATACGTCCATTTGGATGTACGTATATTTACGGACGGGAGCAAGATTGAGGGCCGGGTCGGCGCAGCGTTATCGTTTTGGAATAACGCGGCCGAAACCAAGGCCCTCAAACTTGCTCTCGCGCCGCATTGCACCGTCTACCAGGCCGAGCTCCTGGCGCTGTGCAGAGCGGCCAGTGAAATCCTCAGGCGTGGCGCGACCACGTTCGGCATCTTCTCCGACAGCAGAGCCGCACTTCTGACGGTAGTTAACCGTCATGCCCTCCATCCCCTGGCGGTGGAAGCCCGATCAGCCATTCGACAAGGTATGGCCCAGGGTAAGGAAATTTCCTTATTCTGGGTCAAGGCCCACGCGGGGCTGGAGGGCAATGAGCGAGCCGACGTACTCGCCAAGGAGGCGGCTCTGAAGTTGAAGAAGGCACCGGACTACGGTTTGTATCCGGTTTCATTCGTGAAGCGTGTTCTGCGTCAGCGCACGCTTTGCGAGTGGAATGAGAGGTACAAAGAAGGTACGACCGCCTCCGTCACCAAGCTTTTCCTCCCTTGTGCAGTGGAGGCGTACAGTATCGTCCGCAAGATGCCGGTCGCTAGCACGAACACACAACTGCTCACGGGGCACGGTGGGTTCGCAGAATACCTGCACCGTTTCAGGTGTAAGGCGAGCCCATCGTGCGCCTGCGACCCGGACGTACACGAGTCCATTACACACCTCGTTCTTGAATGCCCAATCCATATGGTTGATCGGATAAATTTTGAAAACAGAAATAATATTGATTTAAACTTTAACAATTTGCCGAAAATGCTAAAAGATTACAGAGACGAGTTTTTAAAGTATGCAGAAAAAATAATCAATACTGTACACAAGAGGAATGGAGGGAAATAAATATATATATGGTCAATATTATTATTAATATAAGATTAATATATATAAAATCGAAATAAAGTCGATGTATAATATAAGCATAGAAATTAATATTACTGTTAAAATTAAGATACACATTGTTAAAATTAAGAATGGTACTAGTAGTTATTGTTATAGTGGTTAGATATAGTAGAAATTTTATAAAAAACTGTATACAATTGTTGAAAACTTGTTAAAAATAAATTTAGATAATAAAATCCTAGATAAAGATAAAAATGTAAATAGAATAAGGACAAAAATGTAAAAATCTGAAAATCAAAATCTTTAATAAATAAAACGCAAATATACCCCCACATCCCAACTCAAAAGAATGAAAGGTTGAATGAAAGTGCGAGAGGAATAGAAGAAGAAATGGAATGTTACCAAGAGAAACGGAATGAAAGATGATTAGATATTAATAAACGACGTATTCGCGGGTGGCGCCACGGGGTGTGAGGCGCTGTGCGCTGGTCAATCACCATTGTCCAGTGCATGGCGACCATGCGCCCCGTGGCGTGGCCGGCGAATACGGGTGTAAGTTTAGTTTCCAGAAGGAAAGAGCCCTGAGAGGGCTATAGCTCCAATAGTTAGCCTAGTTAGTAAACAATACTGCAGTCTAATAGGCTTTGCCATAGGCAGAGGTGCGTACTAAAAAAAAAAAAAAAAAAAAAAAAAAACCGAAAAATAAATGCGGTGGATGTCGCCGGATGTGTCAATGTCAATTGTGTCATGTCTGTCAGTCAACATTGGCCTTCGTCTAGTAGGTACCTACCTATTTGTATTCTCTTTAGGCCTTCCCGCGACCCGCAGCGCACCGAAATTCCGTTATTCGGTTGCTTTTGCTTTGTTTAGATTATCGATCAACTCTCTCTGATCTCACCTCATATTTGAATTGAAAATAATATTCTTTGTAAAGGACCTTTAAGTATATAAATTGTAACAAGTTGTGTTGGAGCGGGTGATAGATTTGTGTCGCGTTCACTTTACAATAAAATTTTTATATCAATATAATGGATCACCTGTCGATTTGTAGAATTTGTTTATCGTTCGAAACAAGTTTGCGTTCAATCCTTGATACGCATCTTCAAGAAATGTTTGAGTCGTTGACTCTGGTACCGGTAAGTCTACAAACTACAAACTGACATATACTTTACCAAGTTGACAAAGCCGTTTAGACGAACGCCGGGAATGTGAATGATTAATTATTAATTAATTGAAAGACATATTGGTTTGGTTGACCTGGATTCTTAGGCGTGGTCACGACTAGCGGACCTTTGTATAGGTTCTCTTTAAGGCTTAGGTTGTTTAAGATTATTATTACAACCGGTCACATTGAGTTGTTTAACCTCACCATTTAGACTTCCACTTGATATGTTTCATAGTCTATCTATGGGATTCCAGTGGTCCCAGAGTAAACAGCCTCAATTGATTAAACGTTATAACTAGATCAGCTATGAACTCTCATGAAACAGTTACTTTTTAATGTTTTGCAGTTGGTTAAAAAAGACCATAGACCAGTACATGCATGTCCAGAGTGTTGCAGTCGTCTGGAGAACTGCTATCAGCTGAGGAGGAGTTGTCTACGAAATGAGGAGCTGTTCACACAGCTGCTGAGTTCTCAAGTGGTGAGTGCTACTGTAGAATATGTTCTTGGAGGCTAACAGAACTAATGTTAGTTAATGTGTATGTGTAATTGCTCTGTGGTGTAGTCGTTTGAAATGCTATTGAGACTATTTATTTTCAAATAAATTGACAATATGAATTGATAAACCTGTAGTCTTGGGCTACTGGGTTTGAACCAGCGACTGTTCCCTTTCCAGGAGGAATACTTATAGTAATTATTACATAGATCACTATCTGTATCAAACTAATCTTTACTTGTTGTTTGTACATAAATACAGCAAGTCAAACTGACTAGAGTAAAGTCAGCTCCAGATGTGGGTGCAGAGCTCCGGGAGACTTCCAAACAGTCTGATAGCGAGGATGTGGCAGAAGCAGATACTACAGGTGCGTGTGAGACCTTGATGATCTAGATATATTAGCTGAGGAAGATTCTTTATAACATTTCTTTCAAATCTAACCAGTATTTTTAAGTTCTTTTGCTTTTGGTTACGTTTTACAAACATAGGGGTGTATTTATCTATGTCATTAACTCTGTCCCCCCTCTACAGGCCAGAACTCGCAATAGTCTTGACCCGTATTTCATGAAACCAACTAAGTGACTGACGAAATGTGGTCAGGTTAAACGCCTCTGTCTAATCCTAAGATGGGGATTATTATTACTGTGTGTGACAATATAAGTAATAAGTTGTATATTGGTCCTCAGCTCCCCCGACAGATGGCAACTCTTTGGGTGAGTCACAACTGTCAGACGGGGCAGGGTGGAACTTTACCACTGTGGTGAAGATTGAGACCGCTGACGTCACAGGCGGTAAGTTTTATTAATTATTTATTACATCAATTGTATTCTTGTCCAGTCTATTTTTTAAAATGGATAAGGAGCACTTATCACACATTCAGGTAAGGAGTTCCACATTGCACAACACGGTTTGGCAGAGGGGTTGCTGTTACAATGAGGCTTGCTTAGTTTCATGGAGTGACTTCTTGAGTTGTTCGATAGAGTTCATGGTAAACAATCATGTTTTCGATGTTTGTTGTAATTCTTGTTGAGTATTTTGTATGTTTCAATTCGGTCTTCTCTCTTCCATCTCTGTCAAACTCAAACTCAAAAATATTTATTAATATAGGTTATATAATAACACTTACTAACCTCAGCTCATAATAATTTACATTTAAAGTCAGATTCGCAAAGCAACGGGTGAAGCCAAAGAGAAAAGAACCTGGTAATAAAATTCAGGCGACTCTTTTTCAATCATCAGTAACTACATTCATAGTATAATACACACGACGTATTCAGAAAGATGCTGCAACTAATTAAATAATAATAATTTAGTTTATTTATTCAAGCAACTAAGACTCATTTTGTTAGTAACAATATTACTTATATCTATGTTAGTATTATGCTATCTGCTTAATCTTATGTAACATGAAAATAAAATAATAAAAATAAAAATATAGATAAAAATAAAAATAAAACAATAATAAAGCAGCTGCTTGCATGTGAATCACCGCCACACGTCTATCACTGAGGTAGACAGCTTGCAGCAGTGATTCACATACAAACAGTCTAGCCTGCTCGCGATGCAGCGCAGGATGATGTTGGGGCTGGCCCGCACCCGACGCACCAGGGAGGCGCACCGCTTTCTCATAGTCGTGTGGAAACAATCTACACGAGCTTCAGCAAATATCCCTGAGGCGCTACAGAAACGGGGCAACCCCATCAACACCCTAAATGCATTATTATATTGCACGCGAAGGGCACTGTACGAGTCACGCGAATAATTCGCCCACAGGGGTCATCATGCCACTGTACTAGCTTGGGTTGCACTGGCTCTATTAAATACCTCGGCGTACATATTGACTACAGATTAAAACTCCACCATCACATTGACTCACTTTCATCTAGAATGCGTAAACTCGTCTTCATATTTAAAAACTTACGTCATGTTGCGGACAATTCCGTGATAAAATTAGTGTATCAGGCTCTTTGCCAATCAATAACATCTTATTGTATCATCTCTTGGGGCGGTGCTACTAAAACCGCAGTTTTGAAACTAGAACGGACACAACGCTTTATATTGAAAGTGGGATGGCGTCTGCCACTTCTTTATCCGACCACAGAGCTTTATTCTAACTGCAAGGTACTGACAGTACGACAGCAGTTCATTTTAAGTTTAACCATGAAGACACACTTACTCACTCCGTACGACCCACGTATATTGGCTGTTAGGACGCGACGTAAACCCAATGTCTGTCCCACTGTTTCTTTTACTTCTCAACTTGCTCGCGGAAGCTTCTGCTATCTTGGCGGTCTTGTTTACAATAAATTAAATTAAATCCTAAACATATATCCAAAACCTAAAACTGAATGTAAAATCATAGTTACAAACTGGCTCCTTGAACAAGATTATGAAAATACGGAAAATATTATACACACAACAAAGGCTCTAACTTAAGACTGCGCCGTGCGAAAATGTCAATATAGGTACTCCCGGTTTAGTTGATAAAATAATAAGTATTCGTTCAAAAAATAAATAAAAATAACATAAACCATCACTGAAAATGTCTTTACAGTTTCTCCGTGACAAAATATTAAAATAAATAATATTGAATACTACAAAAAGTACGTAAAGTTTATGGAAAATGGCAAAAACATTGGTTGCCGTTAAGGAGAATTTTATATCTTATTAGTAGAATTCAAGCCTAATTTTAATACGAACACAACATTGAATATGTATATTACAGTTTGTCCGTCTTACATTTCTTATTTATTGTCAGACAACTATGTTACACTTGTATCATTAAGCGTTTTAAATTTCCCATACATTTTTACTATGGCGGCCGCGCATCGGTTTAAATACGTGTGTCACGGGCTCGTGAATTCAGTCGTGCCCAAGTGTCCGGAGCGAGTCCACGTCGCTTTGCAGCGCGACCCACTTCCACGCATACGACCGCGCCGCGCCTGTTCGTGACACCCGTAGTAAAACGAGGTAAGTATTGTTTTGGAAATTGTAAATTTTTAACTTAAGAATAATGTGCTACTAACAAAATGGACAATAAGCAGAATAAATATACATTTTTATCATTGGAGATGTTTGAAAATAGTTACATATTTGTTTCAGATAATGGGAAAACGAAAAGAAAAATATTATAAAGTAATCATCAAATCCAGATTCAAGAAAAATATTATATTATTATTATTATTTCGTTTATTCGCTTATATTCTTATTTAATACATTTTTAAATAGATTTATAAAAAACACAAATACATTTAAAAATATAAAAAATAGTGACCCACCAATAGCGGAGTAGGACCCAAACTACCGGCGGTGGAGGCTAGAGACTGAGAAACCTCCTAACAATACGGCACGTGTCGAGGATAACAGCCTTCTGAATCTGACTCTTGATCCAACAATCTAACGAGAGTCTCTTGAGATGTTGATCGAGACTCTTCGCTATTAATCCGTTTGCTGAAACGACCACCGGGACAATGATCGTCGAGTCTACGTCCCACATGGCGGTTATCTCGAAGGACAGATCAAGGTATTTACTAAGTTTGTCCTTCTCTGCCTTCACGAGATTTTCGTCATGCGGGACGGCGATATCGACGAGCACTGCCCGACGCTGGGTCCGATCAACCAACACGATATCGGGCCTATTGGCAACAATAGTCCTGTCCGTGATGATTGATCGGTCCCAGTAGAGCAATGCACGACCATTCTCAAGAACTGGCACTGGTGTGTACTTATAGTACGGTACTTCAAACTCAATAAGGCCATATTGAAGAGCAAGTTGCTGGTGGATGATCCTGGCTACTTGATTGTGCCTATGCAAGTACTCGGTGTTAGCAAGATACGAACAACCGGAAATAATATGGCGAAGTGATTCACCAGGACGGTGGCATGCTCGACAAATGTCGACCGTACCGTCCTTCATGATGTATTTCCGATAGTTGTTCGTCTTGATAACCTCATCTGCAATTGCACAGGCAAAACCTTCAGTTTCCCCAAAGAGGTCCCCAAAACGCAGCCAGTTCACCGAAGCGAGCAGGTCTACGTCGGGTCCTGTTAAGACCCGGTAGAACCGCCCATGTAGCTCCTTACTCTTCCATACGTCCCTACGGTCTTCAGTACCTAGCACCTTTGGTTTACGCCAGTTCTCGTTAGCCAAGGAAAGAGGTGTCAGGCCCTTGTCAACCATCACGACATCGCAATGAATGTCACACCCATTCTGTAGAAAGTAATCTCTCAGACTGCACACTTCACGGTTGTGGAGGTTCTTGGCATTCAAAAAGCCTCGACCCCCCCACTTCCGTGGAATGTACAGTCTCATGACAGAAGAACGTGGGTGTAACATTCGATGCAATGTCAGTTGTTGACGGACTTGCCTATCCAGGGCGTCTAGTTCCGTTTGAGTCCACCTAAGTATGCCAAAGGAGTATAACAATAAAGGTATAACCCAACCGTTGAAAGCCCGCATTTTGTTACCACCGGACAAAGAACTGTTAAGAACTTTTGTCAGGCAGCCAAAAAAACGGTCTTTCACCGATTTCTTAATATCCTCCACCGCTATACCCAATGACTCTGACATACCTAGGTATTTGTATGTTTCGGTCTCGGAGAGAGATCTGAGAGTTATTATCTCAGAAAGTTGTAAATTCGGTGAATTTACAACCTTCCCCCGTTGTACATGCATAACCGCACACTTATCAACACCGAACTCCATCTTAATGGCATTACTAAAAACTTCCGTAGTTTTTAATAATGTTACTAAATCTTGGTGCTTCAGTGTGAACAGTTTGAGGTCATCCATGTACATCAGGTGAGAAATAACCTCACCTCCTCTACGAAACCGATAGCCTAGCCCTGAATCTTTCAGCAATGTGCTAAGTGGATTCAGTGCTAAACAAAACCACAATGGACTCAAACTGTCGCCCTGGAATATACCACGCTCTATCCTTATCAAGCCTTGCGGGTCAGAGGCGTGCCCACCATTACCTGGTTGACGAAGTACTGTGGTCCACTGCCCCATACACGAGACTAAGAAGGATTTAAGAGTCGGATTAATTTTATACAACTCTAAAATCCTCCTCAGCCATGAATGTGGCACCGAATCATAGGCCTTCTTGTAGTCAATCCAGGCAGTAGAGAGGGCGCCCTTACTCCGCTTGACTTGTTGGCTAATGGCCATATCAATGAGGAGTAGCTCCTTAGTACCACGAGACCCAGCCCTACATCCATTCTGAGCGTTATCTAAGATATTATTAGATACTATGTGCGAGTTTATTTTACTTCTCAGAATAGATGTAAGGAGCTTGTAGATGGTAGGTAAGCAAGTGATGGGTCTATAGTTTTTAGGTTCCGTGGTACTACCTGATTTATGGAGCAGGAAGGTGATGCCAGTGGTCATGAAAGCGGGTAAGGAACCAGACTCAAGGGCTTCTTGATACTGTGTTGCCAAGCGTTCATGCGAGCTCTGAACCCACTTTATCCAAAAGTTGTGCAATCCATCCGGCCCAGGACTTTTCCAGTTCGGGGCCGTACGAATTGCACAACTAACGTCTTCGGAGTCTATGGTAATAGACTCCATGGGTTCGATGATACTGCATTCACGCTCGACGACACGGATCCAGTCGCCCTCCGAATGTTCGACGGGCACCGACCATATGTCACGCCAGAATTGATTCATGGTGTGAGCATTTGGCAGTTGTCCGTCGCTCAAACGTTGTCCAGTTCCCTCCCACTCTCGGTACACCTTCCTTTGGTCACTTTGGAAGATGCGATTCTGCCAGTATCTATTTACACGCTCTCTATAACGACGGATACGGCTTGCCCATGCATACACTTTCTGTTTCAGAAAGTCAATACGTTCCGTGACATTGGCTAAGTATTGCTGGGGACGAATGCCGGTCCCAGCAGATGCCTGAGTCACGAAACGCATGACCCGGGGACGACTATTACCCCGGCTGAAAGAGATAAGCTTTGCAATGAGAGTCCTAAATGTGCCGATACGTCGCTCGATTCTTGCCTGCCATACGGGAACATCATCCGGTCGCGGTGCACGGTTAACTTCGGGGAATTTAACGCGTGCAACACGACAAGCGGCAATAGCTCCACAGTAAAGAATCGAGTGAGTATCAAGCAAATCACTGCTAGTCCGTAAGTACGGCTCTAGCAATGCATTCAGGGCTCCCATCAACGCCAGATTTCGTTTATGCATTGGCAAGCGTGGTAGCCGCGGTCTAGAATTAGGTATAAACCTATACTGCGAGATCACATCTTCCAAAGTACTCCTCAATTGCTCGCTTACCTGGATAGATGTATCACTCGTATCATTTCCCGCGTCGGGTGCGGACTCTGCTAACGTCGCACTTGTAGCAACCGTCTGTGTCACAGGTGACGGTGCTCTCGTTGACACTGCAGCTGTACGAGTAGATAATACTTCCAGGCGTAGTCGATCAAGCACAGATTGATCCAACAACTTACATCGTTGGATAGCCCGCACTTGATCCGATAGTCGTTGGACGGCAACAGTCATTGTTGGTTCAAGAGCCTGAAACAAAGGAAGCATCCTTGAACGGTACGCAGTCAGGTTGGTTTCCCCATCTGTAGCCTCATAATATGCCCGCATGACGTTTTCATTGATGGATGAAGTCCATCGCATGCGGTGCACAATACCACCGGTAGTGGGGACCCTACTCGAAGCTGGTAGGCTTCGGGGCCCCAAACTGCTCGGTGGCCGGCCTCTCCCTCGCCGGCGTACAGGTGTTGGCGACGTCGGCGGAGAGAAATACTCGTCACTTGAAGAGCTCGACGCCTCAGCGAGCACCTGTGTCAGCGATGTGCGGTCCGGTGTCTGCGAGGCGGAGTTTAGTGACGAGTCCGGGGGTGTTATTTGCGCATTTCTGCTTCTGGCTCTTGTTTGCATCTCACAATCACTTCATATTGTTTGGCCATAATATTGAATGTGATGTTGATATTTTTGAATTCATTGAATGACATGTGTCAAATCTTCGTTGCATATTTTGTAGACTATGTTTATTGTTCTAAAGTTCTAAAATATTATAAAATCCTTTATGTATTGACTTTTTGCTGATATTATTATGAATTCTGAAGTAATTGTATAAATTTAGGTAATAATATATAAATAAAAATATTAAAATATTTTAAGAATGAAAATGATGTATGAGACGTTCAGAGTTGCCAGTTTATTATTATATTATTATTTCGTTTATTCAATAACATTCTTATTTTATACATTTTTAAATAGATTTATAAAAAACACAAATACATTTAAAAATATAAAAAATAGTGTCCCACCAGTAGCGGAGTAGGACCCAAACTACCGGCGGTGGAGGCTACAGACTAAGAAACCTCCTAACAATACGGCACGTGTCGAGGATAACAACCTTCTGAATCTGACTCTTGATCCAACAATCTAACGAGAGTCTCTTGAGATGTTGATCGAGACTCTTCGCTATTAATCCGTTTGCCGAAACGACCACCGGGACAATGATCGTCGAGTCTACGTCCCACATGGCGGTTATCTCGAAGGACAGATCGAGGTACTTACTAAGTTTGTCCTTCTCTGCCTTCACGAGATTCTCGTCATGCGGGACGGCGATATCGACGAGCACTGCCCGACGCTGGGTCCGATCAACCAACACGATATCGGGCCTATTGGCAACAATAGTCCTGTCCGTGATGATTGATCGGTCCCAGTAGAGCAATGCACGACCATTCTCAAGAACTGGCACTGGTGTGTACTTATAGTACGGTACTTCAAACTCAATAAGGCCATATTGAAGAGCAAGTTGCTGGTGGATGATCCTGGCTACTTGATTGTGCCTATGCAAGTACTCGGTGTTAGCAAGATACGAACAACCGGAAATAATATGGCGAAGTGATTCACCAGGACGGTGGCATGCTCGACAAATGTCGACCGTACCGTCCTTCATGATGTATTTCCGATAGTTGTTCGTCTTGATAACCTCATCTGCAATTGCACAGGCAAAACCTTCAGTTTCCCCAAAGAGGTCCCCAAAACGTAGCCAGTTCACCGAAGCGAGCAGGTCTACGTCGGATCCTGTTAAGACCCGGTAGAACCGCCCGTGTAGCTCCTTACTCTTCCATACGTCCTTACGGTCTTCAGTACCTAGCACCTTTGGTTTACGCCAGTTCTCGTTAGCCAAGGAAAGAGGTGTTAGGCCCTTGTCAACCATCACGACATCGCAATGAATATCACACCCGTTCTGTAGAAAGTAATCTCTCAGACTGCACACTTCACGGTTGTGGAGGTTCTTGGCATTCAAAAAGCCTCGACCCCCCCACTTCCGCGGAATGTACAGTCTCATGACAGAAGATCGTGGGTGTAACATTCGATGCAATGTCAGTTGTTGACGGACTCGCCTATCATGCGAGCTCTGAACCCACTTTATCCAAAAGTTGTGCAATCCATCCGGCCCAGGACTTTTCCAGTTCGGGGCCGTACGCATTGCACAACTAACGTCTTCGGAGTCTATGGTAATAGATTCCATGGGTTCGATGATACTGCATTCACGCTCGACGACACGGATCCAGTCGCCCTCCGAATGTTCGACGGGCACCGACCATAAGTCACGCCAAAATTGATTCATGGCGTGAGCATCTGGCAGTTGTCCGTCGTTCAAACGTTGTCCAGTTCCCTCCCACTCTCGGTACACCTTCCTTTGGTCACTTTGGAAGATGCGATTCTGCCAGTATCTATTTACACGCTCTCTATAACGACGGATACGGCTTGCCCATGCATACACTTTCTGTTTCAGAAAGTCAATACGTTCCGTGACATTCGCTAAGTATTGCTGGGGACGAATACCGGTCTCAGCAAATGCCTGAGTCACGAAACGCATGACCCGGGGACGACTATTTCCCCGGCTGAAAGAGATAAGCTTTGCAATGAGAGTCCTAAATGTGCCGATACGTCGCTCGATTCTTGCCTGCCATACGGGAACACCATCCGGTCGTGGTGCACGGTAAGCTTCGGGGAATTTAACGCGTGCAACACGACAAGCGGCAATGGCTCCACAGTAAAGAATCGAGTGAGTATCAAGCAAATCACTGCTAGTCCGTAAGTACGGCTCTAGCAATGCATTCAGGGCTCCCATCAACGCCAGATTTCGTTTATGCATTGGCAAGCGTGGTAGCCGCGGTCTAGAATTAGGTATAAACCTATACTGCGAGATCACATCTTCCAAAGTACTCCTCAATTGCTCGCTTACCTGGATAGATGTATCACTCGTATCATTTCCCGCGTCGGGTGCGGGCGTCGCTAACGTCACACTTGTAGCAACCGTCTGTGTCACAGGTGACGGTGCTCTCGTTGACACTGGAGCTGTACGAGTAGATAATACTTCCAGGCGTAGTCGATCAAGCACAGATTGATCCAACAACTTACATCGTTGGATAGCCCGCACTTGATCCGATAGCCGTTGGACGGCAACGGTCATTGTTGGTTCAAGAGCCTGAAACAAAGGAAGCATCCTTGAACGGTACGCAGTCAGGTTGGTTTCCCCATCTGTGGCCTCATAATATGCCCGCATGACGTTTTCATTGATGGATGAAGTCCATCGCATGCGGTGCACAATACCACCGGTAGTGGGGACCCTACTCGAAGCTGGTAGGCTTCGGGGCCCCAAACTGCTCGGCGGCCGGCCTCTCCCTCGCCGGCGTACAGGTGTTGGTGACGTCGGCGGAGAGAAATACTCGTCACTTGAAGAGCTCGACGCCTCAGCGAGCACCTGTGTCGGCGATGTGCGGTCCGGTGCCTGCGAGGCGGAGTTTAGTGACGAGTCCGGGGGTGTTAGTTGCGCATTTCTGCTTCTGGCTCTTGTTTGCATCTCAATCACTTCATTTTGAATTTAGCCATAATATTGTTGATATTTTCGTAGGTATTCATATGACATGTGTCAAATCTTCTATGTTAATTTTGTAGACTTTGTTTATTGTTATAAAATAGTATAAAATCCTTTATTTATTGACTTTTTGCTTATATTAATTTTGTATCTGAAGTAATTGTATAAATTTAGGCAATAATATGTAAATAAAAATATTAAAATATTTTAAGAATGAAAATGATGTATGAGATGTTCAGAGTTGCCAGGTTGGTATATATTATTATTTCGTTTATTCCTTTACATTCTTATTTTATACATTTTTAAATACATTTATAAAAAAAAAAAAACAAATACATTTAAAAATATAAAAAATAGTGACCCACCAGTAGCGGAGTAGGACCCAAACTACCGGCGGTGGAGGCTACAGACTAAGAAACCTCCTAACAATACGGCACGTGTCGAGGATAACAACCTTCTGAATCTGACTCTTGATCCAACAATCTAACGAGAGTCTCTTGAGATGTTGATCGAGACTCTTCGCTATTAATCCGTTTGCCGAAACAACCACCGGGACAATGATCGTCGAGTCTACGTCCCACATGGCGGTTATCTCGAAGGACAGATCAAGGTATTTACTAAGTTTGTCCTTCTCTGCCTTCACGAGATTTTCGTCATGCGGGACGGCGATATCGACGAGCACTGCCCGACGCTGGGTCCGATCAACCAACACGATATCGGGCCTATTTGCAACAATAGTCCTGTCCGTGATGATTGATCGGTCCCAGTAGAGCAATGCACGACCATTCTCAAGAACTGGCACTGGTGTATACTTATAGTACGGTACTTCAAACTCAATAAGGCCATATTGAAGAGCAAGTTGCTGGTGGATGATCCTGGCTACTTGATTGTGCCTATGCAAGTACTCGGTGTTAGCAAGATACGAACAACCGGAAATAATATGGCGAAGTGATTCACCAGGACGGTGGCATGCTCGACAAATGTCGACCGTACCGTCCTTCATGATGTATTTCCGATAGTTGTTCGTCTTGATAACCTCATCTGCAATTGCACAGGCAAAACCTTCAGTTTCCCCAAAGAGGTCCCCAAAACGCAGCCAGTTCACCGAAGCGAGCAGGTCTACGTCGGGTCCTGTTAAGACCCGGTAGAACCGCCCGTGTAGCTCCTTACTCTTCCATACGTCCCTACGGTCTTCAGTACCTAGCACCTTTGGTTTACGCCAGTTCTCGTTAGCCAAGGAAAGAGGTGTCAGGCCCTTGTCAACCATCACGACATCGCAATGAATGTCAGACCCGTTCTGTAGAAAGTAATCTCTCAGACTGCACACTTCACGGTTGTGGAGGTTCTTGGCATTCAAAAAGCCTCGACCCCCCCACTTCCGCGGAATGTACAGTCTCATGACAGAAGATCGTGGGTGTAACATTCGATGCAATGTCAGTTGTTGACGGACTCGCCTATCCAGGGCGTCTAGTTCCGTTTGAGTCCACCTAAGTATGCCAAAGGAGTATAACAATAAAGGTATCACCCAACCGTTGAAAGCCCGTATTTTGTTACCGCCGGACAAAAAACTGTTAAGAACTTTTGTCAGGCGGCCAAAAAAACGTTCTTTCACCGATTTCTTAATGTCCTCTACCGCTATACCCAATGACTCTGACATACCTAGGTATCTGTATGTTTCGGTCTCGGAGAGAGATCTGAGAGTTATTATCTCAGAAAGTTGTAAATTCGGTGAATTTACAACCTTCCCCCGCTGTACATGCATAATCGCACACTTATCAACACCGAACTCCATCTTAATGGCATTACTAAAAACTTCCGTAGTTTTTAGTAATGTCACTAAATCTTGGTGCTTCAGTGTGAACAGTTTGAGGTCATCCATATACATCAGGTGAGAAATAACCTCACCCCCTCTACGAAACCGATAGCCTAGCCCTGAATCCTTCAGCAATGTGCTAAGTGGATTCAGTGCTAAACAGAACCACAATGGACTCAAACTGTCGCCCTGGAATATACCACGCTCAATCCTTATCAAGTCATGCGGACCAGAAGCGCACTCACCACTACCTGGTTGACGAAGTACTGTGGTCCACTGCCCCATACATGAGACTAAGAAGGATTTAAGAGTCGGATTAATTTTATACAACTCTAAAATCCTCCCCAGCCATGAATGAGGCACCGAATCATAGGCCTTCTTGTAGTCAATCCAGGCAGTAGAGAGGGCGCCCCTACTCCGCCTAACTTGTTGGCTAATGGTCATGTCAAAAAGGAGTAGCTCCTTAGTACCACGTGACCCAGCCCTACATCCATTCTGAGCACTATCTAAGATGTTATTTGACATTATATGTGAATTTATTTTAGTTCTCAGAATAGATGTAAGGAGCTTGTAGATAGTAGGTAAGCAAGTGATAGGTCTATAGTTTTTAGGTTCCGTGGTACTACCTGATTTATGGAGCAGGAAGGTGATGCCAGTGGTCATAAAAGCGGGTAAGGAACCAGACTCGAGGGCTTCTTGATACTGTGTTGCCAAGCGTTCATGCGAGCTTCGAACCCACTTGATCCAAAAGTTGTGCAATCCGTCCGGCCCAGGACTTTTCCAGTTCTGTGCCGTACGTATTGCGCAACTAACGTCTTCGGAGTTTATTGTAATAGACTCCATGGGCTCGATGTTATCGCATTCACGCTCGACAACACGGATCCAATCACCCTCCGAATGTTCGACGGGCATCGACCATATGTCACGCCAAAATTGATTCATGGCGCGAGCATCGGGCAGTTGTCCGTCGCTCAAACGTTGTCCAGTTCCCTCCCACTCTCGGTACACCTTCCTTTGGTCACTTTGGAAGATACGATTCTGCCAGTATCTGTCTACACGCTCTCTATAGCGACGAATACGACTCGCCCATGCATATACTTTCTGCTTTAGAAAGTCAATACGTTCCGTGACATTAGCTAAGTATTGCTGGGAGCTAATACCGGTCCCAGCGAATGCCTGAGTCACGAAACGCATGACCCGTGGACGATTATTTCCCCGGCTAAAACAGATAAGCTTCGCAATGAGAGTCCTAAATGTGCCGATACGTCGCTCGATTCTTGCCTGCCATACGGGCACACCACCCGATCGTGGTGTACGGTTAAATTCAGGGAATTTAACGCGTGCAACACGACAAGCGGTAATAGCTCCACAGTAAAGAATCGAGTGGGTATCTAGCAAATCATTGCTAGTCCGTAAGTACGGATCTAGCAACGCATTCAGGGCTCCCATCAACGCCAGATTTCGTCTATGCATGGGCAAGCGTGGTAGCCGTGGCCTAGAATTAGGTGCAAACCTATACTGAGAGATCACATCCTCCAAAGTACTCCTTAATTGCTCGCTTACCTGGATAGATATATTACTCGTATCATCTCCCGCGTCGAGCACGGTCTCAACTAAAGTGGCACTAGTTGCAACCGTGTGTGTAGCAGATGATGGTGCACTCGTTAACGCTGGAGCTGGTCGAGTAGATAACACTTCCAGGCGAAGTCGATCAAGCACAGGTTGATCCAGCAACTTGCATCGTTGGATAGCCCGCACTTGATCCGATAGTCGTTGTACGGCAACGGTTATTGTTGGTTCAAGAGCCTGAAACAAAGGGAGCATCCTTGAACGGTATGCAGTCAGGTTGGTTTCCCCATCTGTAGCCTCATAATATGCCCGCATGACATTTTCATTGATGGATGAAGTCCATCGCATGCGGTGCACAATACCACCGGTAGTGGGGACCCTACTCGAAGCTGGTAGGCTTCGGGGTCCCAAACTGCTCGGCGGCCGGCCTCTCCCTCGCCGGCGTACAGGTGTTGGCGACGTCGGCGGGGAAAAATACTCGTCACTTGACGATGAGCTCGACGCCTCAGCAAGCACTTGTGTCGCAGGTGTGCGGTCCGGCGCTTGCGAGGCGGAGCTAAGTGATGAGTCCGGGGGTGTTGGGTGTGCATTCTTACTCCTGGCTCTTGTTATCATCTTTATACATTATTCATAATTCATCCTGTTAATTTTTTCGAAACAATTTTTGATATTTTGATGGTTGACGTTTGTCAAAGCTTCGTTTCATATTTGTAGATTTTGTTGTTGTTGTGATTCTTGTAATAAATTTTGAAATATAATATATAATGAACTTTTTGGTAATAATATTTTGAAATCTGTATGAATTTTATAAATTGAGGCAAGATTATTTTAGATAAAAATATTAAAATATTTTATAGATGAAAATGACGTATGTACAGATGTCTAGAGTTGCCAGTCTATTATTATTATTATTATCTTGTCGACGTGGAGGTACCTTATTACAAGTATGTGCCCGACCCAGTTCTTGAGAACGGTCATGTCACATTGTATTGGGATCGATCTATTATCACTGATAGGACTGTTATAGCTAACAGACCTGATATAGTGATAATGGATCGATTAAAGCGCCTTGCAGTAATTGTCGATATCACTGTGCCACATGACGAGAATCTCGTGAAAGCAGAAAAAGATAAACAAATTAAATATTTAGACCTAGCTCACGAGATTGTCGACATGTGGGATGTGGATTCGGCGATTATTGTTCCGATAGTCGTATCTGCGCATGGTCTAATAGCCAAGAGCCTCGACCTCCACCTACAGAGGCTCGCGTTAGGCAGCTGGATCAAGGGCTTGATGCAGAAGGCGGTTCTGTTGAATACGGCCCGTATTGTGCGGAAGTTCCTGTCTTTGGAGCCCTAACCACCGGTAGCTTGGTCCCTGTACCCGATGCCGGTGGGTTACTGTTTTACTGTAGGTGGAGGTCGAGGCTCTTGGCTATTAGACCATGCGCAGATACGACTATCGGAACAATAATCGCCGAATCCACATCCCACATGTCGACAATCTCGTGAGCTAGGTCTAAATATTTAATTTGTTTATCTTTTATTATCTATGTATATTATTATTATTATTATATTATTTATTATATTTACATGTACTGCCAGATTCGCAAAGCAATCAGTAGAACCGAGAGAAAGAACCTGGCAATAAAACTCTCGGTTTACTCAACAGATTATTATTATACTAGGTACCTATTTGAATAAATATGGATTTTTTTATTTGTTTGCAGAAATCACTAGGAAATACATCTGATACTGAACTAATCATACAAGAAGAAAATGGACAGCAACAGGACATTAACTGGAAACAGAATTATAGATTTTGCGTACATTTACCAACAGTTACAAGAAATTTTTAATCATAACTCAGCATTTGGCTGTATTCTGAGTTGTTTAAAACTTACTAAAGAATTTAAAAAAGGATTTCTTTCAAAATTTTATTTTACCTGTCAAATGTGCCGTATGAATTTCACTATAGCAAATTATCCAGATTCCAATAACTCGATGGACCTCGACTTGAATGATAATGTGGTGAGCAGTTTTATGTCTATTGGTGCAGGGTTTTCCGGATTAGAGTTGGTTTCAGCCAATCTCAACATACCATGTATGTCTGATAAATATATGCATATTGGTTGTTTGGACAAATGTGGATATGAAGGTTGAAGTATACCTGAAGATAAAACATTTTGGCATGGCATGGAAGAAAAACTGAAGAAGATTTATTTTGACTGTCTTCTTCCAGAGCTAATAGATTCCAGATTAGATAGGCAGATGGAAATAAACGAACCAGAATATATAATAGAAGCAATAAATAATAAAAACAAAAAAGAAACCAAAAGAAAATTAAATGATACAATCGGCAAAATAAAACTAAAACCACGAAACATATAACAACAAATTATGTGTTATACTAGGAAATGTTTTATACTAACTGTTGCCCACGGCTCTGCCCGCGTGAAGAAGTTATATAGCTACAAATTCCCACTGTAACATATTACCTGGATAGAAGTAGCCTACGTCCTTCTCAGACTTATCTATGTACCAAATTTCATCCAAATCGGTTCAGTAGTTAGAGCGTGAAAGCTGTTACGTACGCCTAGTATATGGGGACCGCAGCGTCAGCATTCACCTAGTAGGTGCATCGCAACAGCGCATAGCGACTACGTGAAGTGCAAGATCAGCGGAACGTGCTACAATACGAAACCAGACGTTTCAAAATAAAATAAAATAAAATATAAAATAAAATAACGTTTATTATCTTTGAAATTTTTAGAAAATTATTAAGATTCGTCAAAAGTTGGTGTGACTCTACCGAGGGTTCCAAAATGCAACGAGACTGAGAAGAGCCCTCAAGAAACTCAGTTCGGAGTTTCAACGGAAATTACCACATGTCACAGCTCATATTTGTTTCACACTTCGAACTGATATCATTTCTTTTGTAGTTTCTTATATTTTATACTTTGTACTTAGTAATTAAAATTATTCTAAATAATTTTTTTTTTTTGGAACCTTCGGCTGCAGTTAACATAATTAAGCGTAAAAGACAAACAGACAAAGTTACTTTCACATTGATAATATTAGTATTAATTAGTAGGTCATAAAATTTAATTACAAATATTACAATTGTATTGTATTCGTTTTCACTCAAATTTTTGAAAATTGATTTACTTCGTTTCCTTACCGCTGTTCAAGCTAGGCACACGCACACAGACACCCGCTATTCTGTCCGTTCACGCACACACCCAGCTAATTACCTAATCACCGCCGGCGTCGTACGCTCGGCGCAGTCTTAAATAATCACACATAACACATCTACACACACACACATATAGGTACACACACACACACTTTCACACAAACATAGTTTAAAAGACTCAAATTCAAATACATATGATAGTTTTGTAAATGGCTTCTATCTTCAAAGACCACATGTTACATGTGAAAGTAAATACACTTGTCCGTTTTCGCGGAAACTGAGGGCCTGGTGATCTGTAATACAGGATTCGTATGAAACCTAGTACAGACACCAGCTCTCACAAAGGTTTAATATTATTGTGTTTAATTAGTTGTAAGTCAATGTTGTAACCTTTGTGGAGAAACAATAAACTATTATTATTATTATCACAGACTGCACGTGTAAAAAAAAGTACAGTATGCACGAAATAAGGTTTTTTTAACACCTTGTGAGCAACGTGCAAATCTGCGAGCAATCATATTCGCCCTAACCGACAGTGCCCTCCGCTCTCTCACAATATCTTCATGGTCTTTCATGTCGGCGCGGTCAAGAAATGTCCAAGATATTTAAAATATAAAATAAAATAATAATATAAAATATAGACTAAAATAGAGAATAATATAAGATATAGACCAACCCATGAAGCCTAGCATAGTCTTCACAGATGGTCACCAGCCTCCTAAGGCCACAAACTGAGGCGCTCAGCAGAACCATATCATCGGCGTAGCTAATGTTATTTACGCATACCCCGTCAATGTAACAGCCGGCCCGCTCTCTGCTGAGCGTCTCAATCAATTCGTTTATATACAACGTGTTTCATATTAGTGTGGTCATATTTGACCCTCGTTACACATGCGCGTTGAGTTAACTATACGCACGGACAAAATTGCAAATACAAGTTTAGTTAAAACTTTTAAGGTGTCATGTAAATTTAATTGATTTGTTCATTTAATCGATATTTTATAAACCCAACACTATCTAGGGTCAAATTTATTCGTAAGGTTCAGTCCTCTTCGATGAATCGTAAACAACTCTTATTTCATATGCTCCTGGTACAGAATACTATTTTGTAGTAATGATAGGTTGTGGACTTTAAAACAGCAAAAACTAACCGATTTCATTGTGCATGTCATCCTGGTAGATAGGTAGGTACCGTGTTCCACAATAAACACAACTAACTCACTAATATCACGATACTTAGATAAACATTATTGAATTTAATAAAAAATACACTTCCTACCTCTAATAAACACAAAACTAAAAAGTAGGTACTAAAGTAACGGCTCGAAATGTTCGCCGCCTTGATCAATGCACAGTTGGGTCCGTCGCATCATGCTGGCAGTTACATTACACAGCATGTCTGGAGTTACACTGCTAAATGCATCAAATATTTTAGACTCCATATCTTCACGCGTGAGACATACCGCACTGTACACTTTGTTTTTGACATAGCCCCACAAAAAAAGTCAAGTGGTGTGAGATCCGGTGACCTCGGAGGCCAAGGTATGGGACCACCACGTCCGATCCACTGGTTAAACCGCTCATCTAAATACGCCCGTACATCTCTCGCATAATGTGCTGACGCCCCGTCTTGCTGGTACATTATATTTGTGTACAATGTTACAGGCAAGTTTTCAAGTTCGGGTTCTAAGACGTTTCTAAGGAACGCGAGGTAATTTTCACCGTTTAGCGAACTCGGTAGCACGAAAGGACCAATTAAAATATCTCCGATTATTCCCGCCCAAATGTTATCACGCCACTGATGCTGAAAGTTGTTTTCTGCAGATGCGTGTGGGTTCTGATGAGTCCATACATGTTCGTTATGTTGGTTACTGATACCAGCACGAGTAAATGATTCTTCATCGGTCCATAAAATACGGTTCGCGAAACTAGGGGATCGTTGTGCTTCCTCTCGGTACCACTGGCAAAAGTTGAGACGTGGTACGAAATCAGCCGGTGTCAGTTCTTGGGTGTGCCTGAAGTGGTACGGATGTTGACCATCTGCTTTTAGCACGCGCCATACTCTCAAATGATTCATTCCCAGAACAATTCCAGCGCGGCGAGTACTTGTTCTGGGATTGGATTGAAAATGCTCGAGAATACTTTCTTCTTGCTCTGGTGGTACAACAGATGGTCTGCCTTCTGAGCGGGAACCACGGAAAGAACCAGTGTCATGTAAACGGTTCACCATTTTTCGGAAGCACTCCACAGATGGTAACCGCCGCCGTTCACCTTCGAGTCTATTGTCCACAAATCTTTCTCGATAAAGGCGACGAGCTTCACGCAGACTGCCATCGGCTGCCCCGACGCAAAGTATCATTTCATAATATTCACTATTACTTAAATACGCCATGATCGATTAACACAGATTACTACGTACGCCTAATATCAAAGTTTACTTGCAACTGAAAAGAAATTAGATAGTTGTAAGTGTTGCCCAAGTGCAATGTCTTATTTCCTTGAATTACGTCGTAATTTTGGTAAAAATCTAATAAAAGTACCAAGTAGGTACTTAGTTTTATTTATGAAAAAAAGCTAGTAGGTACCTAGTATAAAATAATTTAATAGATAAATAATAACATAATTATTATTTACCATAAACACAGGATATTTCCCTAAGACCTATGAAATAAAATAAAATTGTTGAATGCCAGCGCGGCGTCGCTCGCTGATAGTATGCATGTAAATACATTTCGAAACCTACTTAAACCCATTTAAAAAAAAAACCGCTTCAAGATCCGTTGCGTAGTTTTCATGAACTAAACATACATTAGAACAGACAGACGGAAAAAGCGCCTTTCTTTATCCATGTAGTCTAAGATTAGTAATTTATTACCAATTGCTAAAATGAACAAATATCCAGCATAAAAAAAGCTAATAAAGTCCCCGTTTATGAAGAACATTGCGTTAACTTGCAACACCGGAATAATATGGGTTTTGCGGTAAAATTTACGTGTTGTGACGTGTACGTCTTTGATATATGCCGACATCGCTACTGATACCTAGTTTCTTCAAAGCGGCTCCAATCAAAAAAGTGGGCGGTTCTCTTTGTAATTTTTAGGGGTCCTTAAGATACATATTAGTGAAACTGACACCAACACCTCCTACTTTTTCTGATATCCTCGTTCAACCATACAAGTTGCCACTTTTAGCGATAATGTTTTATGAACTTTTATGCCTCACATTATCATGACGAATCGAGAACCTAAGTACCTACTCTTTTTTAAAGTCGGTCAAAAATAACCAAACACCTTGCAGATCATTTACTTCATGGTAAATGAGTCGAAAGAGAGTTCACGATATGGTAGTGCAGTGACTGGCATCCACGATCTCTCTATCCCGAAACTGAATACCTACATACTACTATACCCACCAGCGTTCTCAACAGCTACAACATAAACTTCTACACAAACAGCAGTTGTATTTTAAATATCTGTGCGGAACCAATTTATAAAAAGTGTAAATTTAAGGAAGACAAGAACATAAATGTTTCTTCTCTTTTCTTCGACAGCAAATGCGTTGCTCCTGGTATTTGAGTAGGTTGACAACAAATTACGTGTGAGTTGTGACATTCACGACAATCACGTGATACATAAATTCATAGAAAAACTTCAAAAATAACTTGGAGTAGGCACTCTTTATTTTGACCCCAAGTTGTGATTCGGAAACTATTTTGTATGATAACTATTGATAAAGTAACTTTATCTGTTGGTTAAAATTTTGAGTAACAACGAGACTGTCCGAATCTATTTCACTGTTTGGCAAACCTACTTGAGGTCAAATCTAGAGTTCATTCTAATCATATGTTTATTTTGTAGTGCAGTCTTAGAGCTTCATTTCAATGAGCTATCGATAAAAAGGAAAATTTATCGACTACGTCATTATAAGTCAATATTTTATTAAATTAATTAAAGACCCCGCGCAATATATTATTTAGGCCCTACCCAATGCAACCTTGAGATATGACCACACTAATATGAAACACGTTGTATAGATTGAAGAGCGTAGGTGAGGTTAACCCCCCCTGCTTCACCCCGCACTCCAACCTATACGGCTCTGATAAGGCCCCCGCCCACCGAACCTGATTGATCTGGCCCCCATACCAGTATTTAAGAGTATTTACCAGTTCAGATGGAACTCCAGCACTCCCAAGTTTTCTCCATAGAATACTGTGTGCATGACTCACACAGAAGTTAAACAACATAGCCAACACTCTTGGTAAATGAGGACCCGCATACTTGAGGTGCTCGACACTCAGACCATCATGAGTCATGACCCGGAGACTTTCCCCTAACTATGGAGTTGATGACACTCTGGATCTCCCTGGCTGCAAATCTGGTTCCAAGATCATGACCGGCAGTCGCGTCAGGCACAGACAAGTCGGGGCCCAATGGCGATTCTAATTGAAAATGTTCTCTAAAGAGGTTGGCTATGCCCACCGGATCGCTTACACTACCCACCGATACAGGGAAGCCAGGCTTACCGCTTAATCATCTCGTGTGCCTCCAAAAAGACGGAAAATCATTCTTTGAATGATGTGAGGCCAAAATATCCATTTTTATTTGTTCCTGGTGTACTTGACACCACTTCTTAGCTAAGACCTTATAATAAGATTTAATTTGTACTATTATACACACATGTTCTGCAAAATAAAGATCTTATCTTATCTTCAAACGAGACCGAAATATCCTTCTGGCCTCACACATATCTGTAAAAGCAGGACCCGACGGCTTACCACAATCCTGCCACACACGCAACCGCAGCCTAGCCTCCCGGAAAACCATCAACATGTCGATTCCATCCAATCACAACCTTCTTTCTCTCACGCAAGTACACAATTAATTTCAAGTGGGTAATGATCCGACCACATTACATCATAAATAACCCACGCCGAGACTACGGAGTCACGAGCTGCCCTTGTGACCACGCAGTGGTCAAGCCAACTGCGCGAACCATGCACATCACTCACAAACGTATACGTCTCCGAGTTAGCACCTATTAACTCCGTATCAACACATACGCAATCAAATTCTTGAGCAAAACCTAAAAGTTCTGTATAAAAACGACATGATGGGTGCGCATTAAAGTCACCTAAAATATAACAGTTTTCAATGTTAGCGTTGTCTATGATACGAGGGTGGATTGAAAAGTAGTCGGCCTAACACTGATCCATTTAGTTCTAAAAATCAAATCTACCCACATTATTTAGTTCAGTTCAGACCTGTTAATTGTGTGAAGTTTGAAACGTGTGCGATAATTAATTATAATTTCATAAATTTATTAACAAAGCAATCTGACATCATTTCCGCAAATGGAGCAAATCGAGCAGCGTGCTGTCATTAAGTACCTCCATAAGAAGGGGCTGTCATCAAAAGCCTTCCATGATGATATGGTCAGTACATTAGGGGATTGCGCTCTTTCATATTCATCCGTCAAAAAATAGATAGCAGAATTCAAGCGTGGTAGAGAGAGTGTGAAAGACGAACCCCGCTCTGGAAGGCCTTCGACGTCTACTACTGACGAAAATGTTAAAAAAATACTCGACTTATTTATAGGAGACCACAGATTGAAAATTAGAGAGATAGCCGAGATTATAGGTATCTCTTATCTTCGACGTCCACTACTGACGAAAATGTTAAAAAAATACTCGACTTATTTATAGGAGACCGCAGATTGAAAATTAGAGAGATAGCCGAGATTATAGGTATCTCTTATGAACGTACTCAAAACATAATAGTCAACGTGTTGGGTTTCCACAAGGTGTCTGCGAGGTGGGTTCCGCGACTGTTTTCAGTTGAGCAAAAAAGGATGCGATTGACTATTGCACGCGACTGTTTGGAGTTATTTGAAGCTGATGAATGTGATTTTTTGAATCGTTTTGTTACTATGGACGAAACATGGGTTCATTACTGTACACCGGAAATAAAACAACAATCAAAACAGTGAAAAAGACCTGGTTCACCACCCCCCAAAAAGGCTAAGTCAATTTTGTCGGCAAGTAAGGTGATGGCTTCAGTATTCTGGGACTCGAAGTGTGTGATTATGGCTGATTATATTGAAAGGGGTCAGACTATAAACTGATTATTACTGCACCTTACTACGTCGTTTACGAGAGGAAATAAAAGAAAAACATCCAGGAACGATCAGAAGAAAAGTCCTGTTTCATCAAGATAACGCTCGTGTTCACACGTCTGTCCAATCAATGGCAGAAATTCACAACTGTGGCTTTGAACTGTTACCGCATCCACCTTATTCACCTGATCTGGCACCGTCAGACTTTTTTCTGTTCCCTAACCTAAAAAAGCACTTGGGAGGTCAAAGATTTTTGACAAATGACAAGGTCAAAGCAGCAGTAGACGCATATTTTTACTCTAAGGAAGAATAATTTTTTTTCAACGGGCTAAATGCTTGGAAGGGAAGATGGCAGAAGTGCATTGAACTTGATGGTGACTACGTTCAAAAATTTAAATATATTTCATTTATTATGTATTTATTTTCTTGGTTAGGCCGATTACTTTTCAATCCACCCTCGTAGCACTCACCACACTTAGGCAGTCCGTGAATTCCTCTAAGTTTCTCAGTTCATCCGTGGGCATGTAGACATTAAACACCAACACTGACCTGTCATTAAGAACTATTTCCATAGCACATACTCGCGCGCTGTTACACGGAACCACTGTCACGTTACTAAACACCGTTTTCCTCCAGAGTATGGCGACTCCTCCGAACGGTCGAGCCCGTAACATACCCGCCGACGTATCCATCGCCGAGGTACCGGTACAGGCGAAGTCGTCACTGATACCGGTATGCCAGTTCCTCTGGTAACAACCATGTTTCTTGCAGTGCAATGATATCATACTCGGAACATAAGTCTCGTATGTGGTCAACAGATCGCTTTATGTTCTTACAGTTAAATGTCACTAACTTATATAACTGTTTATCCATTAATGATAGGTAACTGGTATAGGGCCGTCGCCAGTACTCGTGTTTCCGGCCGCATAGCTACGCTTATAATGTACGAAACGTCTAAAGATTATTGATTTCGGCCACAGGCTACTATCTAGAAATATTTCATCCTTTGACTGCAGTACAAAAAACTTGAAGGACTGGTGTTCTAAATTCTTCTTTGAATTTATTCGTTCCATCTTAATGGATATATTTGTTTTCGCCCATACGTAGTCGACTATATCCTTCTCGCTAGTGGCAACGCTAATATTGGAAATAAAAATAGGTACTTTCCTCTCGGCCGCTTTAAAATTACCACTAAAATCGTTTGCAAGGCCGAATTCACCTCTTACGCGTTTTTTTGACTTCCGATAAGAAACCTTAGTCCACTGCCCCTCATTTAGTTGAGCACCGACTACGGGAACCATATTTACTGTTTGTTTACATTCTTGTGAACCACCGATTCGCTGTTCATTCATTACCGTTAGCCCCGACAGCGGCTCGGTCGCACTCGACGATAACGACTGTACGAGAGGTATTGTTCTCTCACTCTCGCTTGCCTTCGCCGAACAAGTATCTCCAACCGCCTCCTCTGACGCCGACGCGGGCTTCAACGGTTTTAGTGTACCCTCCTTTTGCACTTTCTGAGCATGACTGCGCTTTTTCGGTACATTCATAGGAGATAACGAACCACAAATTATTGGGGAAGCCAGGTGATTAGACAAATCGGGATGCAACCTATCTACACTCGTATTTATAAACAGGCTAACGTCCTCGGTCCCTCGCACTGTATCCACATTCTTACACTCCTTCCGTAATTCCTCCAGCAACTCGAGTGGAGCGTAAGGCAACTTTATGGTTTTCACTTCCTCCTGCAGTACTATCAGTTTCTTGAGAGTATCAGACACATCCACATGATCGAATGTAAGAGGTGGGAGCCGCTCTAAGTTTCGGGCTACAAAAACTGGCACAAGGTCCGGAAGGGATTTGAAGGCACTAATAATGTCACTGAGGGCACGGGTTTCCTTTCCTTGGCCTTTACGAACTGGCTTTCTCCTGTCCACCGGCAAAGATTCAAATAATGATTTCGATTTTTCGATTTCATCACCACTAAACGAATCCACACAAAGTCTTGTCAAACTTTCTTCATCAAAAATTGATATTTTGTTCTGAACAAACGCCAGTAGCTCGTCTATAACGTTAAATTATGTTAAATGCTTTGATTATATTAAAGCTGGGCACCGTTAATCAAATAGTTAACTTCGTTAATTGCTAAGCCGTTACTGAAAAAGTTAGCTTGGTTAAAAAAAATGCGTTACTTTTTAGAAATATTAACGCAAGTTAACGTTAATCCGTTAAGACGTAATTAAAATAGCATCTTCTTATAAAAACTTGGTTCTGGAAGTAAAAAATACGTTTGTTGCATGATTGATAATATTTCAAGGGGAATGCCCTTGAAATATTGACTTTATTCTGTTTTAAGGTTCCATAGTTCAAGTCTCGGAAACCTTATAGTTTCGTTATTTCCGTCTGTCTGTATGTCTGACTGTCCGTCCGTCCTTGGCTATCCTCCCAAAAGGCAAACATGAAACTTTGCTTGGCTATGTAATATTTATGTGTATTTACTACACCGACAAAGTGCTCGAATAAAATTATGAAATAAAAAATGGTAGATTGTTAACCAAGAGATGAAAGCATCGCATTTCTGACGAGATATTTTGGCCGCTTCGGCCGCCCTCGTAACTACAGGTTCGTAACCAGTTGAGAACGAGGAAAAAATGATCCGTGTTCGAAACTAGTTTCGAGAGAAGAAGGTTTTTTCCTTACTCGAAACCCAGTGGTTACGAAAAAAAACAATTAATATTGAGGAATCAATGAATAATAAATATTAGGTCTTTACCTATGAAATTGCCGTTTTTTTATGAAAAAAATTAAATGTTATTTGTATTAATCGAAGTAATCACCCATGCAATCAATGCATCTTTGCCAATTTATTAGAACGATTGTCTAAAGAGACCAAAGTTACGGATGTCTTCAAGAAGCGCACCAAAAAAGCGGCGAACTACATTGAAATAGATGAAGAAATTGATCATTCAATAATGGAATTAAAAGAGAACAAAATAACAGTAGGACATTGTTTGGAAATAATATCCCCATTTTCATTTTCATTTTAAACTATTGATTTTAACTAAATAATTAATTTCAAAATACAATACTACATTCTTCTATAATATGTTTTCTTTTTTATCAATTATCAATATCACAAATAATAAATACTACACCCCAATTATAACTGTAAGTACCTACCTACTTACCTCCTACTACAGCTTCCGTGGTGGACAGCACGTCAATTGATTATCAATCGACACACACAAATAATAAAATTCTTTGATCGAAACCGTGGTTTCGAGTAAGGAAAGAACCTTCTTCTCTCGAAACTGGTTTCGAACACGGATCATTTTTTCCTCGTTCTCAACTGGTTACGAACCTGTAGTTACGAGGGCGGCCGAAGCGATTTTGGCGCTTGAATGTAGTGAGTACCAATAGTTCGGGGCAGAAATGGGTGTTTTCACCCGAGTTACACACTACTTTTCATTTCGAATACGAGGAAAGCAAATAAAAGTCAAATTAAAAATTGTAACAATAGAGATTGATCACGTATCAACATAGACCAATGCGGTCGTCGTATACGCTGTCGCCGTATACGACGGGACAAGGGGTCCATATTGGCTCACCTAAAGTTCTTTACCCGAAATTCTATGTAATCATCGGGGATACAGACGTATATCCTGTATGACCTTATGACCGCCTGATTATTAGTTTGTCCCCTCAGGACTTTAAGCACATACGTCGCTAATGCCACTTCCCGCCTCACTTCAACCCTACCATAACCCACCATACCCAGAACAAATAAAGTGGGATACAGCAATGGATAATGTAACACAGTTTTATTAACTGTAGGCTAAAGCAAGGTACTAAAAGTTAGGTACTCACTCGGTGTCATGTATTTAGAAGACAACCATTTCAAGCCTCGGACAAGACTCCTGCCATCTGACCTTCACAACCCATGGGCGATGTCGAGTTCTGTAGTTAGACCGGTCGGATTTTTAAGGGCTCCAACTACCCCTAACGACTGCCATAGATGTTCGTATGACAACCGGGACCGACGGCTTAACGTGCTCTCCGAGGCACGGAGGGGTCTCAGTGTCAGAAATGGTCACCCATACTAAGACCGGCCTGACTAGATGTTGCTTAACCTTTGCAATGGATTAATATTGTCGATTACCACTAGACCACGACCCCTCTAATAAATATCACTTCATAACGCAGCATTTGCTCAAGCAAAATGGCGCACTTTGACTAAATTTAGTTGAAACGATTTGATGTAATTACTTTAAACATAACAAGAACAAGTAGAAACTCTATCGTTATTGTTTCAAAATCAAGTTATGAATGTAGCAGCCGCTTTACTTTCAGAGTTATGATTTGATTAACTCTGTGTAATAGTTTGGTGTCTGGAATACCAACAAACTGTTACTCCTTACTAGTCCTTACTTTCATAGCGCGTTTACACATTCGTGCGAACTAAGACAAGCACGAGCGTGTAAACAGGGCGCTCGTGCAGGCTCGCCGCTATAGTCATAGCTCGCGAGTGGCGGCCTTTGGGATACGAGTCAAAGGGATTCGTGGTCAACGCGAACTAGCTGTTTAGACACTCGCGTTGTTTCAGTAATGACAAAATAAAGGACAAACAAAAAACCGGTCAAGTGCGAGTCGCCAAAATGCCTTATACAACGTGTTTCATATTAGTGTGGTCATATTTGACCCTCGTTACACATGCGCGTTGAGTTAACTATACGCATGGACAAAATTGCAAATACAAGGTTAGTTAAAACTTTTAAGGTGTCATGTAAATTTAATTGATTTGTTGATTTAATCGATATTTTATAAACCCAACACTACCTAGGGTCAAATTTAGTCGTAAGGTTCAGTCCCCTTCGATGAATCGTAAACAACTCTTATTTCATATGCTCCTGGTACAGAATACTATTTTGTAGTAATGATAGGTTGTGGACTTTAAACAACAAAAACTTACCGATTTCATTGTGCATGTCATCCTGGTAGATAGGTAGGTACTGTGTTCCACAATAAACATAACTAACTCACTAATATCACGATACTTAGATAAACATTATTGAATTTAATAAAAAATACACTTCCTACCTAAGATACTAATAAACACTAAACTAAAAAGTAGGTACTAAAGTAAGGGCTCGAAATGTTCGCCGCCTTGATCAATGCACAGTTGGGTCCGTCGCATCATGCTGGCAGTTACATTACACAGCATGTCTGGAGTTACACTGCTAAATGCATCAAATATTTTAGACTCCATATCTTCATGCGTGAGACATACCGCACTGCACACTTTGTTTCTGACATAGCCCCACAAAAAAAGTCAAGTGGTGTGAGATCCGGTGACCTCGGAGGCCAAGGTATGGGACCACCACGTCCGATCCACTGGTTAAACCGCTCATCTAAATACGCCCGTACATCTCTCGCATAATGTGCTGGCGCCCCGTCTTGCTGGTACATCATATTTGTGTACAATGTTACAGGCAAGTTTTCAAGTTCGGGTTCTAAGACGTTTCTAAGGAACGCGAGGTAATTTTCACCGTTTAGCGAACTCGGTAGCACGAAAGGACCAATTAAAATATCTCAGATTATTCCCGCCCAAATGTTAACACGCCACTGATGCTGAAAGTTGTTTTCTGCAGATGCGTGTGGGTTCTGATGAGTCCATACATGTTCGTTATGCTGGTTACTGATACCAGCACGAGTAAAAGAGGCTTCATCGGTCCATAAAATACGGTTCGCGAAACTAGGGGATCGTTGTGCTTCCTCTCGGTACCACTGGCAAAAGTTGAGACGTGGTACGAAATCAGCCGGTGTCAGTTCTTGGGTGTGCCTGAAGTGGTACGGATGTTGACCATCTGCTTTTAGCACGCGCCATACTCTCAAATGATTCATTCCCAGAACAATTCCAGCGCGGCGAGTACTTGTTCTGGGTTTGGATTGAAAATGCTCGAGAATACTTTCTTCTTGCTCTGGTGGTGATCTGAGCGGGAACCACGGAAAGAACCAGTGTCATGTAAACGGTTCACCATTTTTCGGAAGCACTCCACAGATGGTAACCGCCGCCGTTCACCTTCGAGTCTATTGTCCACAAATCTTTCTCGATAAAGGCGACGAGCTTCACGCAGACTGCCATCGGCTGCCCCGACGCAAAGTATCATTTCATAATATTCACTATTACTTAAATACGCCATGATCGATTAACACAGATTACTACGTACGCCTAATATCAAAGTTTACTTGCAACTGAAAAGAAATTAGATAATTGTAAGTGTTGTCCAAGTCCAATGTCTTATTTCCTTGAATTACGTCGTAATTTTGGTAAAAATCTAATAAAAGTACTAAGTAGGTACTTAGTTTTATTTATGAAAAAAAGCTAGTAGGTACCTAGTATAAAATAATTTAAGAGATAAATAATAACATAATTATTATTTACCATAAACACAGGATATTTCCCTAAGACCTATGAAATAAAATAAAATTGTTGAATGCCAGCGGCGTCGCTCTCATGATAGTATGCATGTAAATACATTTCGAAACCTACTTAAACCCATTTAAAAAAAACCGCTTCAAGATCCGTTGCGTAGTTTTGAAGAACTAAACATACATTAGGACAGACAGACGGAAAAAGCGACTTTCTTTATCCATGTAGTCTAAGATTAGTAATTTATTACCAATTGCTAAAATGAACAAATATCCAGCATAAAAAAAGCTAACAAAGTCCCCGTTTATGAAGAACATTGCGTTAACTTGCAACACCGGAATAATATGGTTTTGTGGTAAAATTTACGTGTTGTGACGTGTACGTCTTTGATATATGCCGACATCGCTACTGATACCTAGTTTCTTCAAAGCGGTTCCAATCAAAAAAGTGGGCGGTCCTCTTTGTAATTTTTAGGGGTCCTTAAGATACATATTAGTGAAACTGACACCAACACCTCCTACTTTTTCTGATATCCTCGTTCAACCATACAAGTTGCCACTTTTAGCGATAATGTTTTATGAACTTTTATGCATCACATTATCATGACGAATCGAGAACCTAAGTACCTACTCTTTTTTAAAGTCGGTCAAAAATAACCAAACACCTTGCAGATCATTTACTTCATGGTAAATGAGTCGAAAGAGAGTTCACGATATGGTAGTGCAGTGACTGGCATCCACGATCTCTCTATCCCGAAACTGAATACCTACATACTACTATACCCACCAGCGTTCTCAACAGCTACAACATAAACTTCTACACAAACAGCAGTTGTATTTTAAATATCTGTGCGGAACCAATTTATAAAAAGTGTAAATTTAAGGAAGACAAGAACATAAATGTTTCTTCTCTTTTCTTCGACAGCAAATGCGTTGCTCCTGGTATTTGAGTAGGTTGACAACAAATTACGTGTGAGTTGTGACATTTACGACAATCACGTGATACATAAATTCATAGAAAAACTTCAAAAATAACTTTGAGTAGGCACTCTTTATTTTGACCCCAAGTTGTGATTCGGAAACTATTTTGTATGATAACTATTGATAAAGTAACTTTATCTGTTGGTTAAAATTTTGAGTAACAACGAGACTGTCCGAATCTATTTCACTGTTTGGCAAACCTACTTGAGGTCAAATCTAGAGTTCATTCTAATCATATGTTTATTTTGTAGTGCAGTCTTAGAGCTTCATTTCAATGAGCTATCGATAAAAAGGAAAATTTATCGACTACGTCATTATACGTCAATATTTTATTAAATTAATTAAAGACTCCGCGCAATATATTATTTAGGCCCTACCCAACGCAACCTTGAGATATGACCACACTAATATGAAACACGTTGTATATGCTTTTTAGTATGGTTACCAGAAATGCTTAGTTTGTGAAAGTTTCGAATCGTTCGACGACACCCGAGGCGAACCGCGAGACGAATGTCTAAACCCGCATAAGCAATAACATGTACAAGATGCGTAGATACCACAGAAATGCTAAGTAATGTTAGTAAGAACGATATACAATAGATAATCAGTGGACATTTAAATTCACTTCGCTTTTTTTTAAATGGTTTGATTCGAATATAAGCAAATATTTTAAAAGGACACTAGGTAATTTAGATATTTTTTTTCAGATGTGCATTTTCCTGAAAGACAGATTTTAGTACAGAACGTCATCGTAGGACCGAGCCCCTGTACGACTCACACTGTTGAAGAAGGTTTCGCTTACCAACAATTAACTATCGCAAATACAAATACCGCTGCTGACGATAGTAATGTTAATATAGAAATATCTGTAAATGAAACAGTTCGAAGTACTAATAGTTCAAAGGGCACTAAACGATTCTCATGCGATACTTGTCGGAAACGTTTCGCTTATAAATCTAGGCTCATGGCACATGTCCGCACGCACACTGGTGATAAGTCTTATACATGTAATAATTGTATAAAATGCTTTACTAAAAAGAGTTATTTAATAACGCATATCCGTACACACACTGGTGCGAAACCTTATAAATGTTGTTATTGTATGAAATGTTTTAATGGAAAGAGCAGTTTATTGAGGCATATCCGTACACACACTGGTGTGAAACCTTATAAATGTAGTGATTGTATGAAATGTTTTACTCAAAAGACTCATTTATTGACGCATATCCGTACACACACTGGTGATAAACCTTATAAATGTAGTGATTGTATGAAATGTTTTACTCAAAAGACTCATTTATTGACGCATATCCGTACACACACTGGTGATAAACCTTATAAATGTAGTGATTGTATGAAATGCTTTAGTAATAAGGGTGCGTTGATGACGCATATCCGTACACACACTGGTGATAAACCTTATAAATGTAGTGATTGTATGAAATGTTTTACTACAAAGATAAATTTAATGACGCATATCCGTACACACACTATTGAGAAACCTTATAAATGTAGTGATTGTATGAAATGCTTCAGTGATAAGGGTGCGTTGATGATACATATCCGCACACACACTGGTGTGAAACCTTATAAATGTAGTGATTGTATGAAGTGTTTTAGTGTTAAGTGTAATTTAATAAGGCATATTCGTACACACACTGGTGATAAACCTTATAAATGTAGTGATTGTATGAAATGTTTTACTACAAAGATAAATTTAATGACGCATATCCGTACACACACTGGTGAGAAACCTTATAAATGTAGTGATTGTATGAAATGCTTCAGTGATAAGGGTGCGTTGATGATACATATCCGCACACATACTGGTGTGAAACCTTATAAATGTAGTGATTGTATGAAGTGTTTTAGTGTTAAGTGTAATTTAATAAAGCATATTCGTACACACACTGGTGAGAAACCTTTTAAATGTAGTGATTGTATGAAATGCTTTAGTAATAAGGGTACGTTGATGACACATATCCGCACACACACTGGTGCGAAACCTTATAAATGTAGTGATTGTATGAAATGTTTTACTACAAAGACTCATTTAATGACGCATATCCGTACACACACTGGTGAGAAACCTTATAAATGTAGTGATTGTGTGAAATGTTTTACTCAAAAGACTCATTTAATTACGCATATCCGTTCACACACTGGTGAGAAACCTTATAAATGTAGTGATTGTATGAAATGCTTTAGTTATAAGGGTGCGTTGATGACACACATTCGCTGTAACGTAGTGTGTGCACGACTGGCCTCACCTGAGTACCCCCTCTAGGGATCTAGAGGTTGTGAGCTGTCACATGAACCCAGCAATGGCTGGGTTTGTGTCTTTGTGCAACGGCGCAAAGACACTTCCATTCGGCGAACCACGAGGACGCTTGCGCACTACAATGATCTCAGCCGGGTTGGTTTCACTGTGGGACGCGTGTTACAAGGTCTATATATATATATAAGGTACTTACCATATACAGACTAGGGGAAATAAATAAGTAAACGCTCCTTAACCAGTATACATCATTTATTATGCTATAAATATAAACATGGACATGGATGGATGTGAATGGACAAGCTATTAAGGGTCGACCAAGGCGAACATACTGCGACCAAATCGCAGATATCCTAAATAAAGGCCAGGTTAAAAGTAACAGTAACCGGCGAGCATGCATGAAGACATTAATGAAAGTTGAGGAAGCGAAAGAAGTATGCCAGGATCGTAGCAGGTGGAAATCCGTGGTCTCTGCCTACCCCACTGGGAGAGAGGCGTGATGTTATGTATGTATGTATGTATAAATATAAACCAGGATCGAACACTAGCTAAACGCATGAGACGTGGGTTCGAAGTTAGATGGTGTGCAATGAAATACCTACCATTCATATAAACAAAAGGTAAAATCTTACAAGAGCTAGTACAAGATCGGTTAAAAGGTTTATATTAAATTACTATTTGTGGGAGACAAACTATTAGTACTAGATCCCACTGCAGGATATTGCGCTCATCGAGTATTTGCTAAAAACTAAATTTTTACTTATTATTATTAGGAGAATATATACCTACTAGGTAATATGCCCAATGTTAGACAGGTGGATACTCATATTACTATGAATAATGAATTAGTTCAAATAGTCAATACCACAGTTTTTCTTGGTATAACTCTAGATTGTAAACTACAATGGGGTCCTCATATCACAGCCTTGGCAGGAAGACTTAGCTCAGCTGCCTATGCGGTTAGAAAGATAAGGTCCTGACTGACGAAAACACGGCACGATTAGTTTATTTTAGCTACGTTCATAGCGTTATGTCATATGGTCTGCTGCTGTATGGCTCAGCTGCCGATATTGAGACAATATTAATATTACAGAAACGTGCTATACGAGCAATCTATAGACTCGGACCCCGTGACTCGCTGAAAGAACTATTTAAAGAAATTAATATTTTAACAGTTGCTTCTCAATATGTTTACGACAACATCTTATATGTACGGAAGAACATAGATCTCTTCAAAAAAAAATCAGATAACCATAATTTTAATACAAGAAATAAAAATAAACTGGCAATGACAAAAATTAGACTTCTTAAAGTTGGTAATTCGTTCGTAGGCAAATGTATAAAAATTTATAATAAAATTCCTCAGGATTTGGTTGACATGCCTCTTAATAAGTTTAAAATAGTAGTTACAAAATGTTTGATGATGAAAGGCTACTATAATGTAGACGAATATCTTAGATAAAAATGCATGGTCACCCTAATCTTCTGTTGTTGGCCATTCGTATAATACAATATAAACTAATTGTAACAATGTAAACAAAACAATATTAAAAAAGAAAATGGATAATCTACCTGAGTTTCTTGCTGGTCTCTTCTCAGGAGAACCAACTTACCGAACCAGCGAAAGAATCTTTTTCTAATGGTTTTTATGTACCTATTTACTTAATTTAGTATTTTTATAATATTACTTGACAAAATTGTAAAATTTTGACATTCATATGTGCTCTTTATGTGCCTAAACTGAATAAATGAAATTGATTCTTTGATTCTTCTTTGTTGCCTATAAAAATGTGGCCGCTAGTAATTTTAATTAAATTATTGTTAATTAATTTTGGGAACAAAATTTCGCTCACTTGTATTTTAAATAAAATATCGTTCACTTCACGGCAATATATATATAAAGACTGAAAAATCACGGTTGCCGTTGCCACTTGACCGCACCTCTTCGCAGCCAGGTGTAAACAGATATGATTTTTAGTGCATTTATGCGTTCATAACGTACATTTATTATTTATATATCTAATTAAAGCATTTTTTTCTGTTTATTATGATATACGGTTGTTTAATTAAACAACCGTATATCATAATAAACAGAAAAAAAATGTAAAGTACGAAAAATGAGCTTGCTGTTAATCAATATTTTTCAATGTTCTACGGCCCGTGTACTAAAAATAGCCTCCCCTAGATATTATATCTACTTAAGAATTATCTTATCAATCTGTACCAACAACAATTATACACAACAATTATATAATATTACTTTAGACGGAATGTATACAGCCGGCTTGAAATATAGTTTGTAATATGTAGTAAGTGTCTCCTACCAAATGCGGCACTTATGCCGGTGACCTCTAGGATCGCTGAGTGCACGCATCTACTACTACGACACGTAGGCGAACGGACAGAGGTGCTGGCCCCTACTGCCCAAGGAACTCCGTTCCTACACCCGACGGAGGCGACAGGGAGGGGAAATGATTTCCTAATGTTAGGCGTACTAAAACACCCACTTAGCTGTGATCCGGGTCGCGCGTCCAGCCTTCTGCGGGCGTGCCGCAGAATCCTGGCGGCGCGACGATGACCCGCTAGGGCCGAAAGGCGCGGAGTACGGAGACCCGGTGTACAGCCGGGATCGTCGACTCACGCAGCCACAACCGACGGCGCCGAGAATATTCGACGTTGATTCGATGACGATGAACTTTGCTGTTGTTGTTGCTGATTTAACACGATGGTGCAGTTCGTGTTAGAGCACACGCTGCTTATGGCATTGATTCCCTCTGAAAACACACGTGGGAGGTGAGTACCAATTTAACGGGTGTCGACGCCCAGCGTGCAGGTGTCGAAATACTTACCGCTATCCGGCGATTAACACGCCTATGCGATTTTCCCACCTCTTCCCAACAATGTGCCATTATGGTAAAAACCCTAGAACAAAGAACAAAGACTTTCATTTTTGCACGTTCATACATAAAACACATACACAAAACAAACCTTCTCACCTCCTCACAACAAATCTACGAAAATTCCGCCGGGTCAATCCACACCAAGCAACTCCTTCCTACCTATCATGACCTCACGAACTTCCTCTCCAAAGTTAAACTCACCTTTCCAATAACCCAATTCCTCACCAACCATGCCTTCCATAAATCATACCACTTCCGTTTTAACATCACTGACAACGACCTCTGTCCTTGCACCAACACAATCTCGCAGACCTTCCAACACCTTATTTATCACTGCCCCAGATTCGCACCTTCACGACTAACATTTACACATATCTGCCAAAACAACAATATCGATCCTCAAGACCCCCTTCTCCTAATTAAATTAACAAACAACACGGAAACACGTAACTCATTCCTCCACCACATTACCTATATCGTAAATCAACTAAAACACTTTAACGGCACATAACATCTAAACACTTCACTAACTAAACAATTAACTTACAAACGGTTCCAGGAGAGGGCGTATACCATAAGCGCCACTCCTGAAACTAAAAACCAATTGACTCACCAAAAAAAAAAAAAGAATCGAGGCCAAAGTCACACAAACAAGGAACCCTAACTACATACCTTATTCAGTACACCTTAGTCGCCTATAGGCTCACCCTGCCGCCCCTCAACACTTCATTAGTTTCAACAGCGAAACTTTACAGGATTCACGCTCGCCTTGTCAGCTCCAAGACGTGAATGAATGGCAGTCACTCCGCACGCGTTTCCTCGTAACTTTTTTTATTGTCTCGACAAACGACCCTTTGTCGCCTGTGAAATTCTACCAAATTTACGAAAATCTACCATGTTACAATACCTCTCCTCCAGGAGAAGATCGACAACCGCAGGCTGCTTGATCCCGCTGCCCTCAGCGGCTATCCCTTAGCCGCTAGGTTTAACTCTTACATACTACTGAAAAAAAAAAACAAAGAACTAGTACAGTCGCCATCAGATATATGGCAACGGTCAAGGTACCCAAATACTTCGGAGCAGCATTATATTTCATATATTCGTTACGCTAGATATGGACTATAATATCGGACCATATAATTTGTCAAAAATTTAAGAGCAGCTACTTTTCAATAAAATTAATTCTAAGTACATTATTGACCCGACCAAACACCCGCAGAGACCACAGAGGTGGTCAACGTCCGCCGGGCGCCACTGAACATACCCTATGCTAGTAACCAGAGACGCCCGGCAACGGACTTTAGAGAGGCCGCAGCCTTGGGCCGTGGAATAAAAAAAAAAAAAGAAAAACGACTAAATGTGTTTTGCTGAGGATCGAAGTAGGCTGCCCCTGCGCTAATATTCTCCCTTGATCCATCCGTGAATATTTGGTAAAAATTTGGAAAGAAAGAACTTATATACTCTAAACACATGGTCACATATTCTTTTTTAGGTTTTTTTTTTTTAGTTCCGCGACCAAGGCCGCGGCCGCTGTAACGTCCGTTGCCGGGCGTCTCTGGTTACAAGCAGAACGTATTTCCAGTGGCGCCCGACGGACTTGACCACCTCTGTGGTCTCTGCGGGGGTTGGGTCGGGATGAGAATCCCGCGTCGTTGGGGTAGGGTTTTATTCCGCGTCAGTGAGTGAATCTGGTTGTTTACGCAACCCTTCTAGCCTGCTTCTGTAAGGACGACGGGTGGCGATCCCGCCGTCCTCAGGCCCCGATCATGGAGGTCGATGGTCTTGGGCGTAGATCAGTCTGCGGCGCCCTCGCCGCTGACTACGGAACTCGGCGTGGAGGGTACGCTCCCTCTCCCTCTCGGCCGCCTCCTTCGCGAGCACGACTTGCTCGCAGAAGGACACGGCCGCATTCCACCTACTCCTGCTGGAGACCATGGCTTGAAGCATGGTCTCCAGCGAGAGGGTATCCACGCCCAGACCCACTACGAGGTCCCGGCGCTGACTCGCCCACGCTGAGCACTCCACCAACGTGTGGGGTGCGGTGTCGTCGTCGGAAACCTCGCAGTGCTGACACCGGGGTGTGACCTCACGATGGATGCGAAACAGATAGCTACCGAAGCATCCATGCCCGGTAACGATCTGCGTCGCACGATACGTGAGGTCACCATGCTGCCTCTGCAGCCAATCGTCCATGATCGGTCTCACCGCCGGGATGATGGTGGCACCCCATTTGGGTTGCTCAAGTCGCACCCTCCATGACTCCATAAGATCCTGTCGGAGTTGGGACCGCCGGTCATCGATTTCTCGAGACGCAGGCCTGTGGTCCCGCTCCAGCGCCTCCTTGCGCCATTGGAACAATGACGCAAGGGCTCTCGCTTCCAGGTCCCATGGAGGGGTCCCGGCTAGGAGACATGCAGCCTCTCCGGAGATCGTGCGGTAGCCCATTATTGTTTTGACGGCCAAGGTCCTCAACGGTCTGTTAAGGAGCGTTGAGTTGTTAGCCGTCAACCGCGCCGCCCATACGGGAGCCCCGTATAGGGCCATACTCCGCACGATCCCCAGCTTTTTTAGGATTGATACTTTATATTTTTGGAAATATCTATATAGCTCATCCACACCCTATTTCGAAACATATCCAAATTTTGGCTGCAATGAATATTTACATTTTGAAGTTGTCCATACATAATAATTAATATTGGTTTATTTTTCCTACGCCATTTGATTAAATGGTTAGTTAAATCGTCTAATAAGCTGATTATTCTACTGTTAACTAGTGAAGATTTAGATTTTAACAAAAAATTACCGGCTAAGTAGCATCTACGTGTGTGTAATGGTTGAATGGCGAGTTCACTGCTCATTACATGAATGGGCGTCGTTTTAATAAATCCACCGATGATCCTCATAGCCTGATTTTGAATTTTATTTAACTTGCATAAATGAGTTTCACTACTGGCTCCGTATAAAAAACTACCGTAGTCTAACCGACTTCTTAAAAGAGAAATATACATTTTTCTCAAGTGTTAGATTAGATTAGATTATACTTTATTGTACACCAATACAAAAATACAAATGAAACAGAAACTTAATATTTAAATAGTATGTACAAATGGCGGCCTTATCACTAAGAGTGATCTCTTAGAGGCAACCTTTGGATGGACATAAGTAGATAGAAGTGAAGTAAACAGTGGATAGGTATTGGCATATATTATGAAAAGAAAGATGGAAAAGTTCTGAAAAGAAAAGTAATGGAATAAACTGAATATAGTTATTATAGAAGATATACCTACATATAGTAAAACTTAAACACTATTAAATAAAAATAGATAATTTTATACCTTGTAGGGAATTAGGGATACATAAAAACATAGAGTGGAAAAAATAGATTACAGTAGTTAGGAGCCAAGGTCGTCTAACAACTACCGGCAGATCATTCCATAGTCGCAGGGCCTTAATGGAGAAAGACCCACCATAAAAAGTCGTTAAGTGCTCTGGCACTGCCAACACCAGGGTCTCCGACGACCTCAGGGATCTCGTATGTGTGTCATTAAGGAACTTGAATCGTTCTTTTAAATAAGTAGGGGTACGGGGACTAAACAAAACATTGTAAAGGATAGAGAGGATATGAGTATTTCGTCGAAGGCGAATTGGGAGCCACTTGAGCTTATTGCGGTATTCGGACACATGATCATATTTACGTAAGCCAAATATGAATCTAATACACAAATTTTGTAGGCGCTCAAGCTTGTTAAGTTGCTCCTCGGTGACATCGAGATAGCTGACGTCGGCATAGTCCAGGATAGGAAGAAGGATGGATTGAGCAAGCGCAACCTTGGTGGCCGTGGGCAGAAAGTTACGTAGTCTGCGTAAAGAACCTACTGATGCGAACAATTTACGACTTACTTCCACGATTTGCGCGTCCCAGGATAAGGTACTGTCGATTAAAATACCAATATTCTTTACCTTATTAACCACTGGTAATACTACACCATTAAAAACTATATTTGGTAACTGTGTCCAATCAATATCTGCCAATTTTCTGCTACTGCCAACGACACATATCTGCGTTTTGGAGGCATATACCTACGTCAAGCCCGTATTGCTTGCCCCACGTACAAATTTGAAACAGGTCCCTATTGATTATATTAATGGCCTCACTCAAATTAGTCGGTGGAGCTTCATGTAAATTTGTAAATCATCTGCATAAAGGTGGTAAGAAGAAAGGAGGGTTTTAGTTATGGAATTAATGAAGATTGAGATAAGTAATGGGGAGAGAACGCCACCCTGTGGTACGCCAGCACATGTAAAACACCAAGAGGAAAGGCATTCATCGTAACATACACGCTGTCGACGACCATACAGGTAATTCTGAAACCAATCAAAAAGTGTTTAGGATGTATACCAGGACGTCCCTGCTAAAAACTTGAGAATGTTAAGAAATTTAGATACTCTTTCCTTAATTTCACTAATATGTTTAGCCCATTTGAGGAAGCGGTCCAGCCACAAGCCTTATATTTAACATTATCCACCGTTTGAAGTCTAGTATTGTTTAATGTAATAGAAATGTTTTCTCTATTGCAGCCTCTTTTAAAAACGCATATTTTAGTCTTAGATGTTGAGACCTCCAAACCAAGGTCAGACAAGTTACCCACAATATTCCGCAACGAAGTACTTACCTGTTCAGCGGCTGTAAATATGTTTTTATGTGTACAGTAAATAACAAAGTCATCTGCGTATTGTGATACGTGTACGTCTCCGGTATTGTGTTGTTTACAGATATCAATTGTTGCCACGTTAAATAGCAACGGAGAGAGTGGGTCCCCTTGTGCCAAGCCTCTGCTGGTACTGCGAGTGATTGTTAAGCCGTTTGTTTCTAGTTTAAGGTACCGTTCCCGGAGAAATTCCCATAAGTAATTACAAATTTAAATCCTACTCCTAACTCGTCCAATTTATATAGCAGACTATTGATATTTACGTTGCTATAAGCATTATCTACATCAATGAAACAGCCGATCGTTACGCAATTTTTACAAAAACCTGTTTGAATGCTTGTCACTAATTGACTTAAATTATCTAGACAAGACCTGCATTTTCTAAAGCCTAACGTACTATTTGAAAATAAACTATTTTTTTCTAGATACCACTCTAGTCGTTTCTGTAGAATGGTGTGATAAATCTTGCATAAACAAGATATGAGGGAGATCGGTCTCAATGCCGATGAGGAGTTGGGGTCCTTCCCAGGTTTAGGGATAGGCACTACGCTGATAACTCGCCACTGACTAGGAACTATGCCCGACGAAAGAAATAAGTTATATAACTTTAATAGAACTAATTTGACGTTAAGAGGTAATCTTCTTATCATACTGTATGAGATATTGTCAAACCCGGGTGCCGTATCTTTTATTTTAATATTTACTTTTAATTCCTGTAATGTGATTTCTATGTCTAGTGTCGAATTTTGAGAAGAGAATATAGGCTTACATGGAGGTACATCATCCGTGGTCAAGCTATGTAGAAGGAGGTTAGCTGTATCAAGGTTAATGGGTTGCTTATGTATGTTGTAACCTTTAATCCACCTGACCTTATTCCAAAGTTCACTTACTGAGACGTTTCGTCTATTGAACTACAAAATTGTTGCCAAGACTGTCTTTGAGCCTGTCTAAGCATCCTCCGCGACACACTTATTTTCATTTTTAACGTAATTAAATTGGTTGGAGTGGGGTTACGTCTAAAGTTAGAAAGTGCTAGTCGCCTTAAAGATAAGCTAAGGGCAGTGCTGGTGAAATTTTACCACATTAGGTTTGTTCTGGATAGAGGGACTATATATGTCGTCTACTACGCACTTGTTGATGCAATGCTTTCCTATTCGCTGACTGTTTATGGGCGTACGTTCAAGTCATACTTGGACCAAATTAAATCACTGCAAATCAGGTTTATGAAATTGTTAGTAGATGATAATACAAAACGCCGATGTAAAAGTACTGTGCGGTTACGAACAGTTATTCATTGAATGTAAAATGCTTCCTGTGCTCGAATACATAAGGCTTCTTTTAGCAACGGAACAATATTGTAGTGAATGTGAAATGATAAAAACCCGAATGATCATTACGGAGATTTGTTCGGAGTAATCAAATACGAATGTGATAACACTTTCACTAAAAAAACAATAAATGTAAATCAATTCAAAATTAAATTTAGTGATTGGGCTACGCCTGGAATCTATAAAAGTAGAAGGAAATTATATGAATTATACGAGACAAAGGCATCTACTAATGAGCCACAAGTAATTGAACAGATTAAAAAGTACTCCAAACTATTCAAAAAAGTATGTTCAACAGCTAAATCTAATTATATACGGGCTAAAATTGAAAAATCTGATAATAAAACGAAGGCAATATGGAATGTTATTAACAAAGAAACTTGTAAAGCAAAGTCACGTAATCGATCCTTCGAGTTAAAAATAGATGATAAACATATTAAAACTGATTCTGAAGTGGCTAATGCTTCCTTCTACTTTTATACATTCCAGGCGTAGCCCAATCACTAAATTTAATTTTGAATTGATTTACATTTATTGTTTTTTTGGTGAAAATGTTATCACATTCGTATTTGATTACTCCGAACAAATCTCCGTAATGATCATTCAGGTTTTTATCACTATTCAACTCCAAAAGAGGTACTTTATTCTTAATGTTTTCTTTATTTTCTAATCTATAAGTTGTGATTGGTCTACAAACAATATTTTTTGATAATAGAACATGTCGGTACTTAAATCTAGCTAACTGATTTGCATGATCTGAATTTATAAAATGTATTATAGATTTCTCATCTACATCGCTGTTAGAAAAAATATTATCTAAGCAGGTAGCTGATGTGGCTGTGGTGCGAGTTGGTTCACAAAAAAGATTTTGTAAGTTAAAAGATTTAAAAAGGTTGAGGAACCTTAGCGCGTTCTGAGAGTTTTCTAAAATATTAATATTAAAATAGCCACATACAACTATAGTCTTCTTACATTTACATACCTTTTTTAAGGCTTCCTCCATAATGGACTCAAACAGGTAGTAATCTCCAGAAGGAGGTCTATAGACGCTAATAATAATATATTGTTCTAGCTCTGCACATGATAGTTCAATATTTCGCTCACTTGTGAGTGCTACTACGTCTTTTCGGTCTTTTGATTTTAATTTGTCATTAATTAAAATGAGAGACCCACCTCTTATAGCGGAATCTCTAGTATACGCACTAATGATTTTATAATTATCAATATTAACTAAGAGTTCATGTTTTTTTAACCAGTGTTCAGTTAAACAAAGTAAATGGATACGTTTTTCATTTAAAAATAATTCTAGTTGTAACTCTTTGCCAGAAAAGCCTTCAATATTTTGATGAATAATATTCATGAACATAGACTTTTCCTTAGTCCTAAATAGACTTTTCCTTTGTCCTTTGAACATTCACAAGATTGCTGTTTTTTTTCGGGTTCAAAACAATAAATCCACGTTTCGTCTCCTGTGACAATGTCATAAACAGCATTAGAACGTCCGTGGTCGTACTTCAGTAGCATCTGTGAGCACCATTCCACGCGAGCCCGCTTCTGCTCCGCTATCAGTTCATGAGGGATCCAACGACAACAAAGTTTCTGAACTTTCAATTCTTCGTGTAAAATTTTCGGAATTTGACTCATACCAATCCCCAATAGTCCTCGAATTGTCTCATAGGTAATCCGCGGGTTTTCTTCAATTAACTGCGTAACAGTAGCCACATTATTTTCTTTGACGGCAGTTAAAGGCCGCCCTTCACGAAATTCGTCATGTAAAGAAACTCGATATCTCTCAAATTCAGCAAACCATCGCCTCACGGTGCTCAAACAAGGTGCTTCTCTCCCAAAAGCATTTTGAAGACGAGCGAGAGAGAGAGATGATTTTAAAAGTTCTCTCTCTTACGGAGAGAGAGAACTTTTAAAATCATATAAAATCATTGCTCTAAAACCTTTTCGACCTAATTCCATTTTCGTTGCATACGTAGAACTTTGATGTGTGATAAAAAACAATTGACAAATGTATTTCCCGCCAATTGTTTTTTTTTATTACTAAGAAGGTTGCAACGTTTTAAAAAATATAACATTCGAAATTCAAATAGTTCCGATTAGCTAGAAGTGCAAACGCTAGAAGTGCAAAACTTTTAGTGTGCCCCATGTAGTATATAGTTTCCTGTAAATATTCTGAAATAAAAAATAAAATTATAAATAATAAAATAACTTGTTAGGTCACTCACGTAAATACGGATATTAAAATAGGCAATATTACTACTATTTACTGTTGTTATCAAGCGCATTCATACACAGAATGACGATATATTTCCGCTGCACAAAGCAGTATGGTTAAAACGCAATCGACTACCTACCCTCAATTTCAATAACATTTTCTCACAACTTATAAAACACGGTTATGATAAACCTATATTGTCGAACATATATTATATTATCCGATGTTTTATAGATGAAATAAGAGGTGCGAATGATAAATGCTCAGTCAAGAGATCGATCGGGGGCTTTTGTTTCATTTGTGCATAATTGTGTCCATTTCAAAGATGATGAATAATAGATAACTTTTGATGTACTTAATCTATGAATATAAAAATTACACAAGTTCATGTACTTAGGACGTACTAAGTTTCCACATTTCATTTTACACGATCTGTAACGTTTCTCACATGAATTCTGCGATAACATGAATCATCAATTTGGCGGGACCCATGCTATAATCACATAACTTTAATTTGGGACTTCCAATTGTATTGAAAATTGAGTATATACCTCTACATATGTAGTACTAAGTCTTGGGGTGTGAATTACCTGCCTCTGAGTAGCGCTTCCAGAAGAATCCGCCACTTTGATATCAAAGTGGCGGGACCAGGGACGTCTTGACATACTTCCTTTACCTTTAAAGGTACAAATGTCTTGTTTGGGGTACAAATAGTAGGTACATATGTAGTACAAAGACTTCAATGTGATACATTTTAAATTTGGGGCTTGGTCCCGTCATCTGGATGCTCACAGCCTTTTTGATTTTTCAAGTAATGTTGTAACTATTAAAAAGTTATTGGATAGACACCACAAAAAATGCTTTTAGATAGGTTTTGAACAGTAGTATACACCCTTGAGCTCGCAGCGAGGATACACAGGAAAAGGTAATGGTAGGTACTTACCCCGGCCCGTGCACCGCTTCCACTGGACAAACTGCTAGACATACACTGTTCTGTTGCTGTTAATGGTTAAAATGTTCGTTGTACACACGATTATCGATTAGATTTAAAGATTAAGATGAAAATTGATTTTATTGAATTTATTTCAAAGTATAATTGAATTGAGACTAGAGATAGTGTAATTGAATTGAAATCTATCAAGGCTACGTGACAATGTAAATGTGAATAAATGGTAGTGTTTCAAGAAATAAGATTTAGTGTTTCGACAAATAAACAGATATCATATAACAAATAATATACATAAAAAAATGTGGGTAGGCTTGACAGAAGAACACTAATAATTGTCAGCTCTTAGTAATTATTTATTTAAAATTATATAATCCCAGTTTTATAGTGATATTTATGCAGAAAACTATAGCCTGACTCACCTGCCCACTGCACAAGAAAATCTTTCCAACATATTCTTTTACACTTAAGTTACTACACAAAACATACTACATGGACGGCAAGTTTGAAAAAAGTCTGGCAGATCTGGAGAAGATGTTCACTGCTCGCCTTTCTGAACATGAGATGAGGTTACAGAGGGCTTTGGTCACACCTGATCCCACTTCTTCGGACTTGGCAACTCTCTCCAAAGACTTCACCGAGTTCAAGACTTTTATACTCGATACTCTTAGACATCTTAGAACTCAAGTGCAGCTGCTCTCACTAGGCATGGACCGCCATGAAACTGCCATGCGTCGCAAGACCCTCCTGATACATGGGGTTTCGGAGGTACCGGGCGAAGTTCTACATAACACTGTCACTTCTATATTAACTGACAAAATGAAGTTGCCCGGTGTACATTCTGACAGTATCGAAGGATGCCATCGCCTGGGCACAAGCCAGGGCAAACCACGTCCCATTTTCATCCGATTTCGCGATCTGGACCACCGACACTTGGTTTGGGACAACAAGATAGCTCTAAAGGGAACGGGATTAACTGTCTCTGAGTTCCTGACTAGGATTAGACACCGTGTTTTTACAGATGCACGAAAGCATTTCCAGGTGAAGCATGTGTGGTCTACCAATGGTACTATCAACGTCATAACACCGGACAAAGTGCGCCACAAGATTGAATCCGCTGCCGAACTAAGTGCCCTGATTGCGCGATTCCCGGCCTCCGCCACTGTGGGGGATGTTGTAGTTGCCACTGGAGCTTCGGCGGCGGATGCACCAGCTGCGTCTTCTGTGGTTGCCAGTAAGAGGACAAGAAGTCGTCGTCGATATTGACTGGTGATATTTGTTTACATTCTTGATTTACCACTCTAACTTAGTCGGATAACTTTTTTGGTATGCGTATGTAGGTACGTTACCATACCATTTGTTTCATTTTTCGCTACCCATCAATTATTTTAATTTAATTTGTTTCTTTTTAATTCCACATGGGTATGTACACAGTTATTTTGTTTACTATTGTACTCATGACACACGGCGTCTGTTTGACGTTGGTGTTGTCAAATTGACAACTTGAACAACGTTCCGTTACGCTCTGTTTGTCTTTGTAGTAATGTTATTATTTTATAGTTTTTCTTTTGTGTTTATTTTGTAACATTGTGTAATTTTTGTCTTTCTGTGCTGGTGGGCTAGTGGTGTCTGGTTAGTGCTTATATATAATTATTTTTTTATACATTAATTATATTTATATATCTGTACTTATTATATAATATTAACATAAAATTTATTTTATAGTATATTTATATATATGGACAATTCGTTTGACAGCCTTCATAACGAAAGTTTCTTTTCATGTCCTTCCTTAAACTCAAGTTTCGACAGAGCAGTGAGCCATGGTTCCGCTGCTACGACCTTGAACGACGAACTGTACTCAATTTTCTCAAGCTTTCCTAAGAACCTTAACCCCTGGGCACTGGCGGACTCTGTCAAAGGGGGACCGTTCCTTACAGAAGCAGGTCCAAATGGTGGTTTGCTATGGGATTTCGGCCCACGCCCACCTTCAAGCACTGACGCGGGATAAAACCCGACTCCCAAAGATGTGAGATAACACCCGGCCCATCCCCAAGAGATGCAGCATATATGGCCAAGTCTGCTGACGCCCTGGGGTTAATGTTACGAGGGCCCCCAGAGTTAAAAAACAAGAGAGGGAATGGGGGATTGCGGGCTACCAACCAATTGTCCTCTCCGTCCAGCGATCATGTAGGCTCGAAGCCTCGGGGCCCGCCCAAAACTTAACCGCCGAAATGAAACAAACCGAAACTCGGTTTTTTTGCCGAAACTATACGAAACCGAAAGTTCGGTCAGTCACTACCTAGCAGTAACATCCGAAAAATAAATGCGGTGGATGTCGCCGGATGTGTCAATGTCAATTGTGTCATGTCTGTCAGTCAACATTGGCCTTCGTCTAGTTGGTACCTACCTAGGTACCTATTTGTATTCTCTTTAGGCCTTCCCGCGACCCGCAGCGCACCGAAATTCCGTTATTCGGTTGCTTTTGCTTTGTTTAGATTATCGATCGACTCTCTCTGATCTCACCTCATATTTGAATTGAAAATAATATTCTTTGTAAAGGACCTTTAAGTATATAAATTGTAACAAGTTGTGTTGGAGCGGGTGATAGATTTGTGTCGCGTTCACTTTACAATAAAATTGTTATATCAATATAATGGATCACCTGTCGATTTGTAGAATTTGTTTATCGTTCGAAACAAGTTTGCGTTCAATCCTTGATACGCATCTTCAAGAAATGTTTGAGTCGTTGACTCTGGTACCGGTAAGTCTACAAACTACAAACTGACATATACTTTACCAAGTTGACAAAGCCGTTTAGACGAACGCCGGGAATGTGAATGATTAATTATTAATTAATTGAAAGACATATTGGTTTGGTTGACCTGGATTCTTAGGCGTGGTCACGACTAGCGGACCTTTGTATAGGTTCTCTTTAAGGCTTAGGTTGTTTAAGATTATTATTACAACCGGTCACATTGAGTTGTTTAACCACACCATTTAGACTTCCACTTGATATGTTTCATAGTCTATCTATGGGATTCCAGTGGTCCCAGAGCTTCCTTTTATGGCGACGTCCGAAGTAAACAGCCTCAATTGATTAAACGTTATAACTAGATCAGCTATGAACTCTCATGAAACAGTTACTTTTTAATGTTTTGCAGTTGGTTAAAAAAGACCATAGACCAGTACATGCATGTTCAGAGTGTTGCAGTCGTCTGGAGAACTGCTATCAGCTGAGGAGGAGTTGTCTACGAAATGAGGAGCTGTTCACACAGCTGCTGAGTTCTCAAGTGGTGAGTGCTACTGTAGAATATGTTCTTGGAGGCTAACAGAACTAATGTTAGTTAATGTGTATGTGTAATTGCTCTGTGGTGTAGTCGTTTGAAATGCTATTGAGACTATTTATTTTCAAATAAATTGACAATATGAATTGATAAACCTGTAGTCTTGGGCTACTGGGTTTGAACCAGCGACTGTTCCCTTTCCAGGAGGAATACTTATAGTAATTATTACATAGATCACTATCTGTATCAAACTAATCTTTACTTGTTGTTTGTACATAAATACAGCAAGTCAAACTGACTAGAGTAAAGTCAGCTCCAGATGTGGGTGCAGAGCTCCGGGAGACTTCCAAACAGTCTGATAGCGAGGATGTGGCAGAAGCAGATACTACAGGTGCGTGTGAGACCTTGATGATCTAGATATATTAGCTGAGGAAGATTCTTTATAACATTTCTTTCAAATCTAACCAGTATTTTTAAGTTCTTTTGCTTTTGGTTACGTTTTACAAACATAGGGGTGTATTTATCTATGTCATTAACTCTGTCCCCCCTCTACAGGCCAGAACTCGCAATAGTCTTGACCCGTATTTCATGAAACCAACTAATTGACTGACAAAATGTGGTCAGGTTAAACGCCTCGGTCTAATCCTAAGATGGGGATTATTATTACTGTGTGTGACAATATAAGTAATAAGTTGTATATTGGTCCTCAGCTCCCCCGACAGATGGCAACTCTTTGGGTGAGTCACAACTGTCAGACGGGGCAGGGTGGAACTTTACCACTGTGGTGAAGATTGAGACCGCTGACGTCACAGGCGGTAAGTTTTATTAATTATTTATTACATCACTTGTATTCTTGTCCAGTCTATTTTTTAAAATGGATAAGGAGCACTTATCACACATTCAGGTAAGGAGTTCCACATTGCACAACACGGTTTGGCAGAGGGGTTGCTGTTACAATGAGGCTTGCTTAGTTTCATGGAGTGACTTCTTGAGTTGTTCGATAGAGTTCATGGTAAACAATCATGTTTTCGATGTTTGTTGTAATTCTTGTTGAGTATTTTGTATGTTTCAATTCGGTCTTCTCTCTTCCATCTCTGTCAAACTCAAACTCAAAAATATTTATTAATATAGGTTATATAATAACACTTACTAACCTCAGCTCATAATAATTTACATTTAAAGTCAGATTCGCAAAGCAACGGGTGAAGCCAAAGAGAAAAGAACCTGGTAATAAAATTCAGGCGACTCTTTTTCAATCATCAGTAACTACATTCATAGTATAATACACACGACGTATTCAGAAAGATGCTGCAACTAATTATAGCTGGATAATCAAATTGTTAACATCGTTAATCGCTAAGCCGTTACTGAAAAAGTTAGCTTGGTTAAAAATAATGCGTTACTTTTTAGAAATTTTAACGCAAGTTAACTTTAATCCGTTAAGACGTAATTAAAATATCATCTTTTTATAAAAACTTGGTTCTGGAAGTAAAAAATACGTTTGAATAAAATGATTCAAGGGGAATCCCCTTGAAATATTGACTTTATTCTGTTTTAAGTTTCCATAGTTCAAGTCTCGGAAACCTTATAGTTTCGTTATTTCCTTCTGTCTGTATGTCTGACTGTCCATCCGTCCTTGGCTGTCCTCCCAAACGGCAAACATGAAACTTTGCATGGCTATGTAATATGGAATATGTATGTGTATTTACTACGCCGACAAAGTGCTCGAATAAAATTATGAAATAAAAAATGGTAGATTGTTAACCAAGGGATAAGAGCATCCCATTTCTGACGAGATATATTGGCGCTCGAATGTAGTGAGAGTACCAACAGTTCGGGGCAGAAATGGGTGTTTTCACCCGAGTTACACACTCTACTTTTCATTTCGAATACGAGGAAAGCAAATAAAAGTCAAATAAAAATTATAACAATAGAGATTGATCACGTATCGACATAGAGCGACGCGGTCGTCGTATACGCTGTCGCCGTATACGCATATCAATTATTGTACTTCCCGCGTTTTTTTTTAATTTTGGGTTATATTCGCACTTTTATCAGGGCAGGCAAGTCATTTGATCATACCTTGTCATTAAATATTTTTCCATACAAAATAGTCACACACACATATCAGGCCTATATCCCGAAGGGGTAGGCAGAGGTGCATTACACACCCACAATTTGCAAGTATTTTTAATTCCACGTAATAGGGGACTAGCTTATTACCGTCATGCCGTCCGTATGCACATTTATAATGGGTTTTGTTCAAAATGGCCGAATAAATTTAATAAAAAGTAGCTGCTATATTGTAATTTTGACAAAAATTTAAACCCTTTGCCTTGCGATGAAATGTTAATGAAAGGCAACAAAATCTTACGTGCCAGCTGCTATGGCACAGCCAATTACAGTCCTGGGCGTCTCGGACTATATATATACAAAATAACACTGGTTATAAAACATGAACTCTTCGTTTAATATTGATAATTATAAAATCATAAGTGCGTTTACTAGAGATTCCGCTATAAGAGGTGGGTCACTTATTTTAATTAATGACAAATTAAATTCGAAAGACAGAAAAGATGTAGTAGCACTCACAAGTGAGCGAAATATTATAATTTTAATATTAATATTTTAGAAAACTCCCAGAACGGTGGTGAACGTGCTAAGGTTCCTTAACCATTTTAAATCTTTTAACTTACAAAATCTTTTTTGTGAACTAACTCGCACCACACCCACATCAACTACCAGCTACCAGTTAAGAGCGATGTAGATGAGAAATTAATAATACATTTTATAAATTCAGATTATGCAGGTCAGTTAGCTAGATTTAAGTACCAACATGTTCCATTATCAAAAAATATTGTTTGTAGACCAATCACAACCTATCGATTAGAAAAATTTCAAGAAAACATTAAGAACGCCTTCACACTAGCGTTTGTCCAGCGTAGGCGTTCGATGAACGTATGCGCAGCGCAGACGCTGGCGTCTCGTTGTCGCGGCGTCTCTAATGGTATACATGAGTACACTCTACTAGCGTCGCGCGCGCGCGACGCATGCGTCGCGTTACTGCGGTGTCATGTACATTCCCGTTCGCATAATCCGACCTCTCATCACCACCCGCGCCCCTGTGTACGCGTTGATTCGTTCATTCGTAGACAAGCGCCCGAAGTAATACGACGTAAAATGAGTTCAGAAAGCACTGAAATGAGTTCAGAAAGACCCATATACAAACATCAAATATAGATTACATGCCAACAACTCATTCATCTAACTTACATACTCAACACCCATCACAAAATGTGACGATTCCACCACAGCCTTCGCCTTCTGAACAAAGTGGCGAGGCGTCTCAAAATTCTAGTAAATTTTTCGATGATTTGTATGATTAATATTTTCTTTTTTTAGTTTCAATCACATTATTTAATAATTAGCACCCTTACCACAAAACAGAAAATAAAAGTACAAATATTAAAATTTGTTTTCTTTAATTAAAATATACGTACTCACCTTAAAGTCATGTGAGGTCGCCTTCGCGAGAACCGAGCGTTTTAAACTTTCGTTTCGCTGCCGAACGATGGTGGCTTGGAACGCCCTGCCTGCGGACGTGTTTCCTCCAATATAACCCTGGGTTCTTTAAGCGAAGCGTGAAGAGGCACATTACTGGGTCGTCAAGTTGAGGGCCACTCTCTATAGTATTTCTGTGTACTATGAGAGTCGCCCACGATCGCCAGACGTCGCCACAGCTTACCATCCGAGCCGGTCTGTAGGTCCTCGCTGACTTCAAACATAAGCCCTTCACCTGAGTCAAACAAGAAACCCAGTAGTTCCTTCACCAAACAAAATATAATTAAATCTGAAATAGTGATGTTTTGTCAGAATCAAAGAATCAATTTCATTTATTCAGTTTGGCACATAAAGAGCACATATGAATGTCAAAATTTTACAATTTTGTCAAGTAATATTATAAAAATACTAAATTAAGTAAGTACATAAATAACCATTAAAAATGATTCTTTCGCCTGGTTCGGTAAGTTGGTTCTCCTGAGAAGAGACCAGCAAGAAACTCAGGTAGGTTATCCATTTTCTTTTTTAATATTGTTTTGTTTACATTGTTACAATTAGTTTATATTGTATTATACGAATGGCCAACAACAGAAGATTAGGGTGACCATGCATTTTTATCTAAGATATTCGTCTACATTATATATATATATAGCCTTTCATCATCAAACATTTTTTAACTACTATTTTAAACTTATTAAGAGGCATGTCAACCAAATCCTGAGGAATTTTATTATAAATTTTTATACATTTGCCTACGAACGAATTACCAACTTTAAGAAGTCTAATTTTTGTCATTGCCAGTTTATTTTTATTTCTTGTATTAAAATTATGGTTATCTGAATTTTTTTGAAGAGATCTATGTTCTTCCGTACATATAAGATGTTGTCGTAAACATATTGAGAAGCAACTGTTAAAATATTAATTTCTTTAAATAGTTCTTTCAGCGAGTCACGGGGTCCGAGTCTATAGATTGCTCGTATAGCTCGTTTCTGTAATATTAATATTGTCTCAATATCGGCAGCTGAGCCATACAACAGCAGACCATATGACATAACGCTATGAACGTAGCTAAAATAAACTAATCGTGCCGTGTTTTCGTCAGTCAGGACCTTATCTTTCTAACCGCATAGGCAGCTGAGCTAAGTCTTCCTGCCAAGGCTGTGATATGAGGACCCCATTGTAGTTTACTATCTAGAGTTATCCCAAGAAAACCTGTGGTATTGACTATTTGAACTAATTCATTATTCATAGTAATATGAGTATCCACCTGTCTAACATTGGGCATAGTAAATTTTACACATTTTGTTTTCTTCTCATCCTTTGTTAAATCTATAGTAATTGTGGGTTCTAAGCTGGATTCAGTACCAACAAGGCTGGGCTGTGATGAATTAGGGAAATCAATGGGCCAGTTACTTAGTTCATATTTAGAACAAAATGTTACTAACTATTGTATGCCGGTATTAACTTACTATAACATTATAAAAAAAAAATAATTGTAATTTAGAGTACACTTTTAATTTTGGTGGGGGATAGGGGAAATGCAGACAGAAATGCTGGATTCAGTACCAACAAGGCTGGGCTGTGATGAATTAGGGAAATCAATGGGCCAGTTACTTAGTTCATATTTAGAACAAAATGTTACTAACTATTGTATGCCGGGATTAACTTACTATAACATTATTGAAGGAATTTGCGTGGATGTTGTAATAAATGCACAATTTGTTAATATGTAAAACAATTTATATTGAGACCGGTCAAGTACAACGTTCATATTTTCAACGAGAGAGAAGAAGCGACATCTGCGGCAGTGTTAGGAACTAAAATTGGTTGCGTTCCAATACACATATTCTAACACCCTCCCCTGGAACACAACCCCATTTTTGTGACACAATAAAAATGTTTATCTGCAGTTGTGCCCTTTGTTAAATTATCAGCTACCATTTCTTCACTCTTTACATACAAAAACTTAATCTTAAGGCTATTAACATGACTCTTCAGAAAGTGATAACGAATGTCTATATGCTTAGTTCTAGGTAAGTAACAGTCATTGGCAGTCAATCCTAATAGCACTCTGATTATCACTGAAAATGACAAGCGGGTTCCTTAGCTGGTGACTGAGCTCTGCATGAAGCTGCTGCAGCCATAGTGCCTCCTGCGCCGCGGAAGACATCGCCATGTACTCCGCCTCGGCTGTCGACAGGGCGACGGTCTGCTGCTTGTGTGAGCGCCAGGAAATGGCACCACCCTGTAACATGAAAACATAACCTGTGCACGACTTTCTGTCGCACAAATCACTGGCCCAGTCGGCGTCACAGTATCCAGTTATGTCGTCATTACCATCTTTGGTATAGACTAATTTCCAATCTTTTGTACCCTGTAGATATCTAAATATTCTCTTCACTGCAGTCCAGTGTTCGGAGCTTGGATCTTGGTTGAATCTGCTCAGTGCATTAACAGCAAAAGATATATCTGGTCGGGTAGCTTGAGCCACATACAGTAAGCAGCCTATTGCTTGTTGATAGAGACAGTTAAACTTTTCTTCTTGCTCTGATCTCTTTAATTTCAAACCAACTTCAAATGGCGTTTTTACAGGTTTGCATTCTGACATTCTGAACCGTGCCAAAATTTCCTTTATATACTTTTCTTGATCTATCATTATCTTTCCTCTGTTTCTAGTAATATGCAGGCCTACGCACTGGCTTGCCAGGCCAATATCTTTCATTTCAAAGTGCTGCTGTAATTTTTCCTTCAACAAGGTTTTAATCGATCCCTGTGCGGTAAATATTATCAAATCATCAACCCAGACAGCTATAAATGTATTTTTCTCAGCATTGTAGTAGACACAGGAATCTGTTTTAGATTGTTGCATTCCAAACTCATGTAAAGCATTGTTCAGTTTGGTATTCCATAACCTGCTAGCTTGCTTGAGGCCATATATGGATTTATTTAACTTGCATACCTGAGTTCCCTGTCTGTACTCTTCGGGCTGTTGCATATAAATTTCTCTATCAATTTCTCCCTGAAGAAAGGCTGATACAGCATCCATTTGGTCTATTTCATACTCATATTTAGCTGCTAAAGCAAAAAGGTAACGGAGAGTTGTATATCTGACAACTGGGGAGTAAGTTTCTTCATAGTCAGCACCCTTTCTTTGGGCATAGCCCTTTATTACCAACCGTGCTTTGTAACGAACAATGTTTCCACTGTGATTAGTTTTTAATTTGTATACCCACTTGCAGGGAGGAAGATCTGTTGAAATCCATGTTTTATTTTTTATCAATGAACTATACTCTTCATACATGGCAGTTTTCCATTCCGAGGCTTGTGGTGATGACAATGCTTCCTCAGCAGTCTGCGGATCTGTCAAGTCAGTAAAGAAGCACAAATAACTTTCTTTATCTTGATTCTTTTTATTATAGCGTGACCGGCGTGATCTCGTCGCTACATTAGGGTCATCAATCTCCTCCACATAACCAGAGGGTACAAAGGTCACATCTGATTCCCCACAGTCTGAATCATACTCACTTGAGTCGTCGCTTTTACTTGTTTCTAAGTTCAATCCTCCTCTTGATGACTCCTGAGTGAGTAATTCCTTGTTCGTAGTGGCAGACGTACTTGCTGGCGTCTCACTGCCAGTAGATGCGGGAGCACTGTCACTCACTGACTGATTGTCTTTAGCTATAACATCAATGTCACGTTCAATGGGTACACTGACATTTTCATTGTATTTCTCAAAGAAAGCAACATCCCTACTTTTAATTATTTTGTGTGTTATAGAATTCATTAAACGGTAACCCTTGGTATTCTCACAATAACCCACCATTATCATCTTCTCAGATTTTTTATCCCATTTTTGGCGTTTTTGACTTGGTACATGTACCATAGCTTCAGAGCCAAATACTTTCATATGTGATAAATTGGGTATCTTACCTTTCCACAACTCGTATGGTGTTTTACCTTCCAATGACCTTGTGGGAGATCGGTTGACAACATATGCAGCCGTTGCTACAGCCTCAGCCCATAGTCTTTTCTCCAGGTTGGCATTAAACAGCATACATCTAGCACGTTCCACAAGCGTCCGGTTCATCCGTTCTGACATGCCGTTCTGCTCTGGTGTATACGGATTGGAAGTCTGGTGAACAATACCATGCTTAGACAAAAAGTTTTCAAAATTATTATTGCAATATTCTTTACCGTTGTCTGAACGTAATGTTTTTATCTTATTATTTAACTCATTCTCTACTTTAGACTTAAAATCTTTAAATGTGTCTAGAACACTCATTTTATCTTTGAGAAAGTACACATGGACCATTCGGGTAAAGTCATCGGTGAAAGTAATAAAGTATTTCATACCTCCATATGACACGTTCTCCATTGGGCCACATAGGTCTGAATGAATTAATTCAAGAGGTCTTACTGCTCTTGAACCAACATTATTAAATGGCAACCTGGCTTGTTTACCTTCGAAACATTGTTTACATGAAACATCATTACCTTTATCCGGAGTGAATGCCACACATCTGATTTGTTCAGGTGTCCCATTCTCAAATGCCACAGATATGTATCATTAGAACTTACCGAGTTTGATGTCAGATGAACCATTTCACTAACTGTGTTCACAACATACAAGTTACTGTTTAATGTTGCAGTACATATCACTTCTCCTTTACCATTTTTAATATCACATCCTTTGTTATTAAATGAGACATTGTATCCACTCTTGACAATGGTGCTGACTGAAAGGAGGTTTGCAGCCAATCCAGGAACAAACAGTACATTTTTCACTTGTATTTTGTCCTGTTTTAAGTGTATATCAACACATCCAACTCCCTTTACAGCTAGTGGCTCCCTATTTGCAACAGTTACACTCTTCACTGTAGGCTCAGTGACATTATACATCCAATCATCTCTACTTGTCATATGCATGGATGCACCCGAGTCTATTAGCCAACTGTTACTCACATGTTCTCCAATTGTTGTTGAAAATGCAGCTACATAACTTGAACTTTCTACTTTACTTGATGTCCCTTTTGATTTACAAAACTTGGCATAGTGACCATACTTATTACAACTGTAGCATCTTGGCCCCTTTTGTTTACTAGACTGGTTACTATTAGAATTATTATAACATTTAACATTCTTCTTTGACTTTGTGTAAAATGCAGCTGATTTTGAAGTATTCACCTCCTGTATGAGTTTTGATTTAACCGAGTCTGCACTAATTCTGATACCAGAGCTCTCAAGCCCCATAATCATGGGCTTGTATTCATCAGGTAGGCCAGCCAGCATTAATGTACCGAGCCACTCATCATTTACATCGAATTGAATGCTACGTAGTTTGTGAGTAGTGTTCATTATCCTGCTGACATAATCCTCAACACTGCTGCATGATTCTAGTGTAGTGTTTATTAAGTCCTTGAGCAGGCCAACTCTTCGTGTGAGTCCATTATCATCAAATGCTTGATGTAAACTTTGCCATACCTCTTTGGCAGTTGTGCACTCCTGTACGTGTACGTAATTTTGAGGATTAAGCAGTAATATGATCTTGGACTTGGCCTTTATGTCTTTGGTAGCATCAATTTTACCGTCTTCAGCCGGCTCGATGCAACACCATAAGTTTTCATGTTGCAAGTATGTTTTCATACTGAATTTCCACGTGGCGAAATTCTCTCTTCCAACAAGTTTTTCAAAGTTAAATATATTATTTGAACCCATTTTGATTCGAGAGTTCTTTTCTCGAGAGTAGGTAGGTACCGTCCACGAGTTCCACGTGGCCAAGTGTTTCGTCCGTCAAAGAGATGTTGTATTTTCACTTTATGATACTTTTTACTGTACAACTGTATTACACTGCAACCACGCTCTGCTACCATGAAGGAATTTGCGTGGATGTTGTAATAAATGCACAATTTGTTAATATGTAAAACAATTTATATTGAGACCGGTCAAGTACAACGTTCATATTTTCAACGAGAGAGAAGAAGCGACATCTGTGGCAGTGTTAGGAACTAAAATTGGTTGCGTTCCAATACACATATTCTAACAATTATAAAAAAAAAAATTGTAATTTAAAGTACACTTTTAATTTTGGTGGGAGATAGGGGAAATGCAGACAGAAATGCAATTGTAAATTGTTTAGAATTACTGAGCTTTTTGATTGTAAAAACATTATTTTATTCACACTTCCTTATAGCCGTGGCTTGTCACAGGCCGAAAACAATCTTAGATATAAGTTAAATCAAACAATACATACATTGACATTTCATAATCCGAATAAATTCCATCTGATTGACATTAACATGTATTTAGAAAATAAATTGTTATTGACGGAAGATAAATTCTATTTGAATAGATATTTTAGGAGACAGATAGCATCTTCGCTATCATATTTTATTAGTTATTCAGCCAAAAACTTGGCTAAACAATCTGCTTTTATTGAGCAGAAAAATGACAATGTTTGTCTTGTGACCTTGGAATCTGTTCCAAAAAAGGGTGACAATAATTTAAACTTAGTTGTAGGACAATAGAGGAAATCCCTAGCAAATTAAATTTAAGGACAAAGGAAAAGTCTGTGTTCATGAATATTATCCATCAAAATATTGAAGGCTTTTCTGGCAAAGAGTTAGAACTATAATTGTTTTAAATGAAAAACGTATCCATGTACTTTGTTTAACTGAACACTGGTTAAAAAAACATGAACTCTTAGTTAATATTGATAATTATAAATCATTAGTGCGTTTACTAGAGATTCCGCTATAAGAGGTGACCCACCTCTTATAGCGGAATCTCTAGTAAACGCACTAATTTTAATTAATGACAAATTAAAATCAAAAGACCGAAAAGACGTAGTAGCACTCACAAGTGAGCGAAATATTGAACTATCATGTGCAGAGCTAGAACAATATATTATTATTAGAGTCTATAGACCTCCTTCTGGAGATTACTACCTGTTTGAGTCCATTATGGAGGAAGCCTTAAAAAAGGTATGTAAATGTAAGAAGACTATAGTTGTATGTGGCGATTTTAATATTAATAAGTATTTTAGAAAACTCTCAGAACGCGCTAAGGTTCCTCAACCTTTTTAAATCTTTTAACTTACAAAATCTTTTTTGTGAACCAACTCGCACCACACCTGCTTGGATACTATTTTTTCTAACAGCGATGTAGATGAGAAATCTATAATACATTTTATAAATTCAGATCATGCAGGTCAGTTAGCTAGATTTAAGTACCAACATGTTCCATTATCAAAAAATATTGTTTGTAGACCAATCACAACCTATAGATTAGAAAAATTTAAAGAAAACATTAAGAGTAAAGTACCTCTTTTGGAGTTGAACAATGATAAAAACCCGAATGATCATTATATAGATTTGTTCGGAGTAATCAAATACGAATGTGATAATATTTTCACTAAAAAAACAATAAATGTAAATCAATTCAAAATTAAATTTAGGGATTGGATAAAAGTAGAAGGAAATTATACTAATTATACGAGAAAAAGGCATCTACTAATGAGCCACAAGTAATTGAACAGATTAAAAAGTACTCCAAACTATTCAAAAAAGTATGTTCAACAGCTAAATCTAATTATATACGGGCTAAAATAGAAAAATCTGATAATAAAACGAAGGCAATATGGAATGTTATTAACAAAGAAACTTGTAAAGCAAAGTCACGTGATCGATCCTTCGAGTTAAAAATTGATGATAAACACATTAAAACTGATTCTGAAGTCAATGCATTTGAATCTTTTTTCACAAATGTTCCAATCACCACTACAAATAAGTTAAATTCGTCAAAAAACGTAGCCAATTCTCTTCTTAATTCTATATTCTTCTAGTGTTGATAAATGTAGAATTAACTTTGATTTTCAGTATATTGACTCTGTCACTATACTTAAAACTTTTAAACAACTAAATATAAAAAATACCGAGGATCTTTGGGGCATTTCAACTAATATAATAAAATCAATAGTGCCCGCTATAGCGCCTCACCTTGCATTCATATTCAATAAATGTATAGATGAAAATCAGTTTCCTAATCTTATGAAGTACAGTAAACTCATTCCTTTATTTAAAGCAGGAGACAAAAGTGATCCTTCAAATTTTCGACCTATTTCTATACTGGGAGTAGTAGAGTATGGACTCTACTAGTCCCAGTATGGAAATATTATTTTTTCAAAAATTTTACTGAGGGTATGGACCCTCAGTAAATTATTTGAAAAAAAAATATTTAATTAATTGCTTTCACATTTTACAAACAATAAGTTACTTCATAACATACAGTTTGGTTTCACTAAAGGCAGGAACACAACGGATGCAGGAGTTGCACTTGTGAAACATATATTTGATGCTTGGGAGGAAAAGCAGGATGCCATTGGTATATTTTGTGATCTATCAAAAGCTTTTGATTGTGTTGATCATGAGACTTTGTTACTGAAATTAGGTTATTTTGGTGTTTCGAACAGCTCAATTGCCTTTAGTCGCATTATGTCCAATTCGCAAAATGTCCAACTGTCCAGTTCGTAGTAGGTCCAGTTCGCAATTGGTCCAGTTCGCAGTAGGTCCAGTTCGCAATTGGTCCAGTTCGCGATTGGTCCAGTTCGCAAATGGTCCAGTTCGCAAATGGTCCAGTTCGCAAATGGTCCAGTTCGTAATTAGGGATCCTCCTTGATTACGAGAAGCTTTTTTGACAACCTTCTGAGAGGGTAGATTCAGGTCGAAGTAATAATGCATGTAATTTATGATCAAAACTTTTATTTAAAAAAAGAATCTAATGAAAGTAATTAATTTTAATCAAAGATTTGCTTTGATTTAAATAATTTGCAATAGCTGGCAATAACAAAACGCGGACATGTATTTGTCTTATTTGAGGGTATTTATAAAAATTATTGACAAATAGGTGCTAATATCAATAAGGGAGGTACTTGATGAATAATATAATCTTATTGTCATGGTTGTAGAATATGTAATTCTTTACCTGTAATAAACAAGGAAATATATATATAATTATTGTTGTGTATTTTAAAGTACTTAGCTATATAGAGTGTTCGGTGTGGATTTATTTTAATTTAAAACAAGTAACAACAAAACATATTAACAATGAACCGCGAGTTTGAGTTCATTGAAAATCAGAGAGGGAAGATGAGTTTGATTCGAAATGATGGACATCGGTATAATCTAAATTGGACAAATGCAAATAATACTACATTGTGGCGGTGCATTAATCGTAAAATATGTTCTGCCTCAATCACGCTGGACCAAGACAAAAAAGTTATATTACGCGAGTCGTGCCATGTTTGTGTAGCAAGCACAACTCCAAATGAAGTTTTAAAGGGAAAAGCAGATCTTAAAAAGACAATATGTGACAATTTAGGCCCATTACGGCAACTAGTTGAACAAAATGAATCATTCAAGAAGGCTAGAACACAGCAAACAGAAGACAATAATATGGTACCTCAATTTCAATCAATAAAAGATACACTATACAGGGCCCGACGAAAATATTTAAATACTGGTTTACTTACTCATACTGATACATGTACTGTCACTCTCCCAGATACTTTGGCCAATGACTTCCTAATTTGTGAAGATGGAGAACAAGAGAAGATTTTAATTTTTTCAACAAAGACTGCCCTAGAATTTCCGAAGAAAACAAGATCATTTTACGCTGATGGTACGTTTAGAGTGTGTCCTAAGCCTTTTTATCAGATGTACGTTTTACATATTGATTGTAATTCAGATAGTAGATCTACAAACGTAGTTCCTGTGATATTTGCACTACTACCTAATAAAACAGAGATGACATATAGACGATTATTTACCCTCCTAAAACAAAAACATAATATCAAAATAAAAAAATTGAAATGCGATTATGAACTCGCTCAAATAAATGCGATTTCTTCCGTTTTTCCATCAGTTTCAACCAGTGGATGCTATCATCATTATAATGAGGCAATTTGGAGGTATTCCAAAAAAAAGAAACTGAACACTACTAGAGATGGACGAAATATTTCAAGAATGATTGCGATGATCCCTTTATTTCCTGAGAATTTAATTCCTGCTGCCTGGCGATTTATTTTAGATAAATATTCGACTTGCACAGAAATGATGCAGTTTCGTCAATATTTTGAAAAACAATGGTATCCGAAATTACCACCAGCCGTCCTCAGCTGTGCCAATCAGAGGCACCGCACAACCAATGCTCTGGAAGGATGGCATCGGCGCAACAACGGACGTATTTTGAAAAATCCAAACTTGTACCATTTTCTTCATAAACTCCGGGCAGAAACGAAATATTGTGATAGACGACTTCGGGATTCTTTATTCAAAACAGCGAGGAATAGAAGAAGATTAAGAGACATCACATTTGATAAAAAGTATAACAAATATTTGATCGAACTACAAAATGATAGACTTAGCGTTAAAGGCTTTTTCACTAAAATTATATTTCTTCGTCTTACATTGTTTAAGCAATGATTTTGTAATACATCACTTTATATATTCTATTTTATAAAAATACTTAGGTTTTATGAAAATATTAAAATAAACACATAACCTACCTACTATGATTAAAATACTTTTATTGTTTCCATTTCATAAAAATACTTATGACCTAACGCAATTATTCGATTTCATGAAAATATTAAAATATACATATAACCTACCTACTAGGATTAAAATACCTATGTTGATTCCAGTTTATAAAAATACTTATAATTATGTTTTGATCATAATTATTACCAAATTATGATAGATATGATACATATTTTACATATTATTTGTTAAATAAAAGTGTTGATCAGAAATTATAAATGCATTTTTACTTCGAGCTAAATCACGCCTCGCAAAAGGTTGTCAAAAGGGCCTGCCGTAATCAAAGACGACTCCTATTTTATGAACTGGACCAATTGAGAATTGGACATTGTGAGAATTGGACGTTGTGCGAATTGGACAATTTGCGAATTGGACGTTGTGAGAATTGGACAATTTGCGAATTGGACGTTGTGAGAATTGGACAATTTGCGAATTGGACGTTGTGAGAATTGGACAATTTGAGCCCGCTGGACATTTTGCGAATTGGACATATTGCGACTAAAGGCCTAAACTGATTAAATGAAATTGATTCTTTTATTCATCAGGCGGGAGTCGTCAATTTGTCAACCTAAATATTTAAAAAAAGAAACACTAATTAGACGAACTTATTATTTTTAGGCTTTTGCGGTTTGTACTCTTAGTTACGTAGTCTTAGGGGCACGCGAATATTGCGACGTTTGGTCGCAGTGTGACTGTACACAACGCGACCACGGGAGCTGGATTAACGATTAACACTCTTGGAAAAATGTGACAGAAGTTAACGAGTCCGTTAACATATTTTTAAGGTAACTTAAAAGTTAATCCGTTACTGGAAATGTTTTTTAATTAACTTTTTTAATTAACGATTTACGGGTTTAAAGCGAGTTAATGCCCAGCTTTGCAACTAATACCCACGCGTTATTCATTAATTTAGATGTACCCTTTCTAGCAATAGAATGTCTTTTTTGAAATACGGCTTCCATATTTGGAAGGCGTATTCTAGCAAACATCTTACGTTCGTTGTATTGTACGTACCAATTCTTTTCACTTGTCACACAAAACTCGTTATTGAAAAGCAAACGGAAAGTTTAGTAATTGTTACTTTGATATGAAACAAATAAAAAATAGAACTGTGGACATGAATCCTTGATCCCACTTCTGATATTAGGAATCAAATACTGAATAAATTAAAAAAAGGTTTATTCACACGAAATAAGTAAGTCAAGACTTTATACAAAAGTACCCTATACTTTTATTATTTTTAACAGTAACAATTACACCACTTTTATGTTCACAATAATCACTATTTCTAGTAATAACGTTAACTACACGTAAACTAATTTAAACAGGGTCACATGACCTGTATAACTACAGACAGCGATTACTCTTACAAGTGTTCACTACGCAAGTGGGAGAATGACTGCCCGATTTATTCTTATCTTTCTGTTTAAATAGATAAAAATGGAGGGGGAGGGGGGGGGGGGGGTAAAACTACCTATATATACATTGACACAACACAATAAGTAACACATGGCCTATGTGAATTTACTCCACGAACATGAGAATATATCAATGGATTCAGACACCGTGTTAAGCGTCCGCAACGTACCAATCAGCGGCGCGAGGTGCAGCAGGTTGGTGCGAGCTGTCGGAATCTCTAATAGCGGTGTCCGTCTCCGCCGTTCTATGTAAGAGACGTATCTCCTGTATGACCGCCTGATTATTAGTTTGTCTCCTCAGGAACTTTAAGTACATACGTCGCTAATGCCACTTCCCGCCTCACTTCAAGCCTACCATAATCCACCATACCCAGACAAATAAAGTGGGATACAGCAATGGATAATGTAACACAGTTTTATTAACTGTAGGCTAAAGCAATACACAGTAAGGTAATAAAAGTTAGGTCCTCACTCGGTGTCATGTATTTAGAAGACAACCATTTCAAGCCCCGGACAAGACTCACAGAATAAATATCACTTCATCATCATTCACCGAGCTTTTCCCCAACTTAGTTGAGGTTGGCTTTCCACATCTAACTGTGATTCGGCTGAACTTCGATATTTTCCGTGAAGCGACTGCCATCTGACCTTCACAACCCATGGGCGACATAGAGTTCTGTAGTTAGACCGGTCGGATTTTTAAGGGCTCCAACTACCCCTAACGACATAGATGTTCGTATGACAACCAGGACCGACGGCTTAACGTGCTCTCCGAGGCACGGAGGGATCTCAGTGTCTTAAGAAATGGTCACCCATCCTAAGACCGGCCTGACTAGATGTTGTTAAACCTTTGCAAAGTATTAATATTGTCGGTTACCACTAGACCACGAGCCCCTCTAATAAATATCACTTCATAACGCAGCATTTGCTCAAGCAAAATGGCGCAATTTCACTAAATTTATTTAAAACGTTTGATGTAATTACTTTAAACATAACAAGAACAAGTAGAAGGTCTATCGTTATTGTTTCAAAACCAAGTTATGAATGTACCAGCCGCTTTACTTTCAGAATTATGATTTTATTAACTCTGTGTAATAGTTCGGTGTCTGGAATACCGACAAACTGTTACTCCTTCCTAGTCCTTACTTTAATAGCGCGTTTACACATTCATGCGAACTAAGACAAGCACGAGCGTGTAAACAGGGCGCTCGTGCAGGCTCGCCGCTTGTCATAGCTCGCGAGTGGCGGCCTTTGGGACACGAGTCAAAGGGACTCGTGGTCAACGCGAACTAGCTGTTTAAACACTCGCGTTGTTTCAGTAAGGACAAAGAAAAAACCGGTCAAGTGCGAGTCGCCTAAATATTAAAAATTTTTAGTATCATCATTTTTAGTACCAGAAATGCATAATTTGTGAAAGTTTCGAATCGTTCGACGAGACCCGAGGCGAACCGCGAGACGAATGTCTAAACCCAGCATAGCAAGCAATAACATATACAAGATGCGTAGATACCACAGAAATGCTAAGTAATGTTAGTAAGAACACGATATACAATAGATAATCAGTGGACAGTTAATTTACGCTTTTTTTTTAAATGGAGTGATTCGAATTTAAAGCAAATATTTTAACAGGACACTAAGTAATATCGATTTCTTTTTCAGATGTGCATCTTCCTGAAAGACAGATTGAAGTACAGAACGTCATCGTAGGACCGAGCCCCTGTACCACACACACTGTTGAAAAAGGATTCTCTTACCAACAATTAACTATCGCAAACACAAATACCGCTGCTGACGATAGAAATGTTAATATAGAAATATCTGTAAATGAAACAGTTCGAAGTACTAATAGTTCAAAGGGCACTAAACGATTCTCATGCGATTCTTGTCGGAAACGTTTCGCCTATAAATCTAGGCTCACGGCACATGTCCGCACGCACACTGGTGATAAGTCTTATACATGTGATAATTGTATGAAATGTTTTAGTCAAAAGATTCATTTAATGATGCATATCCGTACACACACTGGTGATAAACCTTATAAATGTAGTGATTGTATGAAATGTTTTAGTCTTAAGAGTAATTTAATAACGCATATCCGTACACACACTGGTGCGAAACCTTATAAATGTAGTGATTGTATGAAGTGTTTTAGTGATTCGAGTAGTTTAATAAAGCATATCCGTACACACACTGGTGCGAAACCTTATAAATGCAGTGATTGTATGAAATGCTTTAATAATAAGGGTGCGTTAATGACACATATCCGCACACACATTGGTGAAAAACCTTATAAATGTAGTGATTGTATAAAATGTTTTAATAAAAAATATCATTTAATGAGGCATATCCGTACTCACACTGGTGAGAAACCTTATCAGTGTAGTGAATGTATTAAATGTTTTAGTGTAAAGGATTCGTTGAAGAAACATATCCGCACACACACTGGTGAAAAACCATATAAGTGTAGTGATTGTATGAAAGGTTTTACTCGAAAAAGTAGTTTAATAACGCATATCCGTACACACAAAAATCTTTAAATGTAGTGATTGTTTAAGTGTTTTAGTGTTAAGGCATATCCGTAAACACCGTGTCCGTTATGTTAGCAAATACTAGAGCAATATCGAGGTGGTTACTATGCCATTAAACTCTGTGTAAATACTGCCTAATTAGTGTACAAATAAAATAAAAACTTCCTCTTTAGTCTAGGAAATAAACACCATTTTCACTGTGTACGCTGGCGTCACGATCAAGCTAGCGTACACATGGCCGTGGTTTTTAATTTTACATAGTGGGAGAAGTATTAGTGCACTATTTTTGTGTGTAAACTCTGTTGCTTTACAATTAGCCGTTTTCGAGTACGGCCATGTGTACGCTAGCTTGATCGTGACGCCAGCGTACAGTGAAATTTGTGTTTATTTTCTAGACTAAAGAGGAAGTTTATTTTTAGTTTTACACTAATTAGGCAGTATTTACACACAGTCTTATTAATAAAAAAGACCTAATCAATGGATACTCTTATGTTTACACCGAAATAGTTGGTTCTAAATGTAATTGTGTTTAAGTGTGACGTAACAACCTTATTAATAAACTCGAAGCAACGTTGAAGAACCTATACATTATTTACAGCTCGGATTACGCGTTCCTTGTGGCAACATTGTCGAAAAAAACCGCAATGTATGCTAAAATAACAAGTAATCAGTCGGGAGCTGTCAAATGAAACGTCACTCAACTGTCATCGTTTCGTACTTGTCTTTTTATTTTTGTTATTGTTTCATTGTCCATGAATCGTGGGATATTGTTTAATATCTTATTTTATAAGAAACGTAAAATATTTGTACACTGGATAAAAACGAATGAAGAAAAGTGTGTACCTACGAAGATTTTTTTTCAATTTGAAATGATACAGAGCTAGATTACAGAAATTGGTAAGTACGTCTTATTTTGAAAGATTATTCTCAAAATACGTATAAGTCTTTAAAAGCGAACCCCAATAAGGCGAAGGGCAACGCATGGTTTGAAGTACATAAAAGAAAGTATCTAATTAACCTCACACTTATAGTAGTTGCGTGTAGTTTGTCACTTTACTTTACTGATTACTTCAATACAACATTACAACATTGCACTTACTTCATGAGATAAAAAATAACTGGATTGTGGGATATACATAAAGGATTTTTAATATTTTTTGTCACAGAGTATTATTATGTATTTTATGACCGTTATTGTGATAGAAATTATCATAAATTAAAGTAGTGATAATAATGCTACTTTGTTTCAGATTCAAAGAACTGAACTTGAGAACCCGAGACTTGAATCAGCTGCAGATATAATGGAAGGGAATGATAATGAATGCAAGAAAGCATCTGGTGGCTACAAAAGGGAAACTATTAAAACTGGCCGTGGATTTAATGTTCAAGTCCCAGTCAAGCCGATGTTGAGATAGCCAAATTATGAAATCCAGCAGAGTTAATTAGTGATGAGAATAAATATGATTCCGATGGACCTTGCCTGGTGAGTTTTAAACGTCATCTATCTACATTTAGTGAGCGCATACAAATAATACGACAGTCTAAAGACATACTATCGGTTCATTCATCATCATCATTCACCGAGCCTTTTCCTAACTCAGTTGGGGTCGACTTTCCAGTCTAACTGCGATTCGGCTGAATGGTCAGTGTCTAAGAAATGGTCACCCATCCTAAGACCAGCCTGACTCGATGTTGCTTAACCTTTGCAATGTGTTAACATTGTCGGTTACCACTAGACCACGAGCCCCTCATACTATCGGTTCATTAAAATATATTAGGTATATTGGAAATGCGCATTGCAACAAACCTGTCTATTATGCACATGGTGACTTGACCACTGTGTTTGGCTCATTGTAGAGAAAACAGTTTTGTTTAAGTCGTAAGCCAGATTTGTCTGTGTAAGACAAATTCAGGCAAGGATGGAATAAACCCCAGTACAAAAAACCATAATAAGCCCTGTACCTTAGCCCATGGTGACATTATAGATAATAATATACATATTTATTTAGTAAATATGTGTAATATGGGAAATATGTAGGTAATAATATTGTACATTGTTTTTCTAGGATGTAGATTTTCAAAATACTTGGCCCAGTCAAAACAATTAAAAGAATTGGAACACAAGAGACGCATGGAGATAGCTGAAGAAAACCATGCCATCGAAATAGAAATTAAAAGATTCAATAAAGAAATAGAAATTTAAAGAGAAGAACTCAGATGTGCACAACTGGAATGAAGCTCAAGACATTTTATAAAAATCCTTAAAAATTATGTTAAATTATAAAATAAAACCTTGTTGTAAAACTTGATATTTTATTTATTTGTAAGTATGTCTTCATCATCAACCGAGCCTTTTCCCAACTCAGTTGCTGTCCAGTCTAACTGCGGTGCGGCTGAACTTCGATATTTTACGTGGAGCGACTGCCATCTCACCTCAACAACCTACGTGCTATATCGAAGTTCTGCAGTTAGACTGGTTGGATTTCGATTTAGGGCTCCAATACCCGTAACGAATGCCATAGATGTTCGTATGACAACGGGGACCGACGCGACAACGTGCTCTCCTAGGCACATTTGTTTTTAGTCTTACTTACCTAATTATTACAAAATTTTCATTAATAAAAGCTGCTCGTACGGAATGAATTAGTAATTTTTCATTTCTTGATCCTGATAATAAAATAGTCTTCTAACTCATCCGTTACACTCAAATGATCAACTAAATAAATTATTTACATTTTCTACGGTCAATGAACAAGTAATCACGACATCCGTATTATAGATTGTGCGGAGGTAATAGGAAGCCTTGAGCTGCTAGTCCAGCGCCGAACAATCGCTTTCTTGGCCGCATTCTACCGTATTTACCACTGCGAGTGTTCTGAAGAGCTCTTCAACCTGATCCCACCCTCTCCCTTCCGATCCCGAACAACGCGTGCCGGGCAGAGATGCCACTCCCACTCAGTGCATAGCATGTTCGCGAGAACCGAACGTTTTATCGTTAGTGTCTCTGCCGAACGATAGTGGCCTGGAACGCCCTGCCTGTGCACGTGCCCTCAACTTGACGACCTACTTATGTGCCTCTTCACGCTCCGCATAAAGAACCCAGGATTATATGTGGGAGGAAACACGTGCACAGGCAGGGCGTTCCAGGCCACTATCGTTCGGCAGAGACACTAACGATAAAACGTTCGGGAGTGGCATCTCTGCCCGGCACGCGTTGTTCGGGATCGGAAGGGAGAGGGTGGGATCAGGTTGAAGAGCTCTTCAGAAAACTCGCAGTGGTAAATACGGTAGAATGCTGCCAAGAAAGCGATTGTTCGGCGCTGGACTAGCAGCTCAAGGCTTCCTATTACCTCCGCACAATCTATAATACGGATGTCGTGATTACTTGTTCATTGACCGTAGAAAATGTAAATAATTTATTTAGTTGATCATTTGAGGGTAACGGATGAGTTAGAAGACTATTTTATTATCAGGATCAAGAAATGAAAAATTACTAATTCATTCCGTACGAGCAGCTTCTAATGAAAATTTTGTAATAATTAGGTAAGTAAGACTAAAAACAAATGTGCCTAGGAGAGCACGTTGTCGCGTCGGTCCCCGTTGTCATACGAACATCTATGGCATTCGTTACGGGTATTGGAGCCCTAAATCGAAATCCAACCAGTCTAACTGCAGAACTTCGATATAACCCGTAGGTTGTTGAGGTGAGATGGCAGTCGCTCCACGTAAAATATCGAAGTTCAACCGCACCGCAGTTAGACTGGACAGCAACTGAGTTGGGAAAAGGCTCGGTTGATGATGAAGACATACTTACAAATAAATAAAATATCAAGCTTTACAACAAGGTTTTATTTTATAATTTAACATAATTTTTAAGGATTTTTATAAAATGTCTTGAGCTTCATTCCTCTTGTGCACATCTGAGTTCTTCTCTTTAAATTTCTATTTCTTTATTGAATCTTTTAATTTCTATTTCGATGGCATGGTTTTCTTCAGCTATCTCCATGCGTCTCTTGTGTTCCAATTCTTTTAATTGTTTTGACTGGGCCAAGTATTTTGAAAATCTACATCCTAGAAAAACAATGTACAATATTATTACCTACATATTTCCCATATTACACATATTTACTAAATAAATATGTATATTATTATCTATAATGTCACCATGGGCTAAGGTACAGGGCTTATTATGGTTTTTTGTACTGGGGTTTATTCCATCCTTGCCTGAATTTGTCTTACACAGACAAATCTGGCTTACGACTTAAACAAAACTGTTTTCTCTACAATGAGCAAAACACAGTGGTCAAGTCACCATGTGCATAATAGACAGGTTTGTTGCAATGCGCATTTCCAATATACCTAATATATTTTAATGAACCGATAGTATGAGGGGCTTGTGGTCTAGTGGTAACCGACAATGTTAACACATTGCAAAGGTTAAGCAACATCGAGTCAGGCTGGTCTTAGGATGGGTGACCATTTCTTAGACACTGACCATTCAGCCGAATCGCAGTTAGACTGGAAAGTCGACCCCAACTGAGTTGGGAAAAGGCTCGGTGAATGATGATGATGTTGATGAATGAACCGATAGTATGTCTTTAGACTGTCGTATCATTTGTATGCGCTCACTAAATGTAGATAGATGACGTTTAAAACTCACCAGGCAAGGTCCATCGGAATCATATTTATTCTCATCACTAATTAACTCTGCTGGATTTCATAAGTTGGCTACCTCAACATCGGCTTGACTGGGACTTGAACATTAGATCCACCGCCAGTTTTAATAGTTTCCCTTAGTAGTAGCCACCAGATGCTTTCTTGCATTCATTATCATTCCCTTCCATTATATCTGCAGCTGACTCAAGTCTCGGGTTCTCAAGTTCAGTTCTTTGAATCTGAAACAAAGTAGCATTATCATCAATACTTTAATTTATGATAATTTCTATCACAATAACGGTCATAAAATACATAATAATACTGTGACAAAAAATATTAAAAATCATTTATGTATATCCCGCAATCCAGTTATTTTTTATCTCATGAAGTGCAATGTTGTAATGTTGTAATGAAGTAATCAGTAAAGTAAACTGACAAACTACACGCAACTACTATAATTGTGAGGAACTTTCTTTTATGTACTTCAAACCATGCGTTGCCCTTCGCCTTATTGGGGTTCGCTTTTAAAGACTTATACGTATTTTGAGAATAATCTTTCAAAATAAGACTTACCAATTTCTGTAGTCTTACTCTGTATAATTTCAAATTGAAAAAAAATCTTCGTAGGTACACACTTTTCTTCATACGTTTTTATTCCAGTGTACAAATATTTTACGTTTGTGAGCCATCTTGTAAAATAAGATATTAACAATATCCCACGATTCATGGACAATGAAACAATAACAAAATAACAAAAATAAAAAGACAAGTACGAAATGATGACAGTTGAGTGACGTTTCATTTGACAGCTCCCGACTGATTACTTGTTATTTTAGCATACATTGCGTTTTTTTTCGACAATGTTGCCACAAGGAACGCTTAATCCGAGCTGTAAATAATGTATAGGTTCTTCAACGTTGCTTCGAGTTTATTAATAAGGTTGTTACGTCACACTTAAACACAATTACATTTAGAACTAACTATTTCGGTGTAAACATAAGAGTATCCATTGATTAGGTCTTTTTTATTAATAAGACTGACAGAGTTTAATGGCATAGTAACCAACTCGATATAGCTCTTGTGTACGCTAACATAACGGACACGTAAACACCATGGTGCAAGACCTTATAAATATATATCTTAAAAAGAAAAGAGTTCAATGATGAAAAGTATCCGTACACACTAATGAGAAACCTTATCAGTGTAGTAAATGTACGAAATGTTTTAGTGACAGGAAACATTTAGTGTGACATACCCGTACACACGGCAATGGTGTTGATATACGATGACACTTGTGTTGCAACTAACACCACTATTCACAAACGACACTATGAGGCGCGCGAACGCTAAGTGCTACAGAACCCTATTCATGAACGTTACTTGACAGAAAACCGACACTGAGCTAGTGTCAAAATGAACCCTTAAACTTATTAGCAGTTATTTACTTAACACTGAATCCACAATACTGTGGCTTGTAGGCAAGCTAAACGCAGCACCTCTGACGTCATATATACGAAACGTCTGTATCATACTAGAAGGTGGTTCTAGTCCCTTCTACAAGCTTCTACCAGTTTCTATCTGCGCATACGCCATAAGCATTTTTGGGTGCAAAGGGGCTCTACCAACATCTATAGGGCCCCAGCGACCTCACCTGCTAGTGGCGCACCTACTGATAAACGGACGAGGCTCGTTAATTTACGGTACCTATGGAGTGGCTTCGGCCCCTACGTGGGTACCAGGTGGTACAACAGTGTTGGTCCGGGGGGGTACCACCGTGCAGCTGTGCTAAAGCCCCCCAAGTAACCCAGCCCAGGCTGGGTTGCGTTAGGGGTTCAGCAGCTGCACCGCCGGGCCCGGGGCGATGTATGGTGCAGCAGGCATGGGACCAGTGGGGGCGAAACGGAGTCTAGTGTGGGTGGTGTGGGTCGATTCGCCGGCCAGGGAGACCCTTAGCAACGGCGTTGCCGCGGCCGCCCGCAACACAGTCATGGGGCCCGCCTGGGGCCAACCACCCCAGGAGGCTGCCCCACATGTTGCGCATAATCCTGATGTGGGATCGCCGCTCCGGGTGGTAACCGGTGTGGGGTAGCGGCGGCCTTGCATCAGGGGGGTTTGGGAGCCCTTCCGTCCGGCGAGTCGGCTCCGACCTAACCACACGGCTCTAGACAAAGCTAGCCCCTGCGCTTTGTCACTTACTGCTGCACCAAATGTCGCCCTGTCTTCACGCTTCTTCTTCAAAATCTACAATGGCAGTGCAACAAAAAAGAAATAAACGTTACACAGCGGCCCTAGGAAACCCCACAACTTCACATTTCGAGGTGGAGTTCACTAACGTCCGTGGACTCCATGCGAACCTCGATACCGTCCACCACCACCTTGAGACGGCACGGCCCGCTGTGATGTTCCTCACGGAGACACAAATACGCCGCCCTGACGACACGTCTTACCTGTGTTACCCCGGCTATGTCATCGAGGAACAATTTCGAGACAAAGCCGGGGTGTGCGTGTTCGTCAGGGCGGATGTTTGCTGCCGCCGGTTGCGCTGCCTAGAGAACCCCTCCAATTCCGTCCTTTGGCTGCACGTAGACCATGGCTCTATGAGCCAGATCTACGTGTGCGTCTACCGATCCCACACAGGGGATTCTGAGACAACAAAGCTCTTCCAGTACCTCAGCGAGACGGCTGATGAAGCGCAGGTGCGGTTCCCGAACGCTGACCTAGTATTTCTGGGGGACTTCAATGGCCATCACATTGAATGGCTGGGGTCCCTCAAGACTGATCATGCGGGTAGAGCCGCCCATGCGTTCGCTCTCTCCCACGGTCTGACCCAGATGGTATGCGGGATCACCCGGATACCAGACAGGTCAGATCACGCGCCCGCTCTGCTGGATCTACTGCTGACGAGTCGCCCAGCCCAGTACAGTGTTTCGGTAGGAGCCCCACTGGGTAGTTCCGACCACTGTGTTGTTCACGCTGGCATGAAGGTGTCACCTCCTGCACGTCCTGTGCAAACGTCACGACGACTATGGCACTACTCGTCAGCGGATTGGGACGGTCTACGCGATTATTTTGCGTCCGTCCCCTGGAGCCAGCGCTGCTTTGTAGGAAAGGCTCCTTCGGATAGTGCTTCTGCTATTGCTGGCGAGATCAGTTTAGGGATGGATTATTACATCCCTTTCTCTGATGTCGCCAGTATCCGCAGAGCCCGTCCCTGGTTCGGGCGAGATTGTGCCAAAGCTGTTCGACAAAAACAGTCGGCATATCGCGCCTGGATCAGGGCCCGGGCTGTGCGCGACCCAAACGTGGGCCACCTCAAAGCAGCGTACAACCGGGCCACAAAGTCGAGTAAGAGGGCCTTTAAGAGAGCGGATGCCCAGCGCGTCGCGCGGCTTGGTCAGGAGCTCACTTCCCATCCCACGGGCAGCCGTGGATTCTGGCAACTGGCCAAAGCCGTGCAATCTAACTTTTGTCAGCCCTCGCTGCCACCGCTGCGTTACCCAGATGGAACACTGGCTCACAAAGCCCAAGAGAAAGCGGATATGCTCGCAGACCTCTTTGCGGCTAATTCCCGGGTCGACGACCGTGGCCTGCAGCCCCCCGCCATCGCCAACTGTGGCCACACAATGCCTGATATTGTTATCAGGCAATGTGATGTACGGGCAGTGCTGCGGTCACTCGACACGCGGAAAGCCAGTGGCCCTGACGGCATTCCGGCGGTGGTGCTACGAAAATGTGCAGCTGAGTTGTCTCCAGTATTAACGCGTCTGTACCGCCTGTCATACTCTTCAGGGCTCGTGCCGGAGGTCTGGAAGGAGGCGAACGTACAACCGATCCCCAAGAAAGGGGATCGGTCCGATCCAGGCAACTATCGACCCATAGCTGTCACCTCAGTCATTTGCAAGGTGCTTGAGCTCCTTATAAATAAGCAGCTCATGCAATTCCTAGAGGATCACTCGCTAATCAATGATCGACAATACGGCTTCAGGCCAAAGCGATCAACGGGTGATCTTCTGGCATTCGTAACGCATGTCTGGGGTGGTGCTATGGAAAGGCACGGCGAGTCCTTGGCTATTAGCCTGGACATCGCCAAAGCCTTCGATAGGGTCTGGCATGCTTCGCTCCTTTCCAAGCTTCCGGCATATGGTCTACCTCCTCAACTGTGCAGCTGGATTGCCAGCTTTTTAAACGAGCGCCGAGTCCGGGTCCTCTGCGATGGCCAGGCTTCTCGATTCTTGCAAGTGAATGCCGCCGGGGTACCGCAGGGGTCCGTACTATCACCAACTCTCTTTCTTCTGCATATCAATGATATGCTATCCCTCGGGAACATTCATTGCTATGCAGATGACAGCACACTGCACGGGAGTTACTCGGTTCGTCCGACGGCGGGGCGATCTGAGATTGAGGAGGAGAGACGACGACTCGTGGCTGATCTCGACCGTAACCTCGACAGTATCTCTCAATGGGGTACCGAGAACCTGGTCGAGTTCAATGCCCGCAAAACACAGGCGTGTGCATTTACTGCGAAGAAATCCCCTTTCCTTCCCCTACCCTCTCTTCAGAATGCATTATTACCAATGAAGGACAACCTTGATATCCTTGGCATAGACGTTCGTCGAGAGCTCAATAATAAAAACTACATCGAAACATGTATAGGGCTAGCTTCGCGGAAACTAGGAATACTGAATAAGGTAAAGAGATTCTTTACACCGGACCAGAGGTGTCTGCTGTACAAGACGCAGATTAGACCCTGCGTCGAATACTGCTCTCACCTCTGGGACGGCTCCGCGAAGTATCTGCTGGACGCTCTCGACGCTATGCAGCGACGGGCTATCCGTATTATTGGTTGTCCGGAGGTAACGGGAAGCCTTGAGCCGCTAGCTCAGCGCCGAACAATAGCTTCCTTGGCCGCATTCTACCGTATTTACCACGGCGAGTGTTCTGAAGAGCTCTTCAATCTGATCCCACCCTCTTCCTTCCGATCCCGAACGACTCGTGCCGGGCAGAGATGCCACCCCCACACAGTGGATAGCATGTTCGCGAGAACCGAACGTTTTAAACGTTCGTTTCTCTGCCGAACGATAGTGGCCTGGAACGCCCTGCCTGTGCACGTGTTTCCTCCCACATATAATCCTGGGTTCTTTAAGCGGAGCGTGAAGAGGCACATCAGTAGGTCGTCAAGTTGAGGGCCACTCTCAATAGTAATGTGTGCTGTGAGAGTGGCCCACAATCGCTAGACGTCGTCACGACTTACCACCAGGCGGGCGGCGTCAATTTGGCGAACAAAATATAAATAAAAAAAAAAAAAAAAAAAAAACCACACCTTGTAATTGAACTCGCCAATTAGGTATAAGTGAGATAATTATAAGGACAACGATTGTATAGGTATTATACTCGTTCTTTGTTTAGATTGACGCCCATTTAAACCTGTTTGTGTCAAGCCATAATACTTATATCATATAAATACGAATACATTTTGATAATAAAATTAGTCATTCACATACCGTTAATACATCGTTTCAATACCTCCCAACAACCACTTCAATACCTACAGTTTTATATAATACACGTAGGAAGTATTTACGTCATTAGTACCTACGGTATTATTCTTTAGTAGCGAGCTGTCAATACTCAAAACCTCGTACTCATTGTTCTCTTATTGAGCAGTCTTAGGGTTCGTTTAAGGAGACGCGGGGCGTCGAGCTTCACGTGTGGCGTGGCTTGCCGCGGCACGTCGAGCGATTTAACCGTTTATAGTGAGGCGGCGCGTGAAGCGGCCCGCGTCGTGTCACGCGCAAACTCAAACATAGAAATACAGGAGCTCGTTTAAGGAAACGCGGGGCGTCGAGCGGCGTGGCTTCGCACTGCGCTGCGCCCGCCGCGTGGGACGCAGCTTTGTATGCGGCGTCGTTAGTGCGACACCCGCTGCGACTCTCGCAGCTTATTGCCGCCGTCCTTCCAGTCTTGTTCGACTAGTTACAAAGAGCAAACGTATGTATTGTTTGTAATCATGGACGACATCATTGATATAGTTTGCTTGAAGATAATTATAACTTAAAAAGTATTTTATTTGCCGCTAGAGCGGAACCCAGGTTCACAGCAGACGAACGCGAACAATTTGGAGAACATGCAACTCTTTACCAGTCAGTAAGAACAAAGGGTTACGAGGTATTTCATGGATATACACGAATGTCATTCCCACTGCATACCCCGCACCTCTCCCACCCTTCCATGCCGCATCCTTTGCGGCGTCACCCGCCGCTTCATCCGCCGCGTTCTCCCATTGCAAAACTCGCTGGTTTACCCGCCGCGTTTACACTCCGCGGCGTCGCCTCTCGCTACATTTGCTGCGTCCGACGCGGCGCCGCTCGTAGCTTGGGCAGCGACAACTCAAACAAACGCTTGCAAAGACGCTTCTCCTTGAACGCTCCAAACATTGCCGTATGTGTGTGTTTCTGGCGGCCCCCTTTGTGGACCGCACCGCTCGACGCGCCGCGTCTCCTTAAACGAGCCCTAACTGTCTAAAGTATGTAGTTGATGTATGTAGATGATAATCCGAAGCTTTTTCATGATACGAATACCTACTCAAGGGCAGCGTGTACGTTGTGAGGAAACCTTTTAATGGCGTAATACATCTGCCGGTGTATCTCATGGTAGCGTGCTTTCTCCTTTACTCTTCGTATGTCGTAGGTGACAGGCGACACGCGTACTGCTGAGCCCAGCTATAAGGTCATTGACATACAGGTTGAACAGCTTAGGTGAGCTAAGCCAGGGCTCACTCCACACTCCAACCTATTCGGCTGTGAAATAGCCTGATCCCACTTCACGCAGTTAGATTGGTTACCGTACCAAAACTGAAATATACGCAACACCTCTGTAGGCACGGCCACCCCCTCCAATTTTCTCAAATTTCCCCTCTATGCAGACGATCTCCAAATCTATACTCAAGCACCGCTGGCTGAGCTGTCGGACGCCATCTCTACTACCAACGACGACCTGTTGCGAGTGTCTTGAGTTGGCTGCATGGTTTGGAAGTGAATCCGTCAAAGACACAGGACATTGTCGTTGGTAGCCCTTGGATGGTGCAACGAATTGAGTGAACGGTACTCCCAAAAATTGTATTTAATGGGGTCACCATGACTGTCAGCTCAGCTGTAAAGGATTTGGTCGTATTTATCGATGACACGTTGTCTTGGGGATCACAGTTGCGCGAGGTAAACCGCAAATGGTTTGCAGCTACAGGATCCACGCTAAGGCTTCGTAACTTTCTTCCAACGGCCACCAAAATGGCACTTGCTCAATCTCTCCTTCTTCCTCTCCTAGACAACGCTGATGTCACTGAAGAACAACTTGACAAACTTGAGCGCCTCCAAGATTGCTGTATTAGATTCATATTTGGTTTATGTAAATAGGATCACGTCTTTGTTTTTGACGGAATGCTCGTATGCTTTCCATGCTGTATAGCATTCTTTTCAATCCATCACCCCCTCTTACTTAAAATAACGTTTTATGTTTCTTAATGACACACATTCAAGATCTTTGAGGTCGTCGGTATCTTTAGAATTAACGTTTCCTAAGTATTCCACAAAATTCTACGACAAGTCCTTTACTGTCCAAGGTGTTTGGTTGTGGAATGCATTGCCGATCGAAATTAGAAGGGCACAATCCCTTGCTGATTTCAAAGGACTGGTCAAACTACACTACCTGGGCTCTTAAAATAACCTACACAATATATTTATAATACAGATTATACTGATTTTAATTGGATTATATTTGACGTATTGAAATTAGGATTGACATCTGAAACATTTAGCTTTGTAGATCTAGTGTATGGGTCAAAGCGTTGGCTTGATCATTGTGTTGTGTCCCAATCAGCTGCTATATCTTGTGTAGTTGGGAGTTCCACAGGGTTCCATAATAGGACCGCTATTATTTGTAATTTACATTAACGATATTAAAACATGTTTAAAAAACTCCAAATTTTTAATGTATGCTGACGATTTAAAAGCCTTCAAATCTGTTAACTCAGTAAATGACTGGCTATCATTTCAGAAGGATCTGGACAGAATATCTACCTACTGTACCCTGAACATACTACATCTCAGCTTACCAAAAAGTAATTATATTCATTTTACTAAAAAGAAGTTTATCGTCAATTATAATTACAATCTCTGTGGATCTACCGTGAATAACGTATCTGCCATTAAAGACCTCGGTGTGCTCTTTGATGACAAATTGTCTATAAACGACCATGTTTATCAGGTGGTGAACCGTGCATTCAAGGTGTATGGTTTCTTGATGAGGTCTTCCTCTGAATTTGGACGCCTAAATTCCTTCACCGCTACTTTCCTTCACCTATACAAAACACTTGTCCGCTCGTAGCTTGAGTATGCCGTCCCGATCGAACCCGTTTTACCAGAAGTATGTGGCAGAGGTCGAGTGTCCAAAGCAGGTTTCTGCGCGCTACGTATTACCGGTGCCATGGGATTAGGTGTTATTTGTCATAATCACAACTCCTGAATGAGTATAGGATTATTAGTTTAGAGGATCGGCGCCAGTATCTGGAGGTCAATATACTATATGATATTGTCCACAGTCGTTTTGATGCTTTAGACCTTACTAACAAGTTATGTTATGTAGTGCCTCGCACTGTAAATGTGCGCAGAGTTCGTGCAATATCCCTGTTTTCTGTTAGGTTATGTCTTACCAACTCTGGCCTACGTAGCCCCATTTATCGAATGTTGGAGTCCTACAATGTTAATTTTATACATATACCTATTGATATTGCATGCTCAAAATATGAATGCAAATCTAGCACGTTAAATTCTTTCATTGACTGGTAATTAATTTACAATTTGTAGTTTGTGTAACTGTAATTTAGGTATTTCTTCATTATCTTACTGCTATTGCATAGTGAAATGTAATTTAATTTAATTTATTATAGTTTAATTCAGCACAACATTATATAATTTATCTAATACTTAACTAGAGTATATCTTTTTCTGTTTTTCGCTAATTAATAATATTCGCCTAGCTAGTGGCACCCTCTGCTAATATTTTGTATTTATCTGCTGATAACGCTGTGGGTTGCGATATTGCGTACTCAAAGATAATTTTAGTTTTATATTATTGTTCTATATTTTGTCGTAACTGTTTGTTGTCCCTAATAAAATAAAATACAATAAAATAAAATGTAACGTGTACGTAAATTATGATGTACTAGGTTCGGATCACTTTCCCGTTATATACGCTGATTTTATCACCGTCAGCAGTGGAAAGGGTTCGCTTTCGGAATAATATTTGAATTCCTTTTTTAAAATCTAAATTACTATACTGATAATAATAAAAAAAATAGTAATTTCTCTAATTCTTCTCACTCGATCAAGTTTAACATTAGTAGCAATACGATATTTCATTGATGAATTGACGCGGACGGGCGCGGTGCTCTCGCCAGGCTGCACGTCTCGCACGCACACATCCATCCTTCGAGGGCTTCTAAGTACCGCGCAAATCATGTGTTAGGGAGCAATGACCCCGCGCAGCCAATATGGCCAGTATCACTACGAAACATACCTACTTGAACATAAAGTACATACTCCAATTTCCCCTTCGTACTTTACACGGGCTTAGGACCGTCTGTAATACCTACTTTATTATTAACGATAGTGACTTTTGAACTATGTAATAATAATAATAAAAATACACTGAACTACAACTGACTGCGACGAGGTATTTCAGGCGTATTTAAAAAATTGGAGCTATTTACAAATAAAATCAAACTTACATACCTATTTACAGTTTATTTACACTAATTTACAGTTCTAGTACCGAAGTAACTGCTCGATATGGAGTCCATTCCTTTCGATACACAAACGTGCACGTTTCAATTGATTAACTTTCAACTTGTTCAATGTGTCTCTATGACTTTACACAATATCAAAAGCGTCCACTATCGCACTCCGTAGTTCTTCGCGGGTTTGATACTCTCTGGTATAAACGAGTATTTTTATTTCGGACTACAAATAAAAGTCTACATGACCACCGCGACCTATCCACCATTCACTAAATTCACTGTCCAAGTAGTCGCGTACAACACGCGCGTAATGAGCCGGGCAGCCATCATGCTGGTAGTACAAACCTCGTAAATATGTTAGAGGCACGTTCTCTAATAATTTGCATTTCTAGGTATGAACTACCAGTGATGACCTTCAATAAAAACGGGCCCTAATAATTGGTCGCCTAGCGTCTTGTAGATTGTGGTTAGCAATGGCATACAATTGTACCATTACTAGATACTCCACGTTCGAATATTCGTACTGACGACTCATTTTGATCACTGACACACTCGATTACGCAACAGACGCCGGCGCTGTCACGAGGTTTACTGCACAGGCGAGCCGCAGTGTCGCGACTCGCGGGGCGCTCGCGCCGCTAGGAGGATTCGGAGGGTACGCTGAGGTGGGGGCCGGGGGCGGCGCACGCTTGCTCTGTGCCAGCGCATTGTTGTAAAACTTAAGTATTTATGAGAGTGAGTCCCCTACACCCTACGTATTTATTTGTGTACTTAGTGTATTCATCAGGTAGCTTTTTAGTATCTAAGTCAGTAAAAATTTATAATATCGTAATGCCAGTCACACGTAGCATGTATTCTGCTCGCCGCGATGAGGCTAAACAAGAAGATATCTTGAGAAAACTTGACCTGACATTGAAGGAATTACAGGTATCCAAAACATTGATTAAACAGTTGCATAGGGAAAGAGATGAAAATGAAAAGGAACTATTAGATAGCCTAAATAAATACGACTTCATAAAAAAGCAGATGGCTGAGATGCACACAGAGAATAGGTTAGTGTTAGATGAGCGGGACAGATTACAAAATATTGTGACTGGGTTCAGAGAGTGTAGTGACGAGTATGAACAGGGTCTCAAGCGCATGTCAGTCTTGGAACAGGAACTGCACGAAGCCCACCACCTCATTTCCCACCTTGAGGCTGAGAAACGTGACACCATAGTATCCCATACCAATAACTTGTTTGAGGAGTTAGTTGGTAGTGTGCCCAGCCTTGTTGCTACTGAAACCAGCTTAGAACCCACAATTACTATAGATTTAACAAAGGATGTTACCTTAACAGCTCATTGTTCCAATCACAAGATGGGCATAGTTGAGTGCAGTAGAAACAAAATTAGGAAATATGTGAAAATTAATAAATACATAAGAAAAACACAAAAATTTATTAAAAGACAAAAAAGTATGTAGGGTCACATGTTCAACAATGAAACAAGTGTACACAATGAAACATCGCCATATTTCAAAAATGCGACATTACCAAACCGTGCAAATCAGTGTGCAAGTAGCTCTTTATGAGCGCCCCCCACGGACCTAGACTGGTGCCGTACTTCGTGGCGGAAACATGTTTGCGGAGCATATTTGCAATTTTCATCTAAAAAAGTAAGTTTTTTTTTTTACTTTGATATTTTCCCTAGTCTTATGTGTACTACAATTGGTTATTTTTGTGTATTACGTATGAATAAGCATATATCTAAGATTTTTGTAGCCTACTTTGATAACCAAAGAGTTCATATTTAGTGCTTTTTTTTTGAGGTTTTTTTAGCAAAACCCGAGATGGTCCACGATGAAACGTTTCAACATGGACACAATGAAACTGTTTGATTGTGTACAAGGATTGATTCGTTGTACATACCTAGATAAATTAAAGTAGAATTACTTTGGTAATTAGTTATCTCTTTAAATATCTTTACATATAGAAACGTCTGTTTCCAGTTTAAACCTACACAGCACGTGTTAAAGCGCGCAGGTAGGTAGGCATTTTCAGTCGTCGAGTTCACTCACCGTCGTCGGGTGACCATAATATCTCTGGGTAATATTATTTATTTGTAATAGTAAATAAATCTATTTAATAATATTTATTTGGTTTTCTTTTTAAATTAAGTGAAATTTCAACAAAAAATTTACCGTTTCATTGATGAATATACGGTGTTTTATTGTGTACACACCCATGGACACAATGAAACATTTCTCATTTTTTAAAAAACAACATCTGGTAGATTTTCTATAACTATTTGAGATAAACTGAGTACACAGTTCGTTAGTCAATTAAATTCTCGACCTCTGTGTAAAAAATTGTAGCTTTATGGTTATAAATAACTGAGTTACGGCTCTCAGAAATTTTAGTGTTTCATTGATGAACATGTCACCCTACAAAAAAGTCAAGTATATTAATGAGAGAAGGCAACTAGGCGATGAACTAGACATGTATTCATTATTAATTGAAAATAATATCTCTAATCATAATATCAATATTTTAAAGTTAGAATCAGTAATTAATAATTTCAAAAAATCACTAGATATAATGACAGGTATTGTAATGTTAAAAGTGAGTATCAGGAATACATTCTGGCCATGAAGGATCTTATGAGTCCAAATTCCACATTGACATCAAACAACCATTTAATTAGTCCTGAGCCGGTCTGTAAGTCCTCGCTGACTTCAAACATAAGCCCTTCACTTGAGTCAAACAAGAAACCCAGTAGTTCCTTCACCAAACAAAATATGATTAAATCTGAAATAGTGATGTTTTGTGATGAAGTAGGGAAATCAATGGGCCAGTTACTTGTTCATATTTATTACAAAATGTTACTAACTATTGTATGCCGGGATTAACTTACTGTAACAATATAAAAAAAAAAAAATTGTAATTTAAACAGCAACAGTACACTTTTAATTTTCGTGGGAGATAGGGGACATGCAGACAGAAATGCAATTGTAAATTGTTTAGAATTACTGAGCTTATTAGATGTTAAAAACATTATTTTATTTACACTTCCTTATAGCCGTGGCTTGTCACAGGCCGAAAACAATCTTAGATACGTAGGTCACACTATAAGTTTTGCGTAACTTAAAAAAACAACATGTTAAAACCAAAATATTATGTATATTGCTTTTCAAAATACTCTCCTTTACAAAGCGATGGTAAGTAAAATGTTTTAAGAAAAAACTTTTTAAAAATCTTTTTAAAAATTTTATAATAGCATTAATTTTTCGCAGAATTAAAAAGACAACAAAACGTCGACAATTGTTTCGCCTCTAAACGAGGCATTATCAAGACTGTCTCAGAGAGAACAGCAAAATTCGTGGTTGGAACGTGTTTGCTTATAAGTAAACTCTCCTTTACATTTTAAACATTGTTTCATGCGATCGAAGCATTTTTTAAAACAGGAAGACCACAGATCTGAAGGCATGTTTTCTACGTGCTGATTGAACGCTGTCACTGCCTCTTCGGAGTTGGTAAAAGTGAAACCTCTCATCAAATCTTTGATTTTGGGGAAAATACAGAAATCACAGGGTGCTAGGTCGGGGCTATGCGCAGGATGGGTGACGAGTTGTACTTTTTCGGAAGCTCAAAATGACTTTGTTTTGTTGGCCGTGTGTGAAGAAGCGTTGTCATGATGTAGGAGAACGCGGCTTTTGGGTCGTCTTTCGCGAACTTTTTCTAACACCCTGGGTAAACAAATGGTAGCATACCACTCGGCATTAACACTCTTTTGATCTTCAAGTGGAATTGTACAGATGGGACCCGTAGCTGAGAAAAAAAACGTGATAATTTTTTTACCAACGTTTCTCACCTGCCTCACTTTTGTTGGCTTGTTCTCATTTTCAAACACCCATTCACAAGATTTTTTTTTTCGTCTTCTGTGACAATGTCATAAACAGCATTAGAATGTCCGTGGTCGTACTTCAGTAGCATCTGGGAGCAGCATTCCACGCGAGCCCGCTTCTGCTCCGCTGTCAGTTCATGCGGGATCCAACGACACCAATGTTTCCGAACTTTCAATTCTTCGTGTAAAATGTTTTGGATTTGACTCATACCAATCCCCAATAGTCCTCGAATTGTCTCATAGGTAATCCGCGGATTTTCTTCAATTAACCGCTTAACAGTAGCCACATTATTTTCGTTGACGGCAGTTTAAGGCCGCCCTTCACGAAATTCGTCATGTAAAGAAACTCGACCTCTCTCAAATTCAGCAAACCATCGCCTCACGGTGCTCAAACAAGGTGCTTCTCTCCCAAAAGCATTTTGAAGACGAGCGGCACAGTCCTGCGGAGAGAGAGAACTTTTAAAATCATAAAAAATCATTGCTCTAAAATCTTTTCGACTTAATTCCATTTTCGTTGCATACGTAGAACTTTGCTGTGTGATAAAAAACAATTGACAAATGATTTCCCGCCAATTGTTTTTTTTTTATTACTAACAAGGTTGCAACGTTTAAAAAAAATATAACATTCGAAATTCAAATAGTTCCGATTATCTAGAAGTGCAAAACTTTTAGTGTGCCCCATGTAATAAGCTAAATCAAACAATACATACATTGACATTTCATAATCCGAATAAATTCCATCTGATTGACATTAACATGTATTTAGAAAATAAATTGTTATTGACGGAAGATAAATTCTATTTGAACAGATATTTTAGGAGACAGATAGCATCTTCGCTATCATATTTTATTAGTTAATCAGCCAAAAACTTGGCTAAACTATCTGCTTTTATTGAGCAGAAAAGTGACAATGTTTGTCTTGTGACCTTGGAATCTGTTCCAAAAAAGGGTGACAATAATTTAAACTTAGTTGTAGGACAATAGAGGAAATCCCTAGCAAATTAAATTTAAGGACAAAGGAACAGTCTATGTTCATGAATATTATTCATCAAAATATTGAAGGCTTTTCTGGCAAAGAGTTAGAACTAGAATTATTTTTAAATGAAAAACGTATCCATGTACTTTGTTTAACTGAACACTGGTTAAAAAAACATGAAGTCTTAGTTAATATTGATAATTATAAAATCATTAGTGCGTTTACTAGAGATTCCGCTATAAGATGTGGGTCTCTCATTTTAATTAATGACAAATTAAAATCAAAAGACCGAAAAGACGTAGTAGCACTCACAAGTGAGCGAAATATTGAACTATCACGTGCAGAGCTAGAACAATATATTATTGTAAGCGTCTATAGACCTCCTTCTGGAGATTACTACCTGTTTGAGTCCATTATGGAGGAAGCCTTAAAAAAGGTATGTAAATGTAAGAAGACTATAGTTGTATGTGGCGATTTTAATATTAATAAGTATTTTAGAAAACTCTCAGAACGCGCTAAGGTTCCTCAACCTTTTTAAATCTTTTAACTTACAAAATCTTTTTTGTGAACCAACTCGCACCACAGCCACATCAGCTACCTGCTTAGATAATATTTTTTCTAACAGCGATGTAGATGAGAAATCTATAATACATTTTATAAATTCAGATCATGCAGGTCAGTTAGCTAGATTTAAGTACCAACATGTTCCATTATCAAAAAATATTGTTTGTAGACCAATCACAACTTATAGATTAGAAAAATTTAAAGAAAACATTAAGAATAAAGTACCTCTTTTGGAGTTGAATAATGATAAAAACCCGAATTACTTGACAAAATTGTAAAATTTTGACATTCATATGTGCTCTTTATGTGCCTAAACTGAATAAATGAAATTGATTCTTTGATTCTTTCTTTGATACAACGGGTTCTCATTTGATGTCTAGAAACTAAATATTTTTTTTTAGATTTCTAAACAAAATGCGTTTGTTTTTCAAAGTAATGCTGCCAGTTGGTTCAAAAATTATTCCGAAAGCGAACCCTTGCGTACTGCTGACGGTGATAAAATCAGCGTGTATATGTGAGTGTAAGGTGGGTGGCCTGGCTCCTGTTAAAAGTATAACGAGTTTGAATCATAACAATGACGTAAACTGGGGGGAGTGAACCGCCGCCGATCATATCGCACAATACCAATATGAATGTCATAAGCGTTTACGACTTATTGATTTTCCTACGGAATGTCTAGAGTGTGGTGATCACTACTGTAACGAGCCTACGCACAGTTTAGTTGAGATCAATTATATTCCGACATTGTGCTCGCTTTATCTCAGGCGTCGATGGAGGGGGCGAGTGGCGGGTGTAGGCAGGGTTGTAAACGCCCGACTAATACCATTGTTGGTTGGAATAAATATGTGAGTGATAGTCACGAGGCGGCCAGGGTGAGTTTCAGGGAATGGTTACTATGTGGTAGTCCTACTACTGGTGATATGTATGGCAAGATGTGTGAAACCAGAAAATGATACAAGTCTCGATTAAAGTGGTGTCAAACTCATCAAGACCAGTTGAAAATGGATAGTCTGGCAGAAAAACACAGTGCAAAAGATTTAAAAGGTTTCTGGAACATACTTACCGTGTGGGGCGTCGCCCTTGCCTTCCTGTGAGTGTCGAGCGACGGTACAAGTGATTTAAAAGGTATAATTGACAAATTCAAATATAACTTTCTTGTTCAATCGCCGTCGGGTCATCCTCGTCATTACGGAGGGGTAGGGTTGGTGAGGAATACGTGGGCATCTTACGGTCAAGGACGTATCAAAGGTTATAAAAATTGAAGTTAAAGTTAAATTAACCCTTTTTAGAGCATACTGTACCACACTGTACAGTCAGCGTCTAATAGTATAGTTACAGTCAAGGTACTCTAATCTATAAGCGCAACCAAATAGTCAATGATATCGGTACAAACAAAGTTTCCTTATTGTTGACAACAATGTAGTCGCTCCAAATGGCGAGACGTTTAAAGTGTCACATAGATAGGTTCAGTCAAAGTGTTTAATAATATCGTAACATGCTAAATGAGACATCAAATGCGCACGCATACTTGTCTCTCACTTCGAATATGACGTCGTAGACTGGTTTTTGTTCAGTTGTAAATAATGGTATAAAAGTACCAATGTTACGTCTGTCGTTCAATTCAGAGGCACTAATATAGACATTGTACAAATATCTTGAGCGAAAACGCAAAACTCTTTTTATTATAGTTCGACCTTTGTGAGAATGGTGTCATAAAAAACTAAGTTAAATTTGTATAGATTTATTGAGTTAGTTAGTTAAAAGTACATTTACGTTATTTGAAGTCGGTTAGTGCAGTTTTACTGCAAAATAATAATTAAAATCGTGTGTAGCCTCCATCTGCAAGAATTACGTCGGAAAGACGTCTTCTCATCGATTGTACAGCATTGTAACAAAAATTGTCCTCTCTCATAGACTCCCATATTTCGTTAACGTGAGTCCTTAAATTTGAAGTGGTTTGTGCTCGTGTACCATCCCATACCTGAACCATTTTACCCCACTAATTTTCCATAGTAACAAAACGATTCAAAAAATCACATTCATCAGCTTCAAATAACTCCAAACAGTCGCGTGCAATAGTCAATCGCATCCTTTTTTGCTCAACTGGAAGCAGTCGCGGAACCCACCTCGCAGACACCTTGTGGAAACCCAACACGTTGACTATTATGTTTTGAGTACGTTCATAAGAGATGCCTATAATCTCGGCTATCTCTCTAATTTTCAATCTGCGGTCTCCCAAAATTTAGTCGAGTATTTTTTTAACATTTTCGTCAGTAGTGGACGTCGAAGGCCTTCCAGAGCGGGGTTCGTCTTTCACACTCTACCACGCTTGAATTCTGCTATCCATTTTTTGACGGATGAATATGAAAGAGCGCAATCCCCTAATGTACTGACCATATCATCATGAATGGCTTTTGATGACAGCCCCTTCTTATGGAGGTACTTAATGACGGCACGCTGCTCGATTTGCTCCATTTGCGGAAATGATGTCAGATTGCTTTGTTAATAAATTTATAAAATTAAAACTAATTATCGCACACGTTTCAAACTTCACACAATTAACAGGTCTGAACTGAACTAAATAATGTGGGTAGATTTGATTTTTAGAACTAAATGGATCAGTGTTAGGCCGACTTCTTTTCAATCCACCCTCGTACACACCTGCAGCCTGTGGACCAGCTACACGCAAAGGTCGTACAGCGCCCTACGCGTCCAGTTCAACAATGCGTTCAGGATGCTACTGGGGCTCCCCCGCTTCTGCAGCGCATCAGGCATGTTTGCGGAGGCGCGCGTGGATTGCTTCCATACTATAATGCGCAAGAGAAGCGCGTCGCTGGTGCGGAGGAGCGCCAACAGCATGCTGGCCATGCTCGCGGATAGGCTTGACTATCCTATTGTACTTCACTGTTGTGGGCGGCATGTGTCCTAGCTTGGGCTATTCCAGGTGCGTATACGACGTGTGTTGCTAGCAGCGGTAAGTACCAGTGTGATTTTATTCCTGTTGACATATTTATTTAGTTCTAAAATACTTACTGACATTTCAAATTTATACCTAAATAATTATGTACCTAATGACATGTATAGTTTGTAATCAATTAATGTGACTGTGTGATATTGTTAATGTAATGTATATGATAAAACAATGGTAAATATATTATTATATATGGCCTAGCTGTTCTCTTTGAGACAGTCTTGATAATGCCTCGTGAAGAGGCGAAACATGGGGGGGGGGACAAAGTATGTACGGGACATCGTGACACCTAGAAAACTACTGCACCGAATTTGAAATATCTTTCGGTAATATAAAGCTACATTTTTAGCGAGTAACATAAGCTAGATAACATCAGGACAGAGTTAATAGGAGCGGACCAGCATTGCGTGTAACCTATAGCTTGTTGGACGTTAAAAACCACAATCTCTTAGAAATGGTAATTTCTCGGAAAAAAGGTGTAAGGTTGTTTGTGTAGGTTATTTTATTAAACCTATTTTTTTTATATAGTTCACTGTTTACGAGAAAAATCCAAAAAACCGTTAATTTGCAACTTTAACCTTGAATAACTATAGCACAAGTCGGATCGAAGGGAACTTTTGATATTTGATTTATAATGGTGTACTGAAGACCTGCACCAATTTGCAGCTCTATACGAATTAATGCAACCTTACAATTTTGTTCCGAATATTTTAACTGGATAACTCTGTTAGCTACCTGATTTGAGGTTTCTTTTATAAATATTGGTGTAGGACTCGGTGAAATAAAGCTACTTAATTATTATAATTTTCAATATTTTTCAATGTTCTACGGCCCACGTACTAATTGTAAAAATAAAGATTTAAGAAGGTATATATATACTTTGATTCTCTCACATGTTTTGTCTACTAGCTTTTGTAAATGAGATTTTATGTTAATTTAATTTCGGGTTGATACGGGCTCACTAATAAAGTGCCAATGATTGGGTAGATCACCCTAATGGTATTTACTATTTCTTTAAAATGTACCTATCTATGCAAATAAATGACTATTCTATTACATGTTAACAAAAAACACTTGTACACCGTTTCACTTTTATTTAATATACAGGATTTAACCTGACCGGTTTCGCTTTATAGCTTTATCAAAGGTTGTTGTTCACTTTACATATTTATTAAACAGATATTTTACTACGCTGTCTAACATATCTTCAAGCCATTGTTGAACTAAATTCTTAAAATATATGTGGGTAGACACAAATAAAATTTAAGAGGCAGTGTAAGTAATTTACCCTGAAAATGGGGAAATTCACTCCTTCGCAAATTAATTATATTATTATATTATGCAATTAAATATTAAACTTAGTTTAGAAATTAAAAATGTCAACTAAATTAAATGTCAATAAAAAAAAAATTAAGGGATCATTAAATCCAGTCCAATTAAATGTCAAGTCTCATGTCATTATGTAAAATTAAAATTCCAATTAACCATAGCATGTCACAAACTGTAGCTAAAATTTATAATAAAGAACAAAATAATAAAAATAATAAAAAAAAATAAAACAAAAACAAAACTCGTGGATGACACTATTCAAGACTTAAAATATTTTAATAGACGGGAACTGTTTATATCTAATTGTTGGTTCAATACGGCGTCGCGGTTGCCTATCAGGATTTTATTAATTTCAAGGGCTTCCAGGGTGGTCAATTTTCTACCCTTCTCACATGTGTGCAGCGCTCTGAAATTAGTTTCTGGGTTAAACGAATGGTTTTCGGTGATAAGGTGTTCTGCAAAATTAGATTCAGTCTTTTTTAATTTCCATCCGCTGGTATGTTCTGAGACCCTGGTCTGGAACGACCTACCGGTTTGCCCGACGTATTTTTTGTTGCAGTCCGAACATGTGAGCTCATACACTCCGCTTATTTGTCTAATAGGCGTTCTGTCGTAGCTATTACCGATCAGACACCCCAATCCATGTCTGGTATAAAATGCTGGTTTGACTGTGCCAAGAGATCTAGAGCATCTATAAGACACGTGACCCATGTAGGAATGCGAGCCCAACGCTTGCTGTCGTCAACTGGCGCATCCGCCTGGTATGCCAAACTCAGAGCTGCTCTAGATCTCTTTCGCGCTACTATACCCTCCACAAGTCTTGTTGAGTAGCCATTATTGGTCGCTATTGCTTTTATTAAATCTAATTCCTTATTGAATGATTCGCTAGACATTGGAATCGAAAGCAATCTATGTACCATAGAATGGAAGGCTGCATGTTTATGGCTCATCGGGTGGTTAGAGTCTGCCGGAATAATATTATCTGTAAAAGTCGGTTTCCTAAATATTTGAAAGTTGTGTTTGTGATCTAATAACTATTCTACTACTACTATTCTATTCTATTTTATTCCATTCAATCATACACATCACACCACTGGACACAGAGTAGGTTAGGTACAGTTCGCGAGGCGCTGAAGCTGAGCTTTGCATTTGTGTGAGTACAAGTACGTGAACGTTATGTGACCCGCTGCTGACTGCTTCGGTGGCGTGGTCGGTAGTGCGTCCACTTTCGACGCCGGAGTCTCAGGTTCGATTCCCGGTCGAGACAAACTTTGTGTGATGCCTCGAACGTTTGTACCGAAGTCTTCGGTCTTCAGTCGTAGATCTAGTACTCATATCACAAGCTCTGCTTAGTTTGAGACTAGATGGCGTTGTTTGAATTGTCCTAATGTATTTATTATTACCTGTTTTAGACACACACATGTGTTATACAGTTTATTGTGTGTGTGCTCTATGTGTGTACACTAGCTGTGTGTATAATAAAACGTTCATTAATGGAAATGGTTTGTCGTTCGTTAATACCTATACTTAGAGCATTAAACCAACGGGAGACGCGACGAACACGCATACCCCGCTGCCTAAGGTATGAGACCGCGGGGCACGCCCGTTATATAAATCTAGTTGCCGCGCTTTCCGCGCCATTCCCGTCGCACGGTTCACTGAGTTCACTCCTATTAAAATGCCGAGTTGCTGTGTACTTTTATGTAAAAAGCTATCAGCGACATCAAATAAACAAAAGGATAATATTACCTTTCACCTGTAAGTATTATTTCGTTCGAATATTATCAATTAATTCATTAAAATACCAACAATCCAAAAAATAATGCTAAGTTTTCTTATCAATTTAATTAATTTTGTACTAAGCTTAATAAGATTTTATACAGTATATTTAGTTACATGTTGAAAGGTATTTTTACGATATCAAATAAGAACGAAGGGATTGTTGTTGAAAACAATACCTAAGTCAAATAAAATAAATCTAACTACTTTGCAATATTCCGCCACATGCAAATTACCCAACTCTCGTATTTATTCATGCACAAGTCCGCCCTCCAAACCCACTTAGGCTGAAAGAATAGAGAAATAATTTTGAAAATAGAATAAATATGAGAGTTGTGTTATCGTGCAAAAAATAATAAAAAACCTCGACACGTGTTTCGCCCCCAACCAGGAGCATCATCAGGAGATGTCGATGGCTCGGCGCACGGCTTCAATTAATTTAAAAAAATATTTATTTTTAATTACTGCAACATAATCTAGTTTTTCAAAATCCTGTAAATATTACTAACTAACATTCAGATTATTGGCTGCTCTGTTTGCTGAGATAATTATGTACACATAAGACGTTAATAATATATCAAAATAACATTTATTGTCATTATGTTGGAGCACTAATATAGCCTTTCAACCGATAGTAGCAATGCACACAGACATAATTCAAAAAAGGAGTATTATCTTACATTCGATAATAAAATATTTCGAAAAAATAAGTGATTTATTTTGCCACACATTGATAGAATTAGAGCTGGGACAGCATAATCACTAATATCGATATTAATATTTCAGTACATACCATATTAACAATTTTATAAATGTAAATTTTTATACATTATTTTTAAAATTGCCAAAAGAACTAGTCAATGGTAAGTAAAATGTTTTAAGAAAAAACTTTTTAAAATTATATATTAGCAAATATTGGATAGAAACAGGCGTTACTTGGCGAAAATCCATGACAAAACAATGGTAAGTAAAAATTTTTTAAGAAAAAACTTTTTAGCATTAATTAATAGCATTAATTTTTCGCAGAACAGCCGCTGTTCTCTCTGAGACAGTCTTGATAATGCCTCGTTTAGAGGCGAAACAATTGTCGACGTTTTGTTGTCCTTTTGATTCTGCGAAAAATTAATGCTATTAATTAATGCTAAAAAGTTTTTTCTTAAAAATTTTTTACTTACCATTGTTTTATATATTAGCATTAATTTTCAGAGAGAACGGCTGTTCTCTCTGAGACAGTCTTGATAATGCCTCGTTTAGAGGCGAAACAATTGTCGACGTTTTGTTGTCCTTTTAATTCTGCGAAAAATTAATGCTAATATATAATTTTAAAAAGTTTTTTCTTAAAACATTTTACTTACCATTGTTTTTTCATGGATTTTCGCCAAGTAACGCCTGTTTCTATCCAATATTAAAAGAACTAGTACTTCGTACCGCTTGGGTTCAATTTTGTGGGAACCATGTTTCGTGGGTTCCTAAACGGACGAGTACAATTTGCTCACAGCCTTTTAAAAGTTCCTGTTTTATAATATAATCAAACAATAAGAGAAAATTGATTCAGGGCGCTGTACCAACGTTGATATTATTTTACTAGTTCCTGATTTTCAGCTTAGTAGTTAACCCTACTAATATTAGGTATACATATGAAATTGGCGTTTTATATGGAGAAAGAAAAACAATATTTTTTACAGTTTTTTTATTTAATCAATCAAATTTGTACCGTTGTTAACTATACACTTTTGCCATTTTATAGGCAGTTCATTGATTCCTTTGCTGAAAAAGTTGCGGGAGCGGGAATCAACAAATCTTTGAAGTCGTTTTGTTTTGGACTGCCTCATCTGAATTGAATTTTTTTTTCAATTAAGAAATCATCCAAATTCCGAAAAATGTGGTAATCAGTTGGAGCAAGGTCCGGGGAGTATGGTAGGTGATGGGGTCATTATTCCAACATTCCTCCTCTACTTTCGCGACCGTCTGTTGGTCTGGTGTAGTCTAGCGTTGTCCTGAAGCAGCAGTGGGCTAGAGCAGTTCACCAATCTCTGCTGATTAACGGCTATGCTGGTTTTCGGAGATCAAACTGGCCAGTTCTATAAAACGCCAATTTCATATCTAAAGACCTCATATTATAAACGCGAAAGTCTGTATGGATGTTTGTTACTCTTTCACACAAAAACCATTTGTAGGTAAATATTGACAATTTACAATAGAAGTATTAAAAAAATAAAAAACCTTTTATTTATCGCTTATTTAAAATTAATATAAATAATTAACCTATTTATTGTTAGTTTGGTACCCGTATTTCATACGAGTCGGGTCCAACGACTGATTAAAATAACTGTAATAGAATTTATTTTGGACAACTTTTGGTAATTTTAAAGTGCTCAATTTACAAAGACTTACAAATTATTACCAAAACCCCTGTACGCCTCATTAAAGAATGCATATTCTATTTAATAAATCAAGTCATTAAAGAATTATTCTATTTAATAAATATAATGAATATTATTTTTATTTTAATGACGTTATAATACGTAAACAAAGTCATCACATATGATAATTGATAATTATCTTCACGCATTTGAAACACCAAAACATCGATACATAATATCAACATAGTCAAGCTCTAGCTTGTTTACATTAATGAGATGTCACTGATAGAGGTCCCTGTGTGTGAATGTGAGTGTGTGCGTATATTTTAAATTAGTGTTCAACATTTTTGTTGTGTGAGTGCATAGCGACGTGATTCAAAAATGCATTAGTAGTTAACAATTAAATTAGTGTGCGTCCCCCGGTGAAAGTGCAGACTTTTGTTCGTACAAAATAGCGCGCGCCTCTTCTCCCGTTGGTTTAATGCTCTAAGTACCTATAGCATGTAGAAAAATATTATCGACGTCGTAGATAGTGATCTGAGCAAAGTGTGCTGAAATTGTGAAGGCAGCGACCAGTCAACGCCTAAAAGAATTTTTTTTTCTTCTATACAGACGATTGGAAAAGAGTGTCCCTGAGTTTTTTTGCCATATGCTTCTTACATACACAGCAGCCTGTGTATCTCCTAGAGGTAAGGTGAGTAGCCATACCAATAGTATTATAAAAAACTGAATAATGTTTTAATCTGTGAACATGGCTGCGGTAGTGTTGCCAAGTAACGGGGTTTCCGTTAGTTGTGGCAGATTCGTACGACCCTTTGACGAAAGAATAATAATAATAATAAATTCACCGAATTTACAACTTTCTGAGATAATAACTCTCAGATCTCTCTCCGAGACCGAAACATACAAATACCTAGGTATGTCAGAGTCATTGGGTATAGCGGTAGAGGATATTAATAAATCGGTGAAAGAACGTTTTTTTGGCCGCCTGACTTTTGTGAAAAACGTTCTTAACTTCATTATAAACTTAAGACTAACGGGTCTTTTACGCGATTATTGAGATATATACATACCTCTTTATTACCCGACGTTTCGGTCCTGTTACAAGAGCCGTTGTCACGGTGAACAGGGCCGAAACGTCGGGTAATAAAGAGGTATGTATATATCTCAATAATCGCGTAAAAGACCCGTTAGTCTTAAGTTAAAAATGTGTACAAAACGCGAAAGTTTAAAGAAGTTCTTAACTTCATTCTTAACAGTTCTTTGTCCGGTCGTAACAAAATTCGGGCTTTCCGTGGTTGGGTGATACCTTTATTGTTATACTCCTTTGGCATACTTAGGTGGACTCTAACGGAACTAGACGCCCTGGATAGGCTAGTCCGTCAACAACTGACATTACACCGCCATGTGGGAAGAGCAAGGAGCTACACGGGCGGTACTACCGAGTCTTAACAGGACCCGATGTAGACCTGCTCGCATCGGTGAACTGGCTACGTTTTGGGGACCTCTTTGGGGAAACTGAAGGTTTTGCCTGTGCAATTGCAGATGAGGTAATCAAGACGAACAACTATCGGAAATACATCATGAAGGACGGTCCGGTCGACATTTTTGTCGAGCATGCCACCGTCCTGGTGAATCACTTCGCCATATTATTTCCGGTTGTTCGTATCTTGCTAACACCGAGTACTTGCATTGGCAAAATCAAGTAGCCAGGATCATCCACCAGCAACTTGCTCTTCAATATGGCCTTATTGAGTTTGAAGTACCGTAGGTACTATAAGTACACACCAGTGCCAGTTCTCAAGAACGGTCGTGCATTGCTCTACTGGGACCGATCAATTATCACGGACAGGACTATTGTTGCCAATAGGCCCGATATCGTGTTGGTTGATCGGACCCAGCGTCGGGTAGTGCTCGTCGATATCGCCGTCCCGCATGACGAGAATCCCGTTAAGGCAGAGAAGGACAAACTTAGTAAGTACCTTGATCTGTCCTTCGAGATAACTGCCATATGGGACGTAGACTCGACGATCACTGTCCCGGTGGTCGAATTTGCCTGAAGCAGCTGTATTCCAATGTTTTTCAAAGAGGTAGATTCTACATCGCCTTTTTTGTGAGATAGTGTGGGGAGGATCATGAGGAGCTATTGAGTGCTGCCTAAGGACGATTTTTAAGATATATGTTTGGCGTACCGTCAGCACATCCTATAGATGGTAGAGGTCCCTGGTGGGGTACAGAAAAGGCAAGGATAAACTGACCATTATATATTTTGTTGACTGCTAGAATTGAGTTTCCAGATAATAGAGGGTTCGCATCAGATTATGATATTTTTTATAATGCGTGACTGTTTTAATAGTATCCCATAAGGTTTTATTGCTAGCTTTTGATGCCTTATCTAGTATTTCGTTATCATAGTTTCTCTTTATTCTTTTAAGTAGGCAGAAGTTTCTATATCCAATATAGGTGATTAAAAATCAAACGTTTCATCGTCAGGGTGTTTCTTTGCTTTTAGGTGTAGCTGGTCTCTATTTTTTAGGCATTTGAGGAGTTCAACTGTTAGCCAAGGGTTTATGATGCGTTTGCGATTTGGGACATTTATGATATTGGTGTTAGATTCAATTAAAGAGCTCAGTGAAGACACAATAAAAGTAGTGGCTAGGCCAGCATCACTGTAGTCATAAACAGGGTCGAAGTGAAAGTTATTCATGTCAATATCAAGTTTAGTATAGTCCACCTTCTTTGTGGTAAATGACTTTACCGTCTTAATGTGATGATTTAATGTAATAAAAACACTGTTATGGTCAGTGACTGAGGTTTGTGCAACGTAGCAGAGAGCAGGTAGTACACTTTTAAGCATGACATGGTCATAACAAGTTTTGTCATGTGTGGGTATTTGATGATCAAGCAAAAGACTGTGTGCGGCAAGAAGGTTGAGATAAGCTTGAGACTTGGGATCTTTAGAGTTGGGTACGATATCCACATTTATGTCTCCGACGAGGATAATGTTAGGGACGTGTATTGTATTTAATAGTTCGTTTAGTGATTCTATAAATCGTTCAATATTTTTATAACCAGGTGGTGGTATATAGTAATTACAACGGTATGATTGTCTAATATTAGTAATTACACAGTTAGCATCTTGCAAATTGTTATCAAAAATAGTTGATTGCAATGTATTTTTGAAGTAAACAATTACCCCTTCATTTTGTGTTTGATTATTGTCACCTATACTGTAGTTGTAACCATCTAGTGGGGGCACAAAGTGCGTATGAGGTAGCCAACACTCTTTGAGTACTATTAGATCCCAAGGAACATTTGATATTTCAAGGAGTGCTGAGAGTCCAGTAAAATTACAGTTTACACTACGAATATTCTGTTGTATAAACTTAAAACTCGAATGAGAATTTGCGATTAATTTATGACATTCGTCTATCTCACATGTGGATGATTCCACCACATGAAAGTCGTCGAGATAGTTGTTTATTCAATTTATTTAAATTATCGCATTTGATAGTTTTGCACGAAGGTGAGACTGAATATAGCAAAGAGTAGATAAGGAGACATATTATGTGAATATATGCAATGCAGTATATGCAGAATATTGTTCCATAGGTACCATAAGTAAAATTTTATGTATACAAGGTACACAGATAAAATAGTGTGTATTGTCAAGTGAAGTGATATATGGTTGTTTGTGAGTAGTGTATAAGTGTAATTTTTGGTATACAAGAGATACTATAACTATAACCATAAACTATAATACTGGAAAAATAAAAATAAGAATAATAACAAAATATTAAGTTAAAAAATAAAATTTGAAGTCTGCGTTACGCAGAAAATACGTTAGTGATGACACTCGGGTGTCATCGGGTGACTCGTGCTTTCCGAGTGGAAATATTTTAATTTGGTCCCATCCAATAATTATTTGGTCCCATTCCGGTCATTTGAAATCGGGTTATCTGTCAATATTCGTCCAATGTTTTGTTTTGTTGCCATAATACTTATTTTTTCTTCTTTTTTGTGTTTGTTATTTCCGAATTTTGGACTGGGAGAACTTATTCTTTAATATTGTTGTATTATTCGTATGGCTATATTACCATATTTCTACAAATGAAATTAAAAAAAACTAATTACTTATGACAATTTCAGGAAAAAATAGTCAATAGATTCTCGGGTTTTTGAAAAAAATGTTGGCAACACTGCCGGCCACTTTTTTTTAGTTCGTTGTGATCGTCGCAACTACATACAAAAAAAAAAATTTCAATAATAATGTTTTTCTTTGAATGTTATTAGTGAAATAATTGGGAGAATAGCTGAATTTTATTAAAATGTTTGTAAGACCGTTCTGTAGAAAAGACTGTTTTATACATTGTTTGTTAAAATCGAATATGAAGTATGTATAGAAAGTGTGAAATATGTAGTTTAAAATCTGGAAGAAAGGACGGCACAAAACGGATTTTCATGGCCAGATTTCCTATGGATGAGAACAATAACACCGGAAGATAACAAAATATATAACTACATAGCATGAAAGAATGATGGAAAGACAAATTATCGCTCAAAACATTTGATAAATGTGTTTTTGTGTTCGAACGTGATGTAAAACCTTATCTTCATAACTAGGTAATCGCTGGAATGCGGGCGGTTACATCCAAATAATTAAGACGGAAAACCCTACCTAACCTCTAAAAAATATAATTCAATTTTGATGTTCACAAATGTTTGTTTCGGAGTTTGGGTATTTTCTATGTAAAATATGTATGTATTTAGAAATATATAAGTATGTTTATCAGTCGTCTAGATCCCATAACACAAGCTTATATTAGCTTAATTTGGGCTAGATGACGTTGTGTGAGAATGTCCAACAATATTTATTTATTAATTTTCAACAATGACGCGAGCCAACGAAGCCGCGAATTGTTCAAGTGTAATTATAAAGATGCAAAGGTGACCTGATTCCTGTCGGCCTAGTCGCTAAGTCGTTTAGCGTCTTAGCTGCATGTTATACTTGGTAGAAGCTTGATGATAAAGTTGCGGGGTAGGTTGACTTGTAATGTAAGCTATTGCTCTGATAATTTACTTGTCAGCACATTGCAATAACCTTTCTAGCTCATTCTCATGATATTGTACGGATGGATGGAAAGTAACCTCCATCCAACCGTGAAAGTAAGTTTGACCCGTTAAAGTGATACTGAATTGAGTAACCTGTTGAGACTAATAGAATTGTAAAGAGACTTAACAAAGAGAGTGTGAGTGACACACCAGACAGATGCCGGGACGTTGATATCCTTTGTATTGTTTTCATGTAACTTACTTAATTGGGGATGGATAGAGACGTCCTATGTTCATCTAGGCGCCAAGTAAAGAGATGAGGGACGTCCTTAAAGAGTGTTGGGGACGTCCCTAAAGTAAAGTGAGCAGCTTCCTGTGACGGGGTGTATGTGACCCCCATCAGGACCGCCAGATCAGAGTGACGAGACGTCCTCAAAGTAGAGTACGGACGGCTTCCTCTGATGTGATGTATTGAATCCACAGCAGGGCCGTCCGACCATTGAGTAGAGTGAAAGAGTTGTACAGTAAAGTGTAGACGGCCTCCGATGATCCACCAGGACCATCTGACCATTGTGTGTAGTATAAAGTGAGTATAGTAACTTACTTGCCCTTAGATAAATCATTCCCTGGTTCATTCAATTGTATGCTAAAGAGAAAAGCCTAACCCTTCCTTTTACCTAAAGAAAAGATGAAACCAGGTTTACCATAGTTTACAATGTAGGATACTTAGACAAGTGACAATGGTTGCTTGAGCTCTAATTTATACTTACAGAAAGGAGAACAAGAGGGACTGTTGGGTGCTATGGACTAAGGATGTATTGGAGGCTCAGATTGTAGATTATATAAAACCTTCTAGCCTACTAAAGTGAGTTTTAAATAAAAAGGGTCATAATGTTACACAGTCACCAATACTACGAGCTGCAGAATATTGATTGAAGAAGAAATTACAAATATTTTTAATATACATCAATCACTCAAGGAATCACTCATGTGGGTAGTTGCAAGATAGTAAAAAAAATTTGAGCTTCTAGTATTTAATATCTTAAAATTATAATAACAAGTTAATTTGAACTATATGTATATGAACTAGCTGTTGTTGAGCACCCCACTACTCGCAGTATATAAATTTTCACACCACTTCACCCGGACTTGTGTTTTCTTCGCTGATATGGATAGCAGATTTGAGAAGAGCTTGGAGGAGCTTGAAACCCTATTTACAAGCCGTCTCGACAGTCATGAAGAGAGATTACAGAAGGCTTTGGACTCACCCGCTGCTGCTCACCCGGACTTAGCAGCACTTTCAAAGGAATTCCACGAATTTAAAGCATTTGTTTTGGACTCCCTTGGGCAAATATTGGATAGAAACAGGCGTTACTTGGCGAAAATCCATGACTTACTTACCATTGTTTTCCCTTGGGCACTTAAAGACACAAGCTCAACTTTTTTCCTTGGGCATGGACCGCCATGAAACCACTATGAGGCGGAAAGTCTTACTACTGCATGGTGTCCCTGAAAATTCAGGGGAGAAACTACATCCTATTGTTACCGATATATTGGTCAATAAAATGCAGGTGCCGGATGTTACCAGCAACACCATAGAAATTTGTCATCGTCTTGGTGCCAGTAAAGGTAAGCCCCGTCCCATTATCATTCGTTTTCGCGACGTGGAGCACCGTCATTTGACGTGGGACAGCAAAACCACATTGAAGGGCACTGGTTACACCATGTATGAATACCTCACTAGGATCAGGCACCAGGTATTTACATCGGCGCGGAAGCACTTCCAGATGAAGTATGTTTGGTCTACTGGTGGAGTCATTAACATAATAACACCTGATAAGGCACGTCATAAAATTGAATCAATGGCGGAATTGCATTCTCTCATTGTAAAATTTCCCATTTGCTCTGTTGATGACGATTCTACGAGTTCTACGGTAGCCATTACTACGACTACGGTGAAGGTTCCGGCTGCACCCACACACACCGGCATCAAAAAGAACAGATCATGTCGCCGATAGTTATTGTTATGTGTTCCATTCGTGTTGTTTTAGTGTAGCTTCGATATTTTCATTCATTCACTGGTCAGCCGTACTTGTAGTATTATACTGGTATGTAAGTTACGTGAACCGTGACGTTCTAAAATAGTTCTTTTTCTATATTATGTCACCCGTATAATTCTGTTGTAATTATTACTATAACAAATAATAGGTAGGTAGTTAAATGCCAACCACAGAACTGACGTCTGTGACAATTTGTCATTGTGACAACGCGATGACATTGTTGTTTATGAAATTTGTTCATTGGGTTAGGCGAAGGTTGGCTGATCATACTGCCAACTCTTCAGTATTTTTGGACTACAACTGATGGACTTGAATAGTAGTTTATGTAAAAGGTCCTACACAAGCTTGTCATAGTGAACTGTCATTTGCGTTCCGGTTCACTATCGGCTTCGGTGCGGCCACCAAAATATTTTGTAATCTTGAGGCCTTTTTATTATTATTAATTTGTTTTTTGTTGTACTGTTTTTTGTTGTGTTTCTTTCTAACTTAATAATGTATAATCTTGTATGATCTCTTCCAATAGCTGCGAGTGGGCGTGTTCGGCGTTTATTACTTGTTTAATCAGTATATATTTTTTATGTACATTTGTTTATATCATTATTTATATCTGCTTATATTTATTTATAGTTTTATTATTGTATTAGCTATTTATTTGTTTACATATTTATGGATTCGTATGAGTCCTCCGACGAAGACAGCTTTTATTCGTGCTCTCCTTCTAACACAAGCTTTGTCAGTACGGGCAGTGACCACTCTGCAGCCACGACTTTACATGAACGGTTATCCGATATTTTTGCCAACTTTCCTAAAAACCTAAATATCGTCCACATTAATGCCCAGAGTGTCTCTCATCATTTTTCTGACCTTCTAGCAACCTTTAGCAATAACCGTGTCGATGCCCTCCTGATTTCGGAATCTTTTCTAAAACCGTCGCTGCCCTCCTCGCTCTTTGCTATTCCTGGATTTGTACTCATTCGCAATGACAGGGTTGGTAGGGGATGCGGAGGTGTGGCGATTTATCTGCGCGACGACATTCCTTATAGGGTCATCAGTGCTTCTCCTCCGGATGGCATTGATTCGGCGCAGCATCTATTTCTCGAAATTACCATTCAGTTCAGTAAATTATTTCTTGGTGTGTTTTACAGTCCAGATCTCAGAGTTAACTATTTTGATTCACTGGATGCTCTGTTGAATGAACTTTGCCCTGATTACAACCGCGTGGTCCTAATGGGCGATTTCAACACCTGTCTGATCAAGGACTACCAGCGTACCCATTCTCTTCAATCACTTCTGTCCTCTGTCAACCTTCACATTCTTCCTCTCACTGCCACGCATCATTTTCCTAACCGCAACCCTTCTCTCCTAGACTTAATTATTACCTCCTCTCCCGATCTTGTGGCCACTCATGGTCAACTCACCGCTTGTTACTCCTACCATGACCTTATTTATTTATCCTTTTCTATCCGTCCTCCTAAGCGTAAGCCTGTTTTTTCAGTGACACGGAATTACAGGGGTGTGGACCTGGAGGCATTGCGGCGTGATGCGGGTGACATTGACTGGTCGCCTATCTTTAACAGTGATGACGTTGATAAAAAGGTTGCACTTTTTAACGCTGCCGTAACAGCTCTTTATGACCGCCACGCGCCGAAACGCCGGATAAAAATAATACACTCACCGCCTTGGATCACCGACGACATCAAAGCGGACATGGCTCGCCGAGATAAGGCCAAACGCAGATATAAGCGTCACCCGACGGATGCCAATTTCATTCAGTTCAAGATTCTGCGCAATCGCTGCGGTCGTCTGTGTCGTGATGCTAAACGTCGCCACTTTCACAAGTCCCTTGATACTCGCAATTCTTCCGAACTTTGGAAATTTCTTAAATCCAATGGTATCGGCAAGTCACCTAATTTTAACAGTCATGACGTTGATTTATCCGCTCTAAACGCACATTTCTCTATTCCTCCCCTAATTCTTGACCCTGTTGTTAAGTCCAGCACTTTGCACGATCTTTCCCAACTGCCGGTACCAGTCTCCCCCTCGTTTAATCTAGTTGCGGTCGGCGAGGACGATGTCAAAAAGTCGCTCCTGTCGATCACATCTTCAGCTGTAGGTAACGACGATTTGTGTTCGAAAATGTTTACTCCTATCCTTTCCACCGTCATCCCTATCCTCACCCACATATTTAATTCCTCTCTGTGCTCAGGTTGCTTCCCTTCCAATTGGAAACAAGCACACATAATTCCACTACCCAAGTCCCAAAATCCTACACTCCTGTCTCAATTTCGTCCTATTTCCATCCTTCCTTTCTTATCCAAAGTCCTGGAACATTTAGTGCATCGCCAGTTGTCTGCTTATTTAACGCGAAATAATCTTCTCTGCTCCCTTCAATCTGGTTTTCGACCAGGTCACAGCACCGTGACGGCTCTTCTTAAGGTTACCGACGATATTCGTTGGGCCATGGAGAACAAATCTCTCACTGTATTGGTGCTACTAGATTTTAGTAGTGCGTTCAACTCCGTGGGCTTCGATATTTTGATCGGTATCCTTAAGAAACTTAACTTTTCCACGGAATCTGTGGCCTGGTTCGATTCATATCTTCGCGGGCGCTCGCAGTGTGTCCGTCTTGAAGATTCATATTCGGATTGGCGCGAGCTAACTGCGGGTGTACCTCAGGGCGGCGTTCTCTCTCCTCTGCTTTTTTCCACTTTCATTAACTCTGCCGTTCGAGTTATATCCTCTAACTTCCATCTATACGCGGACGACTTGCAGCTGTATCGACATTTTGCGTTGAATGAATGCAGATCGGCTGTTGCTGCCGTTAATCGTGACCTGTGTGCAATAAACAATTGGGCTAAATCTTTTGGCATTCTTATAAATCCTACTAAGTCGCAGGCCATGATTATTGGTAGCAGGCAGATGAGGAGTGGACTGGATGGATCTTGTCTGCCCCCTATCTTACTGGATGGTTCTACAATCGGGTACGCGAGCACTGCGAAGAATCTGGGAGTGATAATGGATAGCACCCTATCCTGGAAGACTCACGTTGGTGAAGTTAGTAAAAAGGTGCATTACACCTTCCACACGCTGAAATGCCTCCAGAGCTATTTACCTCTGAATATCAAAGTCACACTTGCTCAGACGCTTATCCAACCCATTTTGGACTACGCGGATGCCTGCTATTTGGACGCTACTGAGGAGCTGTTAGACAAACTTGAGCGCTTGCAAAATTTATGTATCCGTTTTGTTTTCAATCTGCGTAAGTATGATCACGTTTCGCACTTTCGCAAGGAACTCAAGTGGCTCCCAATCCGCCTTCGCAGAGACACTCGGATATTATGTCTCCTTTTTAATATCCTGCATAATCCCACCTATCCTTCCTACCTGCGGGAGCGCTTCTCATATATGAACGCACCCGGTACCCTGTGTAGGTCCCACCTCAAATACCGCCTAAATTATCCCTCCCACAAAACTGATTTTTGTTCCTATTCCTTTTCCGTTCATGCGGTCAGGCTGTGGAACTCTCTCCCCCCGGACATACAAAGCTGTAGAACTCTTACTCTATTTAAAAAGAAAGTGAAAGCACACTACCTCTCCTCTTTATCTTAGTTATATATCGGGTAATAATATTATCTATTGTAGTCTCTATATGTAAGTATATTATAGTACAGTATGTATTTATTTATGTATATATTATAATGCGCCTTTAGTTTATGTAAGTTTATTTTTATTGCACTGCACACACGTTGCCTTGTCATATTTACATCTCCTCTCTGGCCTGCTGGAAGAGATTCCTTTAGGAATAAGTAGCGCCCTTGTACTATCTGCTCACTGTTCTGTTTGTATTCTTCTTATTGTTTGTTTTTCTCTGTGTGTTGTACATAAATAAATAAATAAATAAAATAAAATAAAATACATGTAATGTTTTTAAATAAATATTTAATTTCATGAACTTATCATTTTAAAACCCAAACTGAGCCTATACTCCGTTTTTTAATTAAATGTACTGCCTCCGGGAAATTGAACGCTTATTCATTTTTAACATGTAACTTGTATGACGCAGTACTTTAGTTGAAAAATGGAGTATAGCGTCTGCGAAAATATAAAATTATTTAAAAAAAGTACGGACCACTGCGTTTATCGATATCGATAAATGCCACTGCATTTATCGATATCGATAAATAAAATAATATTAAGTGGCACATCTCTATTTTTCTTTCCTTATCTTGGCGACTCTGTATGTGTAACATTTGTTAGGTTGGCTACATAACGTTATCCCTGATTTGACATTTTGTAAGATTATTTTGCACTATGGGAGTCCCGTCTCTTCTTACGTAGTATTGTATTCTCTTCCGCCGGGCGCCACTGGAAATACGTTCTGCTTGTAACCAGAGACGCCCGGCAACGGACGTTAGAGCGGCCGTGGCCTTGGTCGCGGAACTAAAAAAAAAAAAAAAAAGTATTGTTTCTCTTTGGTGATCGTTCTTCGGTCTTGGTGAACAAATTCTTTATTTCTGTATTTCTAATTCGGATATTACCTATGTATGTACTGCCATTTTTCTATTAATAAACACGAAATTTAATTGAGAATCTATAAATAACTATCACGCATCCTATACTTTACAAAACTTTATATGAACAATTGTTTTTTGGTGGAAAATAAAATGCGTTATTTATTCTTTGCAAGTTTATTTTGTGTTGTTTTTGCATATGAAAAAGATATGACAATAATGGTTCAAGCTGGTAAAGTGGACTGTTTTTACCATAAAGTGCTTGCGAACGAAATAATTGACATAGAATACCAGGTAATAAAGTGTTTTCTTTTCTTTAATAGTAATAATAACCCTCTTGAATTTGGTAGAATTAAATTTTACCGGCTCTCGTAAAATTACTTCTAGTAGGTATATTAAATACACTTTGGTGTTAACGTTTTATACATCCTAATCAATCCATCAATCGTGCATAGTTCGCCAATCGTTTGAGCCCACGTAATAAGATAATTATCACTAGTGCCATTGTCGGACTTCAAAAAAATGAGGAATTTCTCAATTCGACTGTATTTTTTTGATGTTTGTTACCTACGTACCTTGCGACCGGGAGACCGGCTACTACTGCGTCCCGATAGGTCCCATTCCGACAATTATTTGGTCCCATTTCAGTAATGAATCGTTCTAATCAGTCGATTAATCAGAAAATATAACATTGAATAAATGTTATACCTAGTTGATCAACTGAAATAAATTAAAAACGACTATGTGCGAGTCGGACTCGTGCACAAAGGGTTTTACCAAAACGGTGAATAAAAAACAGGTATTTTGTATGGGAGCCTTCTTAAATATTTATTTAATTCTGTTTTTCAGTATTATATTTTTTAAGTATCACGGATCACGAGATACAGCCTAGTGACAGTGCCCCTATTACTGAGACAAGTTCACCACCATGATTAGGTACTAAGACAAGTGTGGGTGTGAGGTACACCTCTGCCTACCCATTGTGGGATATAGACGTGATGTATGTCTGGCTTCCTGACTAGTATAAAGCTTTGTATGTTATGTGAGACATAGAATATACATAGAATACTATGAAAAGTAGGTACATAATTCAGTTTATTCACCTGCAAGACCTCTATTTATGAATAGGCTAAAGCCCCTCTTATTCATTATATGACATTAGTCTCAGTAATAGGCGCACCCTATTACTGAGACTTTGCTGTCCTTCTGTTTTAACTTTGGGTATGGGACCCTAAAAATTTGAAGTCCGTGATTGTGAATTGTTTGTTTATTTTTTGTCCCATAGAATTACTGAGATAATTTACTAGTTCTATAGTCCTTTTCTAAATGGAGTTTTGTCTTGATCAACTTCAAGGGGTGCAAGACTATTGGAGTTTCCTGCCATTTTGATTAATTTGCCAGAACCTTGTCTGTTTGTCTTCCAAATAATGCATTCTAGTAATTATTGAATGAGGGAGCGAAGCTCGCGAAGGCTCTGTTTCAACTTGCAGACTGGGGAGAATTTCCTTCGTCTGTACCTATCAATGGGTTCTGTCAGATCATGTTTGAGGCCGTATTTATCAACCGATTTGCATGAAACTACACACACTCCTTGCTTATATTTTTTGGATTGATGAAAGATGATGAAGATGACAAATGAAAGAGTAATAAAGAAAATTGAAGAAATTTTCTAAACAAAGCCGCCCCCGAAGTCTACGGTTCACAGAACCACTAGTAATATGAATTAAAGATTGTTTGATGTCGGTATTGGTCATTGTAGCTCAGTAGTCAGCTTATTCCCCTTGTTAGGTTACCTTTCAGATTTGTTTATAATTTCTATGCAAGTATTTTATTTAATATAAGTTATTGTTATCAGGTTATAGACTCAACACACGGAGATTTAGATGTCTCCTTCCAGCTGACTGAACCCGGGGGCCGACTTCTCGTCGCTGATTATAAGAAATCTGACAACACACACAGGCACACAGCTGATGTTGACGGCGATTATAAGATATGCTTTGACAACACATTCAGCACATTCAGTCAAAAAACTGTAAGTATAATAAAATGTACAGCGCCGTTGTCGCATCCCTCTCGAGGGTCAGCAAGCGGAATAGGAACTTAGTACAGCTCTCGGTTGAAGCGCGCAGGTGTGCAATAACCAAGGTGAAGTGGTGCCGTTGTTAAAGCACTGATCGGTAATCTAGGTATTTTTGATCTAAGGATGACCTCTTATTAGTTAGTTTAGGTATAGTTCGCGAGGGATTAGCTGAGCTTTGCATTTTTGTGAGTGACCACGAAAATTAGAGTAAAAACTCTTTGTGTAGCTGTGTGTACAACACATGTGTGTGTAAAAGAGGTCCCGTATACTGCACTCACACAAATGCAAAGCTCCGCTTACCTCTTTTTACCTATACTAGTATAATTAATTTTCTTGAAATCAATTTTTACGGTTCAATTAGGTACAGTCAAACTCCTTATGTAGTTAATTGTCAACATAACTACATTTCTATGAACTTACGCCAGGATCACTGAGGTATCCTCTTGCTGGAGACCATGCTTGGAAGTATTTGGAATGTGGCCGTGTCCTTTTGCGAGCAGGTCATGCTCACTCGGAGGCGGCTGAGAGGGAGAGGGAGCGTACCCTCCCCGCTGAGTCAGCGGCCAGGGCGCCGCAGGCTCATCTACGTCCAAGGCCATCGACCTCCACGATCGAGGCCTGAGGACGGCGGGGTAGCCACCCGCCGTCCTTACAGAAGCAGGCTATAAGGATTCACTCAGGAAATTCTTTCTAGTGCTAACCAGGGGCGCTAGCCAGGTGCGGGATTAAAAACAAGTTGAAAATATGGCAAAAATTTGCCATATATTTTAGGGTTTTCGAAAGTTTTTTCATTAAATCTAAAAAATGTAGATAGATAGATATAGATAGATATGTTAGGACAATTCACACAACGCCATCTAGTCTCAAACTAAGCAGATCTTGTGATATGAGTACTAGATAAACTGATATAAATACTTATAAATACATTTTTTTTTGTAAATACATACATATTATACATAGGAAACATCCAGACGGCACAAACGTATCTGTCTTCACACAAAGTTTGTCCCGACTGGGAATCGAACCCGAGACTCCGGCGTCGAAAGATGCACTACCGGCTCTTTCCGACCCGACCGGTCTTTGACCATGCCGAGTTGATTGCAGCAGGTCTTGAGTCTCTAACTATTACCGTTCTCGATTTGACCTTGACCTTGAGATCAGAGGTCAAAGGTCAAGTTCATTTTAGAGATCTTTGACCATGCTGAGTTAATTGCAGCTGGTCTTGAGTCTCTTAACTATTACCGTTCTCGATTTGACCTCATTTTGACCTTGACCTTAAAGGTCAAAGGTCAAGTTCGTTTTTGGGGGGTTTTCGACTATGCTAAGTCGATTGGCGTTTACACTGTCTCTAGCTCTTACCGTTCTCGAGTTGAAAGTAGTTCACGGACGGACGGACATTACTGTTGTATAAGAGATTTTCGTTTCGAAAACTCTAAAAGGACCATCCAGGCAAACCCATGGATAAACCCTATGGCCGATACCTCACCGAGACGCCATGGCGACGTGGCCAGCGACGTCGTAACATAGGTAGTGCGGCTGTGGGAATTTAAAGAATTATTAATGTTAATTACGTAAGTACTTAACACAAATTAATAGCTTAGGTAGTTTAAAATGTAAATGTTTAGTATAAAATGCTGATATCCGTGCATTAGGCCGATACCTCACCGAGACGCCATGGCGACGTGGCCAGCGACGTCGCCAACTAGTTCTCATTGAGATATATGACGGCTAACTCACTTGGCGACCGACTGGCAACGTCGCCATGGCGTCTCGGTGAGGTATCGGCCTATTTGACTCATATAACGGTTATTTCTCTAGCGATTCGGTAAATAATAGAGAATAATTATATTACTGATTAGCGGACGCCGGCTGCTTCGCTCGCTTGACAAATTATATGTACGCAAAACCTTCCTCGAGAACCACTCTATCCATTATGAAAACCGCATAAAAATCCGTTACGTTGTTTTAAAAATCGAACGGGCGACTTTGTATTAAACTATTAAGATTATGATAGGATAGGATTATCATTTGGTGTCATTATTTGGCAGACATCGACCATTTACAACAGTAAATGATGACTCTCCCTTCCACCCGTAAATCGGGTGGAAGGGAGAGTCGCCGTAATGTGGGGGGAGATACATAAGTACATCATATGTCGTATGTTCGCCCAAACTTATAAATACTAGCTGTTCTGGCAAAATTTCTGTCAGTTGAGAATGAGTTTATTAGTCTCAAAATTTAACAAATATTTAAGACCAAAACTAGCCAACTTGGTCCAGTCGTTCTCGAGTTTAAGCCAGACAAACTATTGTCAATTTACTAGCTGTGCCGGTCAACTTCGTACCACCTGCAAAAGAACCTTTTAAACCTTCCCTGAGTTTGGAAGAACATTTTAATACCATCATTATCCAAATCGGTCCAGCCGTTCTTATGTTTTAGCAACAAAAGACGATAGAAGATAGATTTACGGACGTTAGAGCGGCCACGGCCTTGGTCGCGGAACTAAAAAAAAAAAAACTAGCGGAAAGTGTGTGTATTATTTTCCTCTGTCTACCCCTTAAAACTGTTCCAAATAAATGGTTTGTTCGTTTCAGGTGTTCTTCGATATTCTAATAGGCAACGACGAACACGAAGATAAAGACTACGACGACGACAAAGAAATGGAGTTCGGTAAGAGATAATTCGTTTTCTACCATAACAGAAATTTCTATTTACTATTATAACAGAAATTACTATTTGCTACCATAACAGAAATTACTATTTTCTACCATAACACAAATTACTATTTTCTACCATAACAGAAATTACTATTTTCTACCATAACAGAAATTACTATTTGCAACCATGAGTACTTTTCTACACCATTTTAGTAGCTGGTAGCTACCATTGCAGTTACTATTTTTATCCGACTTCCAAAAAAGGAAGAGGTTCTCAATTCGAATGTATTTTTTTAAGTTTGTTACGAACATCTTTCGAACAGATTTTGAAATTCTTCGGTCCCATTCCGACTATTATTTGGTCCCATCTCGGTGATTTAAATCGACAAACAATCCTATCTATATTGCCTCTACACACACATATCACGCCTATATCCCCGAAGGAATAGGCAGAGGCGCGTTACACACCCACAATTTGCCAGTATTTTTAGTCCCACGTAATAGGGGGCAAGCCTATTGCCGTCACAGGGCACTCATGATGGGTTATGCCTAAAATGGCCGAATGAATTTAATAAAAATAGCAGCTATATTATAATTTTGAAAAGAAATTTGAAACCCGTTGCCTTGCGATGGAATGTTGATGAAGGACAACAAAACCTTACGTGCCAGCCGCTATGGCACAGGCAATTAAAGTCCTGGGTGACTCGGACTATTAAACAGAATATAATAACTATTTAAAGGGGCTCCTATACAGCAAACGTGATTCTTTTGCTAGTACGACTCTCAATAGACCGGGTTTTATGATATTAGTATAGATTTTATGCTGGTTACATTATGTAGGTAACGCAGCAGACGTTTACGTAATGAGAGTCAAGGATATATCGGAGTCAGTATCGCGCGTGAAAGATCACGTGGCCACTGCTAGAAGGCTGCAGGAACTGCATTCTGCTCACGAGGCGAGAGATAGGAATTTAGCGGAAGATATGTGTTATAGGTGAGTCTTTGCATGTGTAAGCCGCGCATGATGACAATTTATTTATTTATTTACACACAGTATCACCAATATAGTGAAATTGGAAACATTATATACATGTATACAATGGCGCCACTTATCTCTAAAGAGATCTCTTCCAGTGGGCCTAGGAATGGAGAAGTGAGTTCAATCAGATGCTGGTGTGTGTGCAAGTTGGTACGGTTGTTAAGGTTAATAAACTTACATACACTATAACTACATAAATACACAAATACATACATATTAACTTATCATACATACATTCACATACAAATAGTTAAGAAAGGGAAGCGATGAGGGACAATGTGATTGGCGGCCATGTTGGTGACGTCATGGTGACGTAGAGACACACACACACACTCCAATACTGTTGTTGTTGTTAGATGAGCGAGCGGGCAAACCGCAAACTATATACAGTATGTTTTTACTTCAAATTACCATTTCGGTAATTTGAAGGTGGTTATCGTGTTAACTGCCTCGGTGGGGCAGTGGTATGAGTATGCGACTGCCGTCCCTGAGGTCCCAGGTTCGACCCCGGGTCGAATCAAATTATTTGTGTGATCCACAAATGTTTGTTTCGGAGTTTGGGTGTCTTCTATGTATAATATGTATGTATTTAGAAGTATATAAATATGTATATCAGTTGTCTAGATCCCATAGCACAATATTATAGCTTAGTTTAGGCTAGATGACGTCGTGTGAGTATGTCCAAAAATATTCCAGCTGTCCTGGCGAACTTGCGCTTGAAATTTTAAATCTAGACTTTCCCTGAACTTTTAGGAAATTTCCAGACCAAAATTAGCCAAATCCATTCCAGAGTTTTAGCGAGAAAAACGAACGGCGACAGATTTATTTATGTGATATTACTGTTTTTGAGCATTTTTTGTACATTTCCAAATTCCTTGTGTATCAGCAGGTGCACCGCGTGTAGCTTGGGGATAACTTGGGTCCCTAGAAAGGTTGATGGGACCCGTAGTACTCAGTAAGTTAATTATGAATATTTTTTTGTTTCCAGAGTTATGAATTGGTCAATAACACAAATATTTCTTATGATATTTGTAGGAGTTACACAGGTGAGTACTATACATACACACATACACACATACACACGACTACGTCCTATCTAGGTGGTAGGCAAAGTGAAAACTACAATCAGAATAGTGACTAGATTTTTTCGTTGATTTTATGCAGACTAACTATTATTATATCCTTTATTTAACTTAACTACATACATTATATTAAGAAAGAAATTATAAATAGATCACAAAAAAGATCACGGAAAGGCCGTGGGTTCGAATCCCGCCGATGACATCAGTTTTTGTGATCTATTTATAATTTCTTTCTTAATATTTTAAGAATAGTTTAAGCAAACTCATTGCTTTGAAATACAAAAATATATACATACATTATGTAATACATTTTTAAATAAATATATTTAAAAAAAACAAGTATATTTAAAAATATAAAAAATAGTGACCCACCGGCATCTGGTACAAGGACCAAGCTACCGGTGGTTAGGGCTCCAGAGAGAGGAATTTCCTCACGATGCGTGAATTATTGAGTAACACTGCCTTCTGCATCAGGGACTTTATCCAACTGTCTAACGAGAGAGTTGGTCGAGGCTCTTGGTGATCAGTCAATTCAGGCATGTAACCTATATAAAATTTCATATATCAAATTTATAAATAACACAAATTAAAATTATATTATTCTTATAAAATCCAATAAAAACTAATAACATTAAATAAAATCAAATGAAATTAAAAGTCAAATATTATTACTGTTCGCGGCTAAACCCACTTTCAATCTTCTTCTTTTAACAACGTGGCTCCAACGTTCATTGATCATTTTGCCAATGTCAAGTCAAGGTAATGCTTGATAGTTCCCGCGCAGAAGAACTAGTTACTCCGAGCTAGTTCCCGGTGTGGGACAAGATATGAAACGTTGTTCGGTATTGCAAGCAGTGAACCCGGTTTTTGCTGAGCGCTAGAGGTAACCTAAAAAGCAACCTGACACGCGCTCCGCAAATACCCAAGTCCTTTCCCCTTCATAATATTATGGTAGATAAACAATACATATTACTTAGCTGTACAGACCGACAATTTATACTTTTGTATCATATTCATATTTTAATGAAATTTTCTTTGCAGGTAATCTTTGTCAAAAGTCTATTTGAAGACAGGGCAATGACGTTTACCAGACTTATACCTGGACTGTCAAAGTGACAGCGACGCCATCTTGGACAATAATTTAGTTTTTTTTCGTTAGATATACATTGAAATAATATAACATGCTGTGTAGGCCAGCGGTTACTAACACTGAAAGTTATCTGCTGGTGCTACAAGCGCACAGTCAGTATACACTTAAGGGACCCACACACTAACAGATAACCTAAGGTCCGCTGCCGGATATTGGAACTAACGGACAACCCTAAATCGTATGACGGACTGTTAGACTATGGGGCGCTTTAGACTTAGGGTGAGATTTACAGAGCGTGCTTGGACTTAGCTCGGCTATGCAAAATCTTAGCTAAGCCAGACCTATATCACTCGCCTACCGCAAAAAATACGTGACGTCACCGTCAACTTGAAGTTGTAAATCAGTAAGGGTTGTCTCTTGTTTGTGACACGGCATTGACCATAGAGTTGATATTGAGGCATTAACGTCATAATTTTTGGTCAAATTATGCTGGCATATATTTTACTTTACTGACAACCCTAACGTTCGAATGATGTTCTTTTTCTGAAACAAAAGAATGTGCTTTAATTAACGTCTGAGTGCAAGTTCTGTATGTAAGTACTATTGCCTAAATTCTGTGGCTAAGCATATTATGCTAAGTACAATCTTTGATTTGGAGTTTATAGTCTGACTTGGCTTAGCTCAAGCTAAGTTCTAAACACATTGGTCATATGTGTAATTTTGTCATTTACATCTGATACTTCTATAATAATAATAAAGAATATATATTATAAGGACTTAAATTGGAAGATTTTGTTGCCTTTCATTAACATTTCATCGCAAGGCAAAGGGTTTAAATTTTTTTTAAAATCACAATATAGCTGCTACTTTTTATTAAATTCTTTCGGCTATTTTGGTCATAACCCATTATAAATGTGCCCCGTGACGGCAATAGGCTTGCCCCCTATTACGTGGGTCTAAAAATACTGGAAAACAGTGGGTGTGTAATGCCCTCTGCCTACCCGTTCGGGGATATAGGCGTGATATGTGTGTGTGTGTGTGTGTGGATAGAGTGGTTCTAGAGGAAGGTTTTAGTATATTATTTGTCAAGCGGACGAAGCCGCGCGCATCATTTAGTACTTTTATAAACAACAAATTAAAAGTGTCGTTCGTCATATATCGAGCTGTCAGTTGATAAAGTTCTTCGTTTTTTTTAAACGTGGCTCCAGCTATGTTTGTCGATGATTTCGCCAATGTCAAGGTAATGCTTGATAAGTTGATAGTTCCGCACAGAAGAACTAGTTATTCCTCACTAGCTCCAGGTGCAGGACAAGAAACGTTCGGTATGTGAATGTCTGGAACCCGATTTTTGCGGAGCGTCAGAGGTAACCTAAAAAGTCACGCGCTCAACAAAAATCGAACTACGATTATAAGGTTGAAGTTGGCTACAGATACCATGCTTGACAGGCCAATATCCGACGACGCACGGTCTGCCGTTAATGTGTGGGTCCCTTAAGATCTTTTTATTGTAATAATGTATTTATTATTCCAAGTTAGTTTTAACATCTCATAATAATACCTAATTAAGATATTATTAATTTATTACATTGTATATTATACATACATACATAGCATCACGCCTTTTTCCCCGAAGGGGTAGGCAGAGGTTTGCAAACACACCCACATCTCGCCAACTATGTTAGGTCCCATGTAATAAGGGGCGAGCCTATTACCATTTACCGGGCACAAGTTCCAGACTCTGGGATAATTATCTGGGTATATTGTATATATTATGTATGTATGTATATTAATAACTAATTACGTTTATAAAAGCAATAAAAAAAATTAACTACCTCGTTGGTGCATAGATTGTAAAGGTATCAGGTACGATACCCGGGTAGGTGTAAAAATATTTGGTACTAATAGCATATAGTGATGTATGTCGTCGCAATATAGTAGCATCGTTCACTTCATGAAAAGGTCGCAGTTTATGTAATGTTTCACTGTCTGTTGGCCACATTATAATGTGGCATGGGCAAATTAATGATAAAAATTAGTTTAAATGGAAAAAATCACGCGGCTACTTCATGAAATGGTCAAGATTGTTTTCTTTTTTTGAATAGTTATATTAATTTAATGGTAGAGGCGCTGCGTTTGGTTAATATGGAAATGGGAAATGGGAATAATGGAGGATAAGGTGGAAAATATGATTTCATCATTTAGTGTCCTTAGAACCTCATCATAAACTAATAATTCTTCATGACCCGGCCATACGTATATGTCAACATCATGAAATGTTGATGATTTAATGATCTGATGGCACAGTCATGTGACCTAATTTTTTGAGCTTTTCTGTGATATCATTGGTTAGGTATCGACTAAAGTGCATGGTCATATCATGAAATGCGACCATATCATGAAGTGAACAATACTACAACGAATTATGATGAATGTAAATACAAATCGATATTTAAGTATTATTGTACCATTTATCTATTTTTCATAGGTTGAGACTAGCATAATATTTTTTTCTTATCTATACTTAATATTATAAAGCAGAAGAGTTTGTTTGAACGCGCTAATCTCAGAAAGTACTGGTTTGATTTGAAAAATTATATTTTTTGTTGAGAAGTGCATTTATCGAGGAAGACTATATAACATCACGCTACGATGAATAGGAGCGGAGCAGCAGTTTTAAAAACGGAGAAATTTTATTTCTTTTGAGAACTTCCGTTGCGTGCGCTTGCCAAACGGTTAATGTTATGTTAAAATTATGTACTAAAGAATTGTCTCTTTAAAAGTTCTAAAAAAAAGTCCGCGATAGGATATATCTATCTATTAAGGTTAACTCACTAAAACATATTTTATGGAAATGAAATTCGTTCTAAAATAATTATTTGCGAAGCTAGATGTTATTACGGGTGACGCGACGGGAACGGGAAAAAATCCAAATCACTTAATCGCTAGTTAATCATAATACGAGTATCGTAAGACTGAGTGCCATTTCGTTTGCCATCATAGTGGTTATATAAAATTATATACTCAAGATTTTTCTTTAAATGAGGTCGTACTACCTTATAGATATTTTTAGGGTTCCGTACCCAAATGGTAAAACGGGACCCTATTGCCAAGACTCAGCTGTCCGATTGTCCCACGCTGTATCTCGTGAACCGTGATGAAAAGTTGAAATTTTCACATAATAATATGATGTATTTCTGTTGCCGCTATAACAAAAAATACTAAAAAAAAACAATTGAATAAATATTTAAGGAAATCCCATCATACAACAAACGTTTTGGTACGGAACCCTTTGTGCACAAGAACGAATGACTGGATTTAAACCAGCGTGAGTTCCCTCACGGGGAATGCCTAACTAACTAACATTACCATCACAAACAGCTAAATATATATATATTTGACTGCTTCGGTGGCGTGGTCGTGAGGGGCTCGTGGTCTAGTGGTAACCGACAATGTTAACACATTGCAAAGGTTAAGCAACATCAAGTCAGGCCGGTCTTAGGATGGGTGACCATTTGTTAAGACACTGAAACCCCTCCGTGCCTCGGAGAGCACGTTGTCGCGTCGGTCCCGGTTGTCATACGAACATCTAAGGCAGTCGTTAGGGGTAGTTGGAGCCGTAAATCTAAAATCCTCGCGGTCTAACTACAGAACTTCGATATCGCCCATGGGTTGTGAAGGTCAGATGGCAGTCGCTTCACGGCGGGAAATATCGAAGTTCAGCCGAATCGCAGTTAAGACTGGAAAGCCGACCCCAACTCAGTTGGGAAAAGGCTCGGTGAATGATGGTAGCGTGGTCGGAAGTGCATCGGCTTTCGACTCCGGAGTCTCGGGTTCGATTCCCGGGTCGAATCTAATATTTGTGTGATCCACAAATGTTTGTTTCGGAGTTTGGGTGTTTTGTATGTATGTTATATTATGTATTTAGAAATATATAAGTATGTTTATCAGTTGTCTAGATCCCATAGCACAAGCTTATAGCTTAGTTTGTGCTAGATGAGGTTGTGTGAGCATGTCCAACAATATTCATTATCAAAAGTGCACTATATCTAACACGTGTGGCGTGTAGGCAAGCTAAACGAAGCACCTCTGACGTCCTATATACGAGACGTATATATCGTACGAGAAGGCGGTTCTAGTCCCTTCTACAAGCTTCTACCAGTTTCTACTTGCGCATACGCCATAAGCCACACCTCGTTATAATTTTATTGCACTAGCCAATTAGATACAAGCAATAAATTATAAGTATGTACCTATATTACATATAGGTAGGTACTTGTTTTTTTGTTTAGATCTACGCCCATTTAAACCTGTTTGTGTCAAGCCGGGGATATACTTGTATGATATTGACGTCTGTCTCGTATATATGACGTCAGAGGTGCTTCGTTTAGCTTGACTACACGCCACACGTGTTAAATTAAAGTAAGAGCCGAGAATGTTTTGATTTAAGTTTGATATTATGATAAGTGTGAACTACTCTATACCGGGCCGTGCGTTGTCTGGGGTGCATCCGGAGCGCGTTTTTCTTTTTTTTTTTAGATTTTTGGCATGGCTTCAAAGGCCTTTGTGTCAATCCGAAGCGCGTGTTTAGAGTACTTTAGATCAGTGTTGCTATGATATTAAAATTCTCAAAAATGAGTTGCCATGTGTTAATTAATAATTTCTACCAAAATGTTACCAAAATTTTTTTTTTCTCTTGTAGTAATTTATTGTATGTAAGTAGGTGTACGTAACCATTGTTATTTTTGTTTTTTTTTATATTTGTAAATATAGTGTATTTTCCGAGGGTTTATGTCAATTACCTACTGTACCTATTATTTTTAAATTCTAGAACCTACTAGGTAAGCTTAACTCGAAAGATGAGTGTTAAAAATACAAATTAAACAATTTAAATACAATACCGAGAGTTTTATTGCCAGGTTCTTTCTCTCGGTTCTACTTATTGCTTTGCGAATCTGGCAGTACACACAGGGGCCAATTGTCGCTCGCGTCCGTAGGCTTTACCCTCGAGTGGCCCCCGGGTGGTGCTAAAGAGCGACACTTTCCGGTGGTAGACTTCGGCCGTGGCTGGTCAGCACCCTCTGGGTGGAAGTCAGTGCCAAGCGTTCGCGCGTTCCACCCTGTGAACACTGAGTAGCCCTCTAAGAGTAGGTCTATGTAGTTGCACCCTCTGGTGTACCGTAGACGTGCCTTACAGTATTGCCGCACGCGGTGCTTAGTTTGGAGGGCAGCGGGATCCGGAGAAACGGTTTTCCGCTGGCCGCCTGCCGATAGTTGGGAGCCCAATTGCGGTCTAGCCACCCGCTGGGGGGGTCCGGGCGTCCCCGCGGTCTCCAAGCTAGGTTTCCTCACCGTACGGCGTAATGACATCTGCGCTAGGCGTCTCCGTAACTTAGAAGATCTCTAATCTTCTTCAATCTGGGTGCTTGTAGACACCGGCATCGAAAAAATTGTTTATGTGGGTGTCTACAGATCGCACAGCGGAGATCAGGAGACAACTAGGCTATTTGACCATCTGAGTGAGGCCGCCGATGTGGCTCAATAGAGGTATCCGACCGCACAAATTGTTTTTCTGGGGGACTTTAATGCCCACCACGAGCTGGCAATACGGGTTTCGTCAACGCCACTCTACTGGAGATCTAGTGTATGCCACGCACCTCTAGGGTGAGGCTCTTGAAATATATGGTGAGGCACTTGCTGTGTCACTTGACATTTCGAAGGCTTTCGACAGGGTCTGGCACGAAGCCCTTATAGCCAAGCTTCCTGCTTACGGAGTTCCTGCTAGACTTTGTGCTTGGATTTCAGATTTCCTGAGGGAACGATCTATTCGAGTGGTTGTTGACGGCTGCTCGTCTGATCTATTAGCAATTAACGCTGGGGTACCTCAGGGATCTGTTCTCTCGGCAACGTTATTCCTCCTACATATAAACGACCTGGCTCAGACCCGGTATGTTTGGGTATGCGGACGATAGCACGGTTGCAGAGAGATATTTCTCCAGCGCAAAGGCCAAAAAACCGGAAATCGACGATCTTGTGGCAATGGTTGAACGCACTAACTTAACCCTTCAGGCAGTGTCTGACTGGGGCGATACTAACCTTGTCACACTCAACACAACGAAAACCCAGGCATGTCATTTCTCCGCTAAAAAGATCCCGTTCACCAAGGCTCCTACTTTCGTGTCCCTTCGTCCAGCATACTCACCATGGAATCCTGATATTTCATGAATGCCAAAAAATTGTGCTGAAATAGTGCTAATTAGTGCCCAAAGGAAAAAAATAGTGCTCTTATACTTAAGAAATTACAGCCATAGTTCGATGAGTATGCTGGACGAAGGTTTCGCCCAGCATACTCACCTCCGTTAGTGGAATCTGTGTACGCTTCAACCATAATTCATACTTCAAAAAATTGTGCCCAAATAGTGCCAAATGGTGCCCAAAAAGAAAAAACGGTGCTCTAATAACTCCGGAGTTATAGGCTTCGTTCAGTGAGTATGCTGGGCGTAGGTTTTACGCCCAGCATACTCACTTCACTACGAGAATACCCAACGAGCTATAGGTACAATTTACGGCTTAAAAAATTGTGTCCAAAATTGGCACTCGCGTGCAAGACATGCAGCTGGTGGGTTCGGAAAAACGATTTTTGAAATTGGATGCACCATCGAGGAATAATCACCAAAAAACCAGATGATTAAATGGTTGTCATGGAAAAACGTGCGTCAACAATGAAAATAGATTTTCATTCGATTAATTAATTGACGTGTTTTTTCTGATTCTGATATGTAATAAAAACATTTGCACCGCTCTACATTTGCAATTATCAGCATGGATTGCATACCTAGTATTATCTCAGAAACTAGATGACCAATTATTGTTATACTGTAAAGGGCAAATTAATAGTATCTCTGTGATATGCTTGTGATCATGAAATAACTTGTTTTGATAAGCATTAATATGTTGTTATTTAAACAACTATTCAAAAATGAACATGCTGAAAAATACTTTACTAAAACAAAAGCATTTATATCTACTAAAATATAAAAGAAAGTGATATGGTACTTATAGCCGACTGTTTTGTAGAATTAGTTAAGTTAAATAAAATTTCCAAACATTGTTTTCCATTATAATCGTTTGTTTAGACGCAAAAGCAAAAGATCACTATTTTAAGAGGTGTTTTTGACACGCTAAACAAAGACCTATCGTGGTATCTCGGCACATTTAAACATGATATCAATATAATTTTTAGTCTAGCACTCAGTAATTCTGAAAGAATTTTTAAAATCGGTATATCCGGAGATTACCCACATTTTATTTTGCATTTGATTACCTACACATTATTATGATACTAGTTAATACGATTAAGATATTAAATGAAGTGAAGTTAGCTTGAAAAATAATGTCGCTGTTATTACACTAAACCACGGAGTATGTATTAAGTTTACGGAATTGACACTAAAAAATACATGGGGCACACTAAAAGTTTTGCACTTCTAGCTAATCTGAACTATTTGAATTCACATGTTATATTTTTTTAAACGTTGCAACCTTTTTAGTAATAAAAAAACAATTGGCGGGAAATCATTTGTCAATTGTTTGGGGCACACTAAAAGTTTTGCACTTCTAGCTAATCTGAACTATTTGAATTCAAATGTTATATTTTTTTAAACGTTGCAACCTTTTTAGTAATAAAAAAACAATTGGCGGGAAATCATTTGTCAATTGTTTTTATCACACATCAAAGTTCTACGTATGCAACGAAAATGGGATTAAGTCGAAAAGATTTTAGAGCGCCGCAAGACTGTGCCGCTCGTCTTCAAATGCTTTTGGGAGAAAAGCACCTTGTTTGAGCACCGTGAGGCGATGGATCGCTAAATTTGAGAGAGGTCGAGTTTCTTTACATGACGAATTTCGTAAAGGGCGCCCTTCAACTGCCGTCAACGAAAATAATGTGGCTACTGTTAGCGGTTAATTGAAGAAAACCCGCGGATTACCTATGAGACAATTCGAGGACTATTGGGTATTGGTATGAGTCAAATCCAGAAAATTTTACACGAAGAATTGAAAGTTCGGAAACTTTGTTGTCGTTGGATCCCTCATGAACTGACAGCGGAGCAGAAGCGGGCTCGCGTGGAATGGTCCTCACAGATGCTCCTGAAGTACGACCACGGACATTCTAATGCTGTTTATGACATTGTCACAATAGACGAAACGTGGATTTATTGTTTTGAACCCGAAAAAAAACAGCAATCTTGTGAATGGGTGTTTGAAAATGAGAACAAGCCAACAAAAGTGAGGCAGGCGAGCAACGTTGGTAAAAAAATGATCGCGTTTTTTTTCTCAGCTACGGGTCCCATCTGTACAATTCCACTTGAAGATCATAAGACTGTTAATGCCGAGTGGTATTCTACCATTTGTTTACCCAGGATGTTAAAAAAAGTTCGCGACAGACGACCCAAAAGCCGCGTTCTCTTACATCATGACAACGCTTCTTCACACACGGCCAACAACACACAGTCATTTTTAGCTTCCGAAAAAGTACTACCCGTCACCCATCCTGCGCATAGCCCCGACCTAGCACCCTGTGATTTCTGTATTTTCCCCAAAATCAAAGATTTGATGAGAGGTTTCACTTTTACCAACTCCGAAGAGGCAGTTATCACTGCCTTGACATGCCTCTTAATAAGTTTAACATAGTAGCACAGACTAAAAGAATAACATAGACGGAACGAATAGAACTAGCGAGTGAAGCCGCCAAAAGGGATACTATATAGCAATGGGATACCATTTCGCTCGCCACTCCTTTGTGAGTAGCGAGGGTGTACGCACGTGCGATCACGGTTGAACAAAATATTATAAATATTCCGTATTGTGTGGTGAAAAGGTGTAAAAACACTTCAATTATTCATAGGAAGAATGCTGGATTATCGTTTCATAAGTAATTAACTATTTCTTATTAGATTTCATAACATTTTTCTAAATATTTTAGTTGCCCAAACTAGGAACACAAAACCTCAGCCATATTATACAGAGTTGCCATAATTTTTTCATCATTTCCACAAAATATTTTGCAGTATTTTTGGGAATTTATAAAGTACTGAGTAAAAAAAAATCAGTGTCATCAATGTTGACAACCTCGATGTTTCTAATCATCATCATCATCATTCGTGCGTTAGTCCCGAACTCCCGATCACATCTGTGTCCGGGATCTACATAATACGTGGCTTGGGTATTTCGGCAATCTTGGAATTGACAGCTGTCTGACCTCCCAGCCTGTGTTCTGATCCAATATATTTATATTACTGTGTCAGTAGTTTAATTTCAGTCGAACACTACAAAGGCCTCAGTCTTAAACTAACGACTATTGATATCCACTTCATGTATAGTCAACGACAAAAGTAGCTTAAGCAATAATTCTTATCTGTTGATCACTATAGCTGTTAAACAGACCACAAAAATCATAAACAAAACACGAAATATATTAACTTTGTCCTTGGGGATTCTAAAATTACTTGTAGTGCTGTGGCACATGCATTGGGATGTAAAAAAGAATAATAAATATTTTTGTGCTAGTCAACTTTTGTTGTTGACTGTACTTTGTACTTACACTGGAATTAAGCTTTGTTCATTCATCTTAAAAATGATTATTTTAATTATGAGAAATTTTTTGAAAGCTAGTAATTAAAGTGTGTTTATTCCGTGTTTTTATCACGTTTTCATTTATTTTAACACTTCCACATTTTAGGCACTTATCATAATAATCATTTGTGTAAATGACATAAAATACAGATAACATTTACTATAACAAATATAAATTTTCCATATGTCCACTATATAGAGATTTTTAGATTTTTTCATTTGCTGGCAACATTACGCACACGCCGTTAGTGGTATCGGTACACGGACATCGGAGTCACATGCTCACATTGAAAGTGTCATTTGGCTTCACGTGTTTATTCTACATGTTCCGTCTATATTCTTCTTCTAGTCTGAGAATAGTAGTTAAAAAATGTTTGATGAAGAAAGGCTACTATAATGTAGACGAATATCTTAATTATAAAAATGCATGGTCACCCTAATCTTCTGTTGTTGGCCACTCGTATAATACAATATAAATTAATTGTAACAATGTAAACAAAACAATAATAAAAAAGAAAATGTTCTCAGGAGAACCAACTTACCGAACCAACGAAAGAATCATTTTCAAATGTTTATTTATGTACTTAATTTAGTATTTTCATAATATTACTTGACAATAAATTGTAAAATGTTTGACATTCATATTATTATGTGCTCTTTATGTGTCTAAACTGAATAAATGAAATGAATTGATTGGTATTTCCTATTTTATTAATTTTATTGGCTGCAATAGACTATTAGTGCCCAGAATTTTTTTTGGGAAATATTTCACGCTACAAGCAATGAAGTAATAAGAGTAGATTTCATTTACGCTTACAATTTCATTTATTTATAAAAAAAAATAAAAAATTAAATTAGCATTTAATCGACAGTTTTTGATATGTGAGAAAATACCACAATTATTCCCAATCACATAACCGCCCACAATTAGAATTTTTAATATTTTTATCCAAAAACATGTGTGAACGATTGTACCTCATTTAACGTTAGTATGTAGAAGTTTACAATTAAATTTAATGGTTTTCTAGGTCAAAAGTCAAGCGAAAATTGGACTGATATTGGGCACTATTACAAGCACAATTTTTTAAGCCGTAAATTGTACCTATAGCTCGTTCGGTATTCGCGTAGTGAAGTGAGTATGCTGGGCGTAGAACCTACGCCCAGCATACTCACTGAACGAAGCCTATAACTCCGGAGTTATTAGAGCACCGTGTTTTCTTTTTGGGCACCATTTGGCACTATTTGGGCACAATTTTTTTAAGTATGAATTATGGTTGAAGCGTACACAGATTCCACAAACGGAGGTGTGTATGCTGGGCGAAACCTTCGTCCAACATACTCATCGAACTATGGCTGTAATTTCTTAAGTATAAGAGCACTCTTTTTTTGCCTTTGGGCACTAATTAGCACTACTCAGCACAATTTTTTGGCATTCATGAAATATCAGGATTCCATGGTGAGTATGCTGGACGAAGGGACACCTACTTTCCGGGATCTCCCTGTACAGCTCCTTGGTGTGGACTTATCATCCAACCTGAACTTTGGAAGCTACATAGAATCTGGATTCTATGTAGCGTAGGATGCCTAGTTTTTTCGAAGCCCTGGGGCTAAAACAGCTTCGAAAAAACTATGCATCCTCTCTAAGGTGCGTAAATATTTTACCTCGAGACAACTGCTTAGTCTTTAAATAAAATAAATCTAACTACTTTGCAATATTCCGCCACATGCAAATTACCCAACTCTCGTATTTATTCATGCACAAGTCCGCCCTCCAAACCCACTTAGGCCAAAAGTGCAAAAAATAATAAAATACCTCGACACGTGTTTCGCCCCCAACCAGGGGCATCATCGGGAGATGTCGATGGCTCGGCGCACGGCGACCGAATTGAAAGATTGTGGTCAAACGCACTCAAATTTATTCATAAAAAAAACGTAAATATAGAAGCAATGACATTTTTTTTTATTTTAAGTACTTACTGACGTTTGTAAGAGCCATTTAGTGACCTATACAAATAAATAAATCATTTCATTACATAAATAATTTCATTTCATTTCACAATTTGGTTACTAAACGAATTAAAAATAATATTTTTTTCCTACACTATGAACTGAAAAAACCCCACCGAAACGTAACAAAAAAATGTCGAAACTTATTTGGATGATCGTTGCGTCGTCCAAATGTATCCCCGGCCGACTGTCTGTGGATGGAATTAGCCTTACGCCTATCAGCCTAGGTCAAAAATCACCAATATTTTCCTAAATCAATTCAGAAGATGGTCTTTTTATTTGCCAATTTTCATTCAAATTCTGTTAACGTGGGGTGATTAAAGAATCTTCCTAGATCACAAGAACAACGTACTGTAGATTCCCGACAGGTGGTACTAGCAAAGCGGAATCTGGAAAACAAAAGATACGAAGATGGATATTGAGCAAAAACATGCCTGTGACATAGCAGACTTTAGGAGTTCCATTGGACTATGTGGAGTATCCATTTTGGGTTGTGGTTAATGGTTTATTGTTGGAATTAAGTGTATCTATAAGAATGGATTTAACAACTATTTTGTGCTATAAACCCCATATAGAAACGAACATAGGGATATATAAGGATATGCCTGCTGCAGGCTCCGCCTTAAATGCCCTTATAGAGGAAAACTGGTATGACTTTCATATATTTTACACTGATGCCTCTAAACTATCCTCTGTTAGCTATACCGGTGCCGCGGTGTACTACCAAAACTCAAAAATTATCCTCATGTACCGTTGCCCTAAGGAATCTTCAGTCTTTACAGGTGAATGTGTCGCGATATTGGAGGCATGTACATTCATAGAACACCACAATAATATATATAAAGCTGTAATATTTACCGACTCCCTCAGTTGCCTTAAGGCCTTAGAACAGAACTCCTATAAGAGCAAGCTACATAGCACCATACTCCTGGACATAAAAAAATCGCTGCTTACTTGCTCTAACAACAACAAAACAGTTCACTTAGTCTGGATTCCAAGTCATAGTGGTATTAGTGGCAATGAATATGCAGATTCACATGCAAAAATCGCCATTTCTCACCCATCATCGGACCTTAAACACCTCAAACATCAGGGATACGACCTGCTGAACCTTCCCTAGGTAAATATGCTGACTTCATGGCAGGAACACTGGGATGATTCCAGCAAAAAAAGGGAAAGTTTTATAATGCCATACAACCCAGCATTACACCCAAACCCTGGTTCTACAAATTTAAAAAGGTACCCAAATGGGTCATATCAGTCATATGTCGTCTCCGTTTAGGCCATTGCTGCTCTCCAGTATTTCTCCATAAAATTAGAGTACGGGATTCGTCGCTGTGCGAGTGTGGCCTTGATGAGGGAAGTTTGGACCACATATTCTTTAGTTGTCCAAGGAACCAATGTATCCCTGATCTTTATAGTTTACTCCCAGAACTCAACATCCCAGTGCCTACTAACATCTCTGCCCTTCTAACATTCCCTTCCCCGGACGTCCTCAGGACCCTTGTCCTATTTATTCAGCATAATTCTGTAAAACTATGATAAAAAAAAAAATTTGTTGTGTGTCAATATTTAAGTACAAGATTTATATACTTACTCATGTATGTATGTTTATATATATATATATACCTTCACCCAACTGGGGGGGAAGGAAAAGTATTCATAATCTTACACTTGCCTAAATTATCGCAGAAAATATTCAGAAACACACGAATAGCCATAACACTTTTCATTGGCCAAATTGTCAACGTACCTGACAGAGGCCATTACCAAAAATTGAATTGAATTGAATCAAGCAAGTGTCAACTTTAATAGATTTTGGAAAGGCCTTTTTGGTGGCAAAGAGAAAACAATACTACGTGCAACTATGTACCTACGTGGAATTTTTCAGTACCTAAATTAAATCAGTATATCCCTATGTAATATTACTGTTCTCTATAGTGGTAATAATTAATTAAAGCAGGCAATCTTTATCTAGGTATCTGTCTGAAAAGTTTGTTTAAATTGTAATTAAAAGTAATTAAATTGTAATAAATCGGGTTCTGTGGTTTATTTGTAGCGGCTACTTACACTGATATGATAAATGCTGACTACATGATCAGTTGGTTATATCAATATAAATAAATGGATCACCTGAGGCTTTGTAGAATTTGCTTATCTAGCGACAGTAGAATGCGTTCAATCATTGATACGCATCTACAAGAAATCTTTGAGACGTTGACTCTGGTGCCGGTAAGTAAAGCCTTTACATTCTGACACACACACAACAAGTCAACAATGCCGTTTACAGACAAACGCCGAGAATTCGAATAAATAATTATCGCTAAGTTACCTATGTACCTACTAATCCAATATACTGCTGGCTTGGTCGATTAAGATGTCCCAAAAGAGAGTCCACATTGTTGTTTAAAGTACTACTTATGGTAAGTATATTAAGCTATTATTTCTAAATGTATTACAGTTGGTTAAAAAGTACCGCAGACCAGTACATGCATGTTTAGAGTGTTGCAATCGTCTGGAGAACTGCTACCAGCTGAGGCGGAGGTGTCTCCAGAGTGAGGATCTGTTTTTACAGCTGCTGGGTTCTCAAGTGGTGAGTGATACTATATAAAAAACTGTTAGCTCCATTTTCAGTGTCACTGGCCTCCTCTGAAAACCAGCGCTGGCAATAGTGGGTCTGCCCACGTCAGTATAAGCTGAGAGGAGGCCAAATTCTACACAGATGTGGTGTGTACTAGCATACACCTACGATTTTCTTGTCTTTATACCTACTTCTTCTATTTACTTGTGTATTATTATCACCCTCAGACTAAAAGAATAACATAGACGGAACGAATAGAACTAGCGAGTGAAGCCGCCAAAAGGGATACTATATAGCAATGGGATACCATTTCGCTCGCCACTCCTTTGTGAGCAGCGAGTGTGTACGCGTGTGTACGTGCGATCACGGTTGAACAAAATATTATAAATATGCCGTATTGTGTGGTGAAAAGGTGTAAAAACACTTCAATTATTCATAGAAAGAATGCTGGATTATCGTTTCATGAGTAATTAACTATTTCTTATTAGATTTCATAACATTTTTCTAAATATTCTAGTTGCACAAACTAGGAACACAAAACCTCCGCCATATCATACAGAGTTGCCATAATTTTTTCATCATTTCCACAAAATATTTAGCAGTATTTATGGGAATTTATAAAGTACTGAGTAAAAAAAAATCAGTGTCATCAATGTTGACAACCTCGATGTTTCTAATCATCATCATCATCATTCGTGCGTTAGTCCCGAACTCCCGATCACATCTGTGTCCGGGATCTACTTAATACGTGGCTTGGTTATTTCGGCAATCTTGGAATTGACCGCCGTCTGACCTCCCAGCCTGTGTTCTGATCCAATATATTTATGTTACTGTGTCAGTAGTTTAATTTCAGTCTAACACTACGAAGGCCTCAGTCTTAACCTAACGACTATTGATATCTACTTCATGTATAGTCAACGACAAAAGTAGCTTAACCAATAATTCTTATCTGTTGATCACTAATAGCTGTTAAACCGATCACAAAATCATAAACGAAACACGAAATATATTAACTTTGTCCTTGGGGATTCTAAAATTACTTGTACATTGCTGTGGCACATGCATTGGGATGTAAAAAAGAATAATAAATATTTTTGTGCTAATCAACTTTTGTTGTTGACTGTACTTTGTACTTACACTGGAATGAAGCTTTGTTCATTCATCTTAAAAAGGATTATTTTAATGATGAGAAATTTTTTGAAAGCTAGTAATTAAAGTGTGTTTACTCAGTGTTTATCACGTTTTTATTTATTTTAACAGTTCCCCATTTTAGGCACTTATCATAATAATCATTTGTGTAAATGACAAAATAATTGCAGATAACATTTACTAAAACAAATATTAATTTTCCATATGTCCACTATATAGAGATTTTTAGGAGATTTTTTCATTTGCTGGCAACATTACGCACACGCCGTTAGTGGTATCGGTACACGGAAATCGGAGTCACACGCACACATTGAAAGTGTCATTTGGCTTCACGTGTTTATTCTATATGTTCCGTCTATGTTATTCTTTTAGTCTGAGTTATCACCATGTCAAGTTGTGTATTGTCACAACTTAAAACTTTTCCTTTGCCTGGACATTGCCAAATATTTTAGAACCAGAACTATCTGAAGAGGTCTCAAGAGGTTATGACTAACAAATTTCAGTTAACCTTAAATCCCGGAGTCTTGGGTCAGGTCCAATATAAATAAATATGTATAAATAATGTGTATAAACAATTCACACAACGCCATCTAGTCTCAACCTAAGCAGATCTTGTCATATGGGTACTAGATAAACTGATATAAAAACTTATATACATTTTTTTTGTAAATACATACATATTATACACACACACTACCTATATCTGTAATAAACCAGTATCTTGTAGTTATTTAGTTGTCTTAGCACAATCTCTGCTGTTGGTGATGTATGAATAGTATGAAACTATTTATTTATTTATTTATTTATTTATTTATTTATTTATTTAGGTCCGCCAACAACTGTTTACATTCATTCAAGTATACAATAACACTGGAATAGATGAAAGTCTAATGTAACGGTTACTTATAGGTAGACACAACATGCAAAAATGTTACATTTAAGGGGGAGCTTACCCACCATCACAATAAAAATTGTTAACAATAAAAAGAAACATTCAGAAAAGCAAACAATATCATCTTAGATGTACAATAAAATCTTGAAACAATACAAAAAAAAAAACAAAAACAACCAAGCCTGTTAGGGCAAGGAGCCGAAAACCGACCTTTGTCTTCCAAATGAGTGGAAATGTACATCTACACACTGGCTGCAACTATTTATTACCCTGCACAACCTTGCATAGGGAGAATTAGCTCCGAGAACCGTCCTTCTCAGGGGTGGGCACATTGGTGTGATTGGATTGCGAGGGATCCTTGAAGGAACACGAAACCTGAAAAGGCCTAACAGTGGTGAGCAGTCAATTTTGTTATTGAGAACTTTAGAGGCAAACATAGCATCATTGAATTTGAAGCGATCAGATAGACGTTTAATATTAAAATGTTTTAGTCTTCTATCATACGAGCGAATTTTCTTCGCAACGCCATTAGAAAACGCTAAATGACTCAGAAAGCGTCTCTGTACTCGTTCCAGCCTTAACGCGTGAGTAGCATAGTGCGGCCGCCATACCACACTACAGTATTCCAGGATGCTCCTAATAAGCGAGTTGTACAATAAAATTTTAGTGAAAGTATTGCGAAAACTCTTGCACGATCTCAAAACGAAACCAAGCATTCGAGAAGCTTTTTTTATAGTATGATCTATATGCGTCGTAAATGTTAATTTAGAGTCAAATATAACTCCGAGGTCTCTAATGGTATCAAGTTCATCAATTTTGGTGGTTTTTATGTAGTAGGCAAAATGAACAAGGTTATGGTTTCTAGTGAATTTCAACAACTTGCATTTATCTATGTTTAATTGCATTTTGTTAAGGTCGCACCATTCGACGAGTCTATCTATATCCATTTGAAGACATTTAGCATCATCTGTATGCCTGATAGTTCTGGAAAACTTTAAATCGTCTGCATACAAATATACTTGAGAGTATTGGAAACAATTGGGAACATCGTTAACGAAATAATTAAATAAGATTGGCCCCAAATGGGATCCCTGGGGAACCCCAGAAGTTATGTGTTTTTGATAAGATTGATAACCATTCACTACAACGAAGAATTCCCTGTCAGACAAATACGATGACAGCCATCCCAGTAAAGAACCACAAATGCCATAGGCCTGTAATTTTGTGATTAATATTTGATGGGAGACCTTATCGAAGGCTTTGCTGAAGTCAGTGTAGATGTATGTGTGTAGACATCCACCTGGTGGCCTGCGTCGACAGAGTTGATCAAGGTTTCCGCGAACGGCACCAAGTTAGTGCTTGACGATCTTTTTTCAACAAAACCATGCTGGTCGACACTTAAATACAATTTCAGATGATTCCGCATGTAAGGGCATATTAGAGTTTCAAATATTTTAGCAAACGATGATAAAATGGATATGGGTCTGTAATTAGATATTAAATCGATAGCACTAGATTTATGCACAGGGACCACTTTTGCCATCTTCCATTCCATGGGAAATACACCACTCTGCAAAGAGGTGTTGTAAATGATCACGAGTGGGCGGACTAACTGACCAGCGCACGACACGATGAAAGAGGGAGGAACCCCATCAGGACCAGCTCCTTTTGTAATATCTAGACTTTTCAGAACTTTATTAAGGGCATCGGGTGTAATTGAAGGACTACTTAAGGACACACTATGGTTCTGTAATGACTGTATATATTCCGATTGATATTTATTGTCAGTATTACTGTTACAATTATATACAGAAGAAAAGTAATCTGCGAATAAATGGCAGATTTCCGTACCATCTGAAGTAACAATCGCTCCATCCGTCATCGACCTGGGGTACATACTTGATCCTCCTCTTTTAGCCTTTACAAAGGTCCAAAAAACTTTAGAGTTATTTTTTATTTCTTCCTCTATTAGCTCAATATAGTTATTATAACACTGAGTAGACATTCGTTCACAGCTTTTACTGGTATACTTCAGTTCAACAGCGTCAAGCGGGTTCCTATATTTTTTATATCGGATCCTAAGTTTGTTTTTATAGTTAAGTAGTTTAATTAATTCGCGACTAAACCAGGGTGGATACTTGCTATTTTTCGGAACATACTTGGGTATGTATTTATCTATCAAACTATTGAGAATGTTATACAAGGCCTCAAGCATTCCATTCACATCACTGCACCTGTAAAACAAATTATCCCAGTCCACTTGGCTTAAATAACTGTTTATTGCCAAGTAGTCACCCTTATAGTAGTTTGGCCTAGCAACTGCACTGTTATACTTCAGTCTATCCCCGGTCTGCAAGCTTATAACACAGTCCAGAGGAGGATGACGGTGGTCGAGTTTGCTTAGACAGCTTAGACTAGAGGTGACCTCGCATGACGGTATAGACGATATAACCAGGTCAAGTATGCGATCTTCAGAATTTTTAGTAAAATTAAATTGTTTTAATTTATTTACAGTTATAAAATCCAACAGTAATTCACTTATGCCAGATATACCCGTATTATTATTTGTACTACCTTGTGACATTGGTTGCCAATCTATATCACGTCGATTGAAGTCACCCGCAATACATATTTCACTATTCGTGATTTGCTCAAATACAGAAATACAGTTATCTATAAAAGCTTCCAATATGGACAGCCGTACAGGTGGAGGTAAGTACACAGCACAAAAAACAATTTTGCGCACAGCATTGGTGCGCGACCCAGGCACATCAATAACAATCCACATATCCTCGTTGTTACTTTCCCATTTAACAACACGCTTTGAATTAATATTCTTCTTGACAGCAATCAATACCCCACCACCGTCTTTTTTATCAATCTGTGAGCTAGCCGTTTCCCTATCCCTGCGGTATACAGTGTAACGGTTGTCGATCATCTCACTAGTAAGTACTGAAGTATTCAGCCAGGATTCCGTTATGATTATGATATCGTAGTTGTTACAGCACACATTACGGTAAAAAGTATCAACTTTCGTTCTTAAACCTCCACAATTCTGGTAGTAAATATTTAAATGATTGAATTTTAAAATCAGTATACACAAATAACGTACAATAAAACAAAAAACGTTAAGATATTCTATTTACACTCTCACGATTATTAATAACTATAAATTCCGAATCGTCAGTTTTTTTTAGCAAATATTCTGCCATTACATACCCACACGTACTTGTAGCCCCTCTCACGTGCCCTCAGCCTCGCCATTGCGTGAAGTTCTTTATTAGCTGGTGACAGGTGCTCAACCACATATACTGGAGACCGAGTGCCCCCCAGGCCCAAATCCGCAGTGCTAAGCTTCTTATCTGGGTTTTTTCTATTGAAGTTGATGACAGCTCCAAGTACCTGATCGCGTATTCTTGAGGAGGCGAACTGCACAACTATGGACCTCGGGCGCTTACTATCACTATTAAGCTTAGCGACGCGCGTGACTCCGGTGACATCGTTATCTTTTAAACCACACTTGACCACTGAGCATAGTTGCTCGATCACGGTAAACAGGTTCTCATTCTTGTTTTCGGGTAAGCACTGAACTTCCAAGTTACTTGAGCGCGAGTGCTGCTCCAGATGGTTTAATCGCTGAGTGATGGCGGTCACTGTACCCCGCAGACGATCGTTCTCATCAGTAGTTTCTTTTAGCGCATAGCTGGTGGCTGCGTGATCCGATTGTAACTTGTCAAATTCCTGAGTGTGGAACGTGAGCGAGTCCTTCAGATCCTGCACATCGTTTATTATAGGTTGTAACTCCCTATTTATGGTGTCAACTATGGTGGTACTCAGTTGCCGGAATATTATGGCAAGTTCCATCTTGATAACGTCTTGGACTATAATACGTACGTCCTCAGCTGTAACAGCAGAAGTCCCCGGAGGGGATATCGGGGCCTGTTTCTTACTTCCGCGCAAGATTGACACATTACGAATGGGAGTGTCATCCTTTATCGCTGCCCTAGGCATTGCTGTCATACATTTCGGGCATTGCCAACGACCAAAGGCCTCCGAGTCATTCGAAATTGCCTTTATTGATAGACATAGAAAATGGTACGACAAATTACATTTATTACACTCAATGAACTTTTCGGTGGATCGACCATCTGTACAACATCCAAATTCAGGCGACGACATAGACATTATTGCCACTTATTTCGTTCACTACAGCCAATATTATTATTGTTACAGTGTTAAGTTATAAAGTTATAATGCAACCAACACCGTAAATATGATGTCTATTCCGATGATTGCATATAATATGCACACCTCCCGTTCACAACAAAAACGTAAACAAAGTCGGTTGCCGGTTCGGCTAGCGATCACTGTATGAGTTCGCGAGACAAACGTCGTAAGCGCCGTGCCGAATGCGTCACTTACGCGTTACTTCAAGATGTTTAAGTTTTCATTAATGTCGGTGTCCGCCATCACTTTTTAGAATTGATTTTAGTTAAATAATCAATGTTTTTCACTTTTCCACAAGTTATCAACTGCACAGTTCGATAGCACAACACTTTGACCAACAAAATATTACTAAATCGGTCCCTTTGGGCAACCTTTAACACTAAAACTGTATTAAAATTTTAGAGACAGAAAATAACGATCTTTACTGTTATGGACGGTCGTCACTCATTCTCTAAACTCAGCTTGTGCTATGAGACCTAGATAACTGATACAACATTATATACTTGTTGTTTGTACAAACATTTGACTGCTTCGGTGTCGTGGTCGGTAGTACATCGGTGTTTGTGTGATCCAATAATGTTTGTTGGGTGTTTTCTATGTATACTATGTATATCTTTAGAAATATATAAGTATGTTTATCAGTTGTCTAGATCCCATAGCACAAGCTTATAGCTTAGTTTGGGCTAGATAACTTTGCATGAGAATGTCCAAAATATACATTTTATTTTATTTAAAAATACAGCAAGTCAGACTGACTAGAGTAAAGACAGAGCCAGAGGTGGGTCCCGAGCTCCAGGAGACTTTGCAACCATCTGATAGTGAGGAAGTGAAGCAAGAAGTGACAGAAGAAGATAGCGCAGGTGCGTGTGAGACTTTGATTATTTGGATATTAAATTAGGTGATGCCTGTGGCTCTGCTCTCATGGAAGATTCTGTGCAATATATCTTTCGGAGCAAATCAATATTTATAGGTATATCAGCCAAATAGTCAAAGAATCAAGAATCAAAGAATCAATTTCATTTATTCAGTTTAGGCACATAAAGAGCACATATGAATGTCAAAATTTTACAATTTTGTCAAGTAATATTATAAAAATACTAAATTAAGTAAGTTCATAAATAACCATTAGAAAATGATTCTTTTGCGGGTTCGGTAAGTTGGTTCTCCTGAGAAGAGACCAGCAAGAAACTCAGGTAGATTATCCAATTTTTTTTAAATATTGTTTTGTTTACATTGTTACAATTAGTTTATATTGTATTATACGAGTGGCCAACAACAAAAGATTAGGGTGACCATGCCTTTCATCATCAAACATTTTTTTAACTACTATTTTAAACTTATTAAGAGGCATGTCAACCAAATCCTGAGGAATTTTATTATAAATTTTTATACATTTGCCTACAAACGAATTACCAACTTAATGAAGTCTAATTTTTGTCATTGCCAGTTTATTTTTATTTCTTGTATTAAAATTATGGTTATTGGAATTTTTTTTGAAGAGATCTATGTTCTTCCTTACATATAGTTATATTTTTGAGTGTGTATGTGTGTATGTATTATAGTTTTCTTTGTTCCGCTGTATAGGTGTAACGGCTAGACGGATAGATAAATGAGGTTTACAAAGAATAGTGTCTGAGTCCCGAGTGTTAGAGCATTCTCCTTGTTAGGGATAGGTCACTGGTCCGATTCTGGCCGATGACATTCGTTTTTGTGATTAATAATATAAATAAATTATAAATATAATTTTTATCAAAATTTCAGGTTATGAATGTTTGATATTTGTACATGACAGTCTGACTAGAGTAAAGTCAGAGCCAGATGTAGGTCCTGAGCTCCAGGAGACTTCGCAACTGTCTGATAGTGAGGAAGTGAAGCAAGAAGTGACAGAAGAAGATAGCGCAGGTGCGTGTGAGACTTTGATTATTTGGATATTAAATTAGGTGATGCCTGTGGCTCTGCTCTCATGGAAGATTCTGTGCAATATATCTTTCGGAGCAAATCAATATTCATGGGTATAAACGAAATAGTTATATTTTCGAGTGTGTATGTAGTATTAGTACGCGGGTCGTATAACATTGAAAAATATTGATTCAAGCAAGCTCATGTTTCGTAAGTAGCTATATTTTACCGAGTCGGTCATTTAGGACATAGAATGTTATATTTTATGGTTAACTGTAATTAATATTGATTGGCGATTCAACGTTCAGCCTAAACCGTAGAAACCTAAAACTTAGAAGACGTGTTTTTTATATGGCGTGTACTTCCGAGAAGAAAGGATTTTTCAAAATTCTACTCCTAAAGGGGTGAAAAAAGGGGGACAAAGTTTGTACGGGACACCGTGACACCTCAGAAACTACTGCACCGATTTTAAAATTTCTTTCGGTTATACAGGCTGTCCCAGAAGTCGACGTCAAGCCCGAATCGGGTAACAGGCTAGGTCATAACAGTTGTCAGAAAAATATAAAAAAAAAATTAGGTCTTGTATTTTAAAAAATATAGACGTTCAAAAAAAGTAGAGAAAATCTACGTCTTGTGAATGTTTTTTCATTCCTGATGCTACAGATATGTACTTTTTTGTTTTGTTTTTTCTCTAATGTAACCCTGAATACTTTTTCTTTAAAGTCTAAACTGAAATTTAAACTCAATTTCTCTAGCTCGGAAGTAAAATGTCACCGTTTGCCCAACCAAAAATTCAAAATAAATACTTAGCTCAGTTTTAACTGGCCACACTGAAAAAAACATGTACTAGTTGAGTTAGGCAAGTAACTTTAAAAGTTAGCGCGTATAATAAGGATTCTAAAACTGTAAAACACTCACTAGTTTATTTCTCGAATTGCGGCCATTTTTAAATTTTTTGAAAGAAAACAGTTTTTTAAGTGTTTTATTACTTTTCTTAGAAGTTATTCTGATGTACCTGTGACTTTCCATAAGGCCGTAACTCTTAATATTATAGCTAGAGGAGTACCAATAGACTGATTTGATCAGTGTGAGCGAGACAGATAGCTACTATTATTTGATTGAGATAGAGATACCTAATTAAAATATGATAGTTGTTACTGACGTTATTAAATAAAGCAACAATAATTGAAAAACTTTGATTTATTAAAATTACAACAGATGTTCAAATTGCCTTCCTTCAATCGTAATGCAAGCTCGACATCTTCTTAAAGATCGCGATATCTGACGGGCGAATCTTCCGTTCTTAACAAATTCAGCTGCTTCCGTTAATCGTTGCCGCAACTCGTCAAATCAGTCTACTGGTACTCCTCTAGCTATAATATTAAGAGTTACGGCCTTGTGGAAAGCCACAGGTACATCAGAACAACTTCTAAGTATAGTAATAAAACACTTAAAAAACAGTTTTTGTTTTTCGAAAATTAAAAAAATGGCCGCAATGCGAGAAATAAACTAATGAGTGTTTTAAAGTTTTAGAATCCTTATTAAACGCGCTAACTTTTAAAGTTACTTGCCTAACTCACCTAGTACATTATTTTCAGTGTGGCCTGTTAAAACTGAGCTAAGTATTTATTTAGAATTTTTGGTTGGGCAAATGGTGACATTTTACTTCCGAGCTAGAGAAATTGACTTTAAATTTCAGTTTAGACTTGTACATGACATCTGTTGTAATTTTAATAAATCAAAGTTTTTCAATTATTGTAACGTCAGTAACAACTATCATATTTTAATTAGGTATCTCTATCTCAATCAAATAATAGTAGCTATCTGTCTCGCTCACACTGATCAAATCAGTCTATTGGTACTCCTCTAGCTATAATATTAAGAGTTACGGCCTTGTGGAAAGCCACAGGTACATCAGAATAACTTCTAAGTAAAGTAATAAAACACTTAAAAACTGTTTTCTTTCAAAAATTAAAAAAATGGCCGCAATGCGAGAAATAAACTAGTGAGTGTTTTACAGTTTTAGAATCCTTATTAAACGCGCTAACTTTTAAAGTTACTTGCCTAACTCACCTAGTACATTTTTTTTTCAGTGTGGCCAGTTAAAACTGAGCTAAGTATTTATTTTGAATTTTTGGTTGGGCAAACGGTGACATTTTACTTCCGAGCTAGAGAAATTGAGTTTAAATTTCAGTTTAGACTTTAAAGAAAAAGTATTCAGGGTTACATTAGAGAAAAAACTAAACAAAAAAGTAAATATCTGTAGCACCAGGAATGAAAAAACATTCACAAGGCGTAGATTTTCTCTACTTTTTTTGAACGTCTATAATTTTTAAAATACAAGATCTATATTTTTTTAATATTTTTCTGACAACTGTTATGACCTAGCCTGTTACCCGATTCGGGTTTGACGTCGACTTCTGGGACACCCTGTATAAAGCTAAATTTTTAGCGAGTAACAAAAGCTATATAACATTAGGACAGAGTTAATAGGAGCGGACCAGCATTGCGTGTAGACTATAGCTTGTTGGACGTTAATAACCGCAATCTCTCAGAAATGATAATTCCTAGGAAAAAAGTTGGAAGGACTTATTGGCAGGTTATTTTATTATCTAAAATTTTGTATTAACTTTTGATATAATTCACTGTTTATGAGAAAAATTTTCAACTTTTCAACCTTGAATAACTTTTTGAGCACAAGTCGGATCGATGGGAACTTTTGATATTTGATTTATAATGATGTACTTAATACCTGCACCACTTTGCAACTCTATACGAATTAATGCAACCTTACAATTTTGTTCCGGATATTTTAACTGGATAACTCTGTTAGCTACCTGATTTGAGATTTCTTTTTGAGATATTGGGGTAGGACTCGGTAAAATAAAGGTTCTTACGAAAAATGAGCTAGCTGTTAATCAATATTTTTCAATTTTCTACGGCCCGCGTACTAAACAGGTGAATTTTTGAAAAGGGCTTGGATGGCCAAATCCAAAACTATAAGGAATAGCGAAAAGTGCTCAAAGGAGTCACCAGCCCAATTTTGATGAAACTTAAAACCTCATCATTAGATTTTTGTAAAACCGATAATCCTAGCTGGGAATCGAACCCATTGATTTTGAAAAAAAAACACACATTTATTATTACACCATACGAAGTGTCGCTGTTAAGGATCAAATTCTGCGAAGTATTGATATACGGCAAATTTAATTTAAAAAAATTCAGCCTGTATGGTTCTCTTTGTTCCGCTGTATACCTGTGTAACGGCTAGACGGATCGATGAATGAGGTTTACAAAGAATACCTCGGTTTACCTCGCAAATATCTGAGTCCCGAGTGTTAGAGCATTCTCCTTGTTAGGGATAGGTCAAAGGTCCGATTCTGGCCGGTGACATTCGTTTTTGTGATTTATAATTGTTAACAAAATTTCAGGTTATGAATGTTTGAACTTTGTACATGACAGACTGACTAGAGTAAAGTCAGTGCCAGATGTGGGTCCCGAGCTCCAGGAGACTTCGCAACCGTCTGATAGTGAGGAAGTGAAGCGAGAAGTGACAGAAGAAGATAGCGCAGGTGCGTGTGAGACTTTGATTATTTGGATATTAAATTAGGTGATGCCTGTGGCTCTGCTCTCATGGAAGATTCTGTGCAATATATCTTTCGGAGCAACTCAATATTTATGGGTATAAACCAAATAGTTATAGTTTTGAGTGTGTATATGTGTATGTATTATAGTTTTCTTTGTTCCGCTGTATAGGTGTAACGGCTAGACGGATAGATGAATGAGGTTTACAAAGAATAGGTTCACCTCGCAAATGGTGCCTACGCTGAACATTCCACCAACGTGTGGAATGCCATGTCTTCGCCGGAAGCCTCGCAGTGTTGACACGCGGGTGTGACCTCACGATACATAAGAAACAGATACTCACCGAAGTTTCCGTGCCCGGTGATGATCTGTGTCGCTCGGAACGTGAGGCCACCGTGCTGCCTCTGCAGCCACTCCTCCATGATCGGTCTCACCGCCGCGATGGTCGTGGTTCCCCACTTAGGTCGCTCGATGAGATCCTGGCGGAGTTTAGAGCGCTGGGCCTCGATTTCGCGAGACTCAGGCCTGTGGTCCCGCTCCAGCGCCTCCTTGTGCCATTGAAACAATGACGCAAGGGCTCTCGCTTCCAGGTCCCATGGAGGGGTCGCGGCTAGGAGACATGCAGTCTCTAGAGAGATCTTGCGGGTACCCTCTTATTGTTCTGATGGCCAAGGTCCTCAACGATCTTTGCAATATAGCAGCGTTGTTGGCCGTCAGTCTCGCCGCCCATACGGGAGCCCCGTATACGGCCATACTCCGCACGATCCCCAGGTACAGTCTCCTGCAGGAAGCGTTGGGTCCCTTTAAGTTGGGCATCAGTCGCGAAAGCGTGGCTTCTGCTACGATAGAACAAGTCACACATCACATTTATTTAGGACTTGTGGTAGATAACCGTTTTAATTGGAGCTATCAAATAGACTCAGTTTGTGAAAACCTACCAGCTATTTTGGCCAAATTTTACATTTTGAAGTCAAAAATACCCTTATAGTATCCTGCGTAATATGTACAGTGCCCTAGCAGAGTCGATAATATCATATGGCATCAATAGCTATGGTAGGACTTTTAAAACGCACATTGATAGGATACTTAACCTACAAGTTAGATTTCTAAAACAAATAGCGCCCGACCAAAAACGGCATAAATACAAAGATAACCCTTTAGTATTATTTAATTACTGTAACGTACTCCCCATTCAGACGAAATTTAAAATGAATATACTAATAGAACAACACAATAATAGTGACGTTCAAGTACCCATATCCCATATAATTACCACAAGAAACATTACCAAGCACAAGTTAGAACTACTACGGTCGGTGGACAATAGAATATTTAGTTCCTAAGCTCGTGAACGAAATAAATCACGACTACATGCGACAAATAAATTCTAATCACTTTTACAACATCAACCAGCCTGTATAAAGTTGTTTACGCCAACTTCGTGTTAACACAAACCGGTCACAGGTACCTACTTACGGTGCAGCGGTGACGCCTGCAGGGTTTGATGCATTTGGTGCACTTCTCAACTTGTACACCATGCTCAAATGGTGAACTTAGCAACTGGTGCACTTCTCATATGGCACACTTCGCAACTGGTACACTACCCAACTTGTACACCATGCTCAAATGGTGAACTTAGCAACTGGTGCACTTCTCATATGGCACACTTCGCAACTGGTGCACTTCTCAACTTGTACACCATGCTCAAATGGTGAACTTAGCAACTGGTGCACTTCTCATATGGCACAGTTCGCAACTGGTGCACTTCTCAACTTGTACACCATGCTCAAATGGTGAACTTAGCAACTGGTGCACTTCTCATATGGCACACTTCGCAACTGGTGCACTTCTCAACTTGTACACCAAGCTCAAATGGTGAACTTGGCAACTGGTGCACTTCTCAATCGGTGCACTTCGCAAAAGGAGCACTTTTTAAGATGAGTGGAGATTTGGAAAAATTGTCTGAAAATGAAAGAATCTTTGGTTTTGCGTAGGTAATTTTCTTAAAAATATAATCAACAAATACCTTTCAAGTAGGTACACACTTACTTAAACTTAAACAAATTTCAATAATAATATAAAGAGTCACACGAAAGTAATAAAAAAATAAGTAAGAAGAAAGATTTACCTACTGCAAAATAATTATAACGAAAGAAAAATAATTTTAATTAAACTCATAATCACTACCTATAACATTTTTATTTTTTCAAAAATAAAAAAGTACAATAAAAAAGTCACTAAACAAAGGTTTATAAATAATATATGTATATTATTTATAAAGCGCAGGATGCTATGCGCAGGATGCTATGCGCAGTATGGGTGACGAGTTGTACTTTTTCGGAAGCTAAAATGACTTTGTTTTGTTGGCCGTGTGTGAAGAAGCGTTGTCATGATGTAGGAGAACGCGGCTTTTGGGTCGTTTTTTGCGAACTTTTTCTATGACCCTCCGTAAACAAATGTTAGAATACCACTCGGCATTAACACTCTTTTGATCTTCAAGTGGAATTGTACAGATGGGACCCGTAGCCGAGAAAAAAAACGCGATCATTTTTTTACCAACGTTTCTCGCCTGCCTCACTTTTGTTGGCTTGTTCTCATTTTCGAACACCCATTCCCAAGATTGCTGTTTTTTTTCGGGTTCAATACAATAAATCCACGTTTCCTCTCCTGTGACAATGTCATAAACAGCATTAGAATGTCCGTGGTCGTACTTCAGTAGCATCTGTGAGCACCATTCCACACGTGCCCGCTTCTGCTCCGTTGTCAGTTCATGAGGGATCCAACGACAACAAAGTTTTCGAACTTTCAATTCATTGTGTAAATTTTTTTGGATTTGACTCATACCAATCCCCAATAGTCCTCGAATTGTCTCATAGGTAATCCGCGGGTTTTCTTCACATTATTTTCGTTGACGGCAGTTGAAGGCCGCTCTTCACGAAATTCGTCATGTAAATAAACTCGACCTCTCTCAAATTCAGCAAACCATCGCCTCACGGTGCTCAAACAAGTTGCTTCTCTCCCAAAAGCATTTTGAAGACGAGCGGCAGTCTTGCGGAGAGAGAGAACTTTTAAAATCATAAAAAATCATTGCTCTAAAACCTTTTCGACTTAGTTCCATTTTCGTTGCATACGTAGAACTTTGATGCCAATTGATGTGAACAATTGACAAATGATTTCCCGCCATAGTTTTTTTATTACTAAGAAGGTTGCAACGTTTAAAAAAATATAACATTCGAAATTCAAATAGTTCCGATTAGCTAGAAGTGCAAAACTTTTAGTGTGCCCCATGTAATATTCGAGATAACTCGTTACAAATATACTGCCACGGCCTTAGGGGTCGTGGATGATAGGAAGTTACACAATGTTAAGTACTTATATCGACACAGGATACAGATCGCGGGACGTGTACGCTGAGTAAAAGGACAGGTAACATCACCTGAGTAAGTTGTAGGCGGCACAAGAGACCGAGACACCGCGTTCTTTGCTTATATAGAATAGTTGAGGCGCAGAGAAACTTCGTCGCCTGTCCCGCTCGCACGAAGCCGCGTGACGTCACACGCCGACGTGACACACACCCCCTTTTCATGGAAGAATTTACGCTGGAGGAAATTCTTCTGCCAGATCTCCCCCAGTGTCAGCTTCTTCTCGGCACTGCATGAGGACCCCTCAGCAGCCCCTCATTTCCCTGGAACAGTATAAAAGATGTGGTACATAAAAGGTGTTTATGCATGTGACGGCCTGTGATATGGACAAACATGTGCGAGAAAAAAAATATTTTGAACCCAATCAACTTACGGTCTGCGCTAGTGATATTCAATACAACTCGTAAGGAATGTCAGTGAATAGGTATATAAATCCTACCTATAGATTTGAGTTATAACGACTATGGTGAGTTGCGAGGTGCGCTGTGTTGATATTGAACCGGTTCTACATTCCGAGCGAATGAACGAAGTTGTTTGCAACGATTGGGGTTCGGTAAGTCAGAGGGAGGTTCCGTAAGACTTTACTGATTATAATTAATTAATTTTAAATCTTTAATATGCCACTCGCCTAGTGGTTTGTTAGACATATCCGAAAGTTTATAGACTAGTGGTGATTTTTTTGAAATGATTTTACATTTTACAAATTTAGGTGCAAGTTTCTTACTAAAATATTTAGCTTTGTCACTTAGGTAGAACGTACGTTTCCATACAATATCGCCTACATTATACTCCGCTGGCCTACGTCCTAAGTTGTAAGAATTAGTGTTTCGTTGGTGAGCCGCTAATAACGCTGCCTGTACCTTCTCAAATATAGAAGATAAGTAGCCTAACGACTCGACATAGCTATCGCGTGGTTCATGGACCATATCGGGATCCGAATTAATATGGTGTGAACCACACGATATCAGTTCATGACCAAAGACCAGCAACGAAGGACAAAAACCTGTAGTTTCATTTACAGCGGAGTTCATAGCAAATAGTATTTTAGGTATAAGCGTGTCCCATATGCGGTGATCATTTTGAATGAAAGTGCTTATAATTGTAGTTATGGTTTTGTTGTATCGTTCAACGGAATTCACATGAGGAGTATAAAAGGGAGTATAATTTAAATTTGGTACTTATAAATTGCTTGCCATTGTCAAGTATGACAGTGGATGGTATGCCATGTACTAAAAATATCTTTTCCTGGAGGATTTTAGTTATTACTTCGGCCGTGGCCCTTTTTATGGGAAAGAGTAGGCAGTATTTCGAAAAACAACAAGACACCACAAATATATAATTATTTTGATTCCTAGTAGGAGGTAGTGAACCAATCAAGTCCATGCTTAATACTCGAAAAGGTTTAGTACATAGTTTAGGTTGACCCATATGACCCAGAGGTTGGTGATTTTGGTGTTCGCAAGACTCGATAGCCTTCACTACGTTGACGTACATTCCTGGCCAATAGTAACTTAGGGACAGTCGTTTGGACGGCTTTAGTATACCCATGTGACCAGCGGTAGGTATGGAATGATTTTGTGCTATTATGTCCGATCGCTTTTCGGATGGAATGACCTCCTTCCACTGGAATTCTCTGACTAAAGGGTTAAGGCTTTTTTAATATCGATATAATGTGTTATTAATTATTTGATATTCAACGAAAGAGTATTGGGGATTTAGTACAACCTTTAAAAATATTTAAATACCATGAGTCATTCGTCTAAAGCGTGTTATCCATAGTAACAGATTCGTTATCAATTGCCATGATATTCGAAGAGCGAGATAAAAGATCTGGCATTACGTTCTCCGACCCACGTCGGTGCTTGATTTCAAAATTATAAGAAGATAGACGAACACCCCATCTAGCCAATACCTGTGGGATTGTTAATGTTAAGGAACCACTTGAGGGCAGCGTGATCGGTATAAATAGTAAATTGTCTACCGTTTTCTACATAACAACGCCAATGCTCGATTGCAGACAGTACGGCTAGCGCTTCGCGCTCCGTGGCACTATAATTCCGTTCTTGGTCCGTTAGAGATTTACTAAAAAAAAGCTATAATTTTTCTTGCCCCTCCAATGATTGACAGAGTGTGGCACCAATACCGTAATCGCTTGCATCGGCGTGTATTTCAAATGGTTGATTATAGTCCGGACATGATAACACGGCAGCGGACGCCAAAAATTTTTTTAGCTTGATAAATGCCATGTCAGCATCCTGAGACCAGCTGAATGGAGGTGACTTTTTGCCATTAGATGTTAGTTTATTTAAGGAAATTGCCAAAGTGCTAAAGTTAGGTATAAATCTTCTATACCATGACGCGGCTCCCAGGAAGCGGCGGACCTCCTTTTTGTTAGTTGGTACCGGGTAATTAGTAATAGACTCAACCTTCTCGGGGTCGGCATGAAGACCGTTTGAGTCTACCACGTAACCCAAATATTTTAATTTGTCTCTAATAAATTGACACTTGTCGAGATTGATAGTTAAATTTGCGTATTTTAATTTTTTTTTATATTTTTGTTAATAAAGAAATGTGTTGTTCGTACGTTTCCGATATGCTAATTATGTCATCAACAAAACAAAATACTTTGTTTTCGAACTCGGGACCATAAAATTGAGAATGGAGTAGTCTTTGTTGAGTGGCACTCGAGTTAGACAATCCCATTGCCATTTTTTTAAACTGAAATACCCCTTTGGAATATAAAAAGCAGTCTTGCATCGATCTTCTTTTTTTATTAAAATTTGCCAAAAACTTTTAGAAATATCCATACTTGATAGGTACTTAGCGTCTCTTAAGTTATCCAAGATCTCTGACGTGTAAGGTAGACTATAAGCGTCTTTTTTTGTTATAGAATTTAATTTGCGACAATCTAGGCAAAAGCGTAGATCGCCATTTTTTTAGGTACCAGAATGACGAGATTGGACCATGGACTCTCTGAAGATTCTATTACGTCATCCTTTATCATTTCATCGATGTGTTTTATTAAAATACGTTGTTTATCGGGAGACATACGATAATAACGTTGATGGATCGGCGGATTGTCACGTATCAATCGAGTGAGCTATTAATGAAGTGCGACCCAGACCCCGCTTTTGGTAAGAAATATCCGAAAATTGACAAATAATGTAGTCAGCGGTAGCTCTTTGGTCGTCTTTGAGAAGTTCAAAAGGTACTATGTGGCTGGCGATGTCGGACTCTAATTCTGCAACGCAGGACCGATTCTCGTTTGGGACTAGAACTGAGTCTAGGTGGTCAGGAAACAGACCAAAATTCCTCCAGAAATCCATACCAAGTATCAAGGAATGTGTTATTCCCGGAACTATATGAGTGACAATAGGGAAAGTTTTACCCTGAAACTCGAACGGCATAGTTACTGAACCCAGTGACAGATAATTGTCGCCACCAGCGGTGGTAAAGTTTACCGGGCGGTGTTTGTTAAATTCCAATTTTTTCAAAAAAAAATTGTGTGAGCCATTACCTAAGATGGTTACACACGAGCCAGAGTCCAGTAGACCAACGGTGTGTATGTACCTTGTTCACCATGACCGGAATATAGGGACAGTTATTTGTTTGAATCTCCGATTGGGGAAAGTTTATGAGAATTTAAAAATTTAGAAATATAATTTAGCCAATTATGCCACTCGGCCTTATTAGTTTTTGACCTACTTTTTATTTTATCCCAATCGGAGTTTACTTTTCATTAGTTTTACAAGTAGGACAATCGACAGAACGATATCCCTTTAGTCCACACTTAAAACAAATCAGAAAACGTGGTCGATTGCAACCCTTTAAAGAATGCGTATCATTTCTACATCTCGGACAGTACTGTTTAGAATTGTTGGAGTTATTAACTGCGTTTGCTTCGTGACTCACATTATTGTTGGTAAAAGATTGTTTATAATTTTTAAAGAATTTATTATTTGGGGAGTTTTTATTTGAGTTGGAAGCGAAATGTTAATGTTTAAAACTGTTATATGCTAACTCAGGTGCCAGGGTATCAGCTGTGGCCCCAAGTGGTTCCATGAATCCCTTACTACGGCTATGTTATTCTTCGAACTTTCTACATACAGCGAGTAATGCAGGAATGTCTTTCATCTCGGTAGTTAAGAGTGAGTTAGTATAACATGGTCTAATATTGTTCAACAATATCTCTAATTTTTCGGATTCGGTGATAGGCGTATCTAACTGAGAAAATAAACCCTGCATTTTAGAAAAGTATATGGTTATGTTTTCATTTGTCCCCTGTGATCGCAGTCTAATTTCCGACATTAATTTGTAGTCATAGTTGTGTGGACTAAAATCACGCCTTAGATATTGGCAAAAATCTTCCCACGACTTTATACTATCCTTAATAGCTCGATACCAATGTAAGGCATCGTCTGAAAATATCTCAAATGCAAAAGATTGGATCTTGTCCCCCGAAACACCTCTAGAAGCCATAAACTCGTTTAATTTTTGTAAAAATGCGCTTACACAAGTTCTACCATTATATTTGAATCTACCCATTTCTGCAAACAACTTACGTTCGTATAGAAGTGCTATAGAGGTTTCGTGTTCGCGCGGGTCTGTATTTTGACTAGCGCAGGCCGTTTCTTGACCGTATGGTGGTTTTAGTGAGGTTAATTCCGCATGGGCCGTATGATAGGCTTGCCATACAAGCTCCATTGATTTCACGGTGGTAGGAAAGGATATATCAATAGGCTTGTGTCCCAAATTTCAAAAACTGATTAAATCTGTAGTTTTGAATCTATATAGTCACAAAAATTTATTATTTTGATTTAAAACAATCATTTACATAGTTTATTTTGCGATCTAAAAAATGTATTTAAATTGGTAACGAAAACGCTCCAATCTGTCATGGCGCCTTGGGCGATGTCACACGTTGCGAAACAAATCAAAATGTGTTTGACGAAGCTATCCTGACCAAAAAACGAACGAAGTTCGCTGTAGCGATTAAGCCATAAATTTGTCGTCTAATCGTAATATAAATATTCAAGCGCAAGATCGCTTATAAGTTATAGTTTTTTCACGACCAAAAGGTCAAAAGCGCCTTGAATATCATGGCGCTTACGCGTTTCCTTCAACGTATTCCAAGAACATGTCACTTGTAAGGATTATACACTATAGACGAGACACGCATAGGTTTTTGCCTACGACGGAACGGAGATGGTATATGGGTCAGGGGGTGAGAGGATGTTTGTGCAAATACAGGTTGCCATTTTTTTACAAAACTACTGGTCGGATTTTGATGCAGTTTTTAGTTATGGGTTCAGGTTTGATTGGTGCATGTTCTTAGATAAATGTTACGATGACAACTTACCAGGGGGCGCTGTAGCGAACATTATTTGTGGAAAGCAATGTTGCCAATTTTCTCAAAAACTAGTAGTCCGATTTTGATGCAGTTTTCAGTTATGGGTTTGAGTTAGATTGGTACAGGTTTCTAGATAGATATTAGGGTGACAACTCATCAGGGGGCGCTACAGCTAACATTATTTGTTATGTGATGAAAATCAATTTTGATGCGGCTTTTTTTAGGAATGGGTTTGTAGTTGGTTAGTGAGGGTTCTTATATAGATGTAACGACAGCAACTTACTAGAAGGCGCTCTTTAAGAAGTTTAAAATAAAATAAAATTAAAAATTTTGAAAAAACCCACGACGAATAAAAAGCAATTGAAAAAAGGATAAAATAATTTAAAAACCTCCAAAAAGTTAAAAATAAATTGTGTTGGTTAGCCCTTTAACTTTGATATAGGTGCCTAGCAATATTTTGATTCAAGTGTTGTCTCGAAATGCACATCAAAATAATGCGCCAAAACTGTGTTTTGTTCAATCTACTTTTGTTAGGTTTATAACAATTTATCTTTAAAATTAACAAAAAATCGTAAATTAATAAAAAAGTACGAACAATTAAATTACACAGACACAACTTGAACAAGAAGTCAGCTCTTCATACATACATACTCTATGGTGTGAGAGCGCAACGTGTGACGTCATATTTTCGGATTGGTGTTTGATGTCACGTGACTGAATGCCTAATTTATCCAAACTTATTTTCTAAAAATAATAGTAATCTTTATTCTGTCTACTAATTTATATTACTTTTTGTTGTCTATTCATTGGAAATAGTCATAAGAAACATACCCCAATCCGATTTATTCTTAGTGGACACAAGCCTATTCTAGATAGTCTATGAAACACGTGGTGAATAATTGATTCCGTTCTATTATAAAGATTTATATCAAATTTAGATTTTAACGAGGTAATGTTGTTGTTTATTCTAATTATGGAATTATTAGATGCAGTTATATCAACCTCCGGAGTATATTTAGAACATAAAATGTCCTCCGGGGATATTTTGAAGAGGTTGCTTATTCGATTTCGTAAGTCCTCAACCGATTCGCCAGGCGAGCCGCCTCTGATTAGTACTTCATATGTTAGCTCAGGTTTGATGAGATGTTTATATGTAATTGGGTACGCCATGGCTCACGGTCGAGAATATACGCAGTACCCGAAAGAAAAAAAAGATATAAAAGAAAAGAAAAAAAATATAGAATAAATTTCTCGTCTAAAAGGGTGATAGCACTAGGTAACTTTGTAACAATATGCTAGTTGCGCAGTTGAAGACTGCACGGTGATTGCATGTGCTCACCGCGTGCGCACAGGTATCAAGAACAAAATATGCACTTAGAAATTTGTGACACTGTTAATTGTTAATATATGGAATTAACACTTTAATTTTAGTTTAGTACGTACCCTTGTAGACGAGTCCACACAAATACACAGATATTTTTTTTTATAAATTACACACGCCCTTGGCTGTATGACCTGTAGCCTGTAAAACCTTTTATCGGGCGCCACTGTAACGGAGATATGCTCCTTGCTGGTACAACAGGAGGGTTTCCCGGACTGAGTTTGAATAAAAACACTTAGGGCGATTTTATACATATAATATTCGAGATAACTCGTTACAAATATACTGCCACGGCCTTAGGGGTCGTGGATGATAGGAAGTTACACAATGTTAAGTACTTATATCGACACAGGATACAGGTCTCGGAATCACAGGACGTGTGCTGAGTAAAAGGACAGGTAACATCACCTGAGCAAGTTGTAGGCGGCACAAGAGACCGAGACACCGCGTTCTTTGCTTATATAGAATAGTTGAGGCGCAGAGAAACTTCGTCGCCTGTCTCGCTCGCACGAAGCCGCGTGACGTCACACGCCGACGTCACATGTACAAGTTGAGAAGTGCACCAAATGCGTCACACCCCGCCTGCACAGTATAAAAGCATAAATTTATCAACCGGCTGGTTTACCGAAGCGAACTGATGCTTACCTTTAAAAACATAATGTTCAATTTACCTTGCATGAAACTCTTAGCTCGTATTTTTATTTTGTGATTCTACTACATTACCTACTTATTGTACCCACTTTATTTATTTATGTGTACGATACGAATGTGAGTACCGATACAAACCCTTCTGGTTTACTGGTACAAAACCGATTGTAAAATGTATTTACCTTCTTTTATAATTAAATAAAACTAGTTATTCCAGCGAACTTTGTATCGCCTCAAATATAAAAAAAAAAATATAACGGGGCCTCAGGATCAGCAGGATTTTTAGAAACAGTGACGTCAGCTAGGCTGACGTCACTTATTCCATTACCTTCATCACTCATTGCAAATAATGAAAACAATTCACACTTTAACACTGTTTTATTAGTTGTAGGTTATAGCAATACACACAGCAAGGAAAATAAAAGTTAGCTACTCACACGATGTAATCTATTTCGAAGACAACCTGCTTCGAACAATGCTCACAGAATAATGAGACTTCATAACGCGACATTTGCCCAAGAAAGATGGCGCACGTTATGTAGTCAATACACTTGAATATTTCACTATAGTTTTAAATAGTTTGTACACTATAATTATTTTCAACAATCTTAGGAATTATTTAATTATTAGAACATTTCTATTCACTTTAAAACGTTAACACTTTTTTTTTTTGACAAGTTAGATTCACTATTTCCGTTTGAAACGATTTGATGTAATTACATTCATTTAATACACAGCAATTTTACAATTGCTAATTTTATCACAATAATTATTTTAAACAATCTTAGGAATCAATTTAATTATTAGAACATTTTTATTCACTTTAGAACGTTAACACTTTTTAAAGTAGATTCACTATATCCGTTTGAAACGATTTTATGAAATTACTTTAAACATAACAAAAACAACTAGAAATTCAATTGTTATTGTTTAAAAATCAAGATACGAATTTAGCAGTCGCTTACTTACATTCAGCTTTGTGTTTTGAATAACTAATGTGTAATAGTTTGTTGCCTATAATATCAACAAACTATCACTCCTTATTTTAAGCAGTAACCAGCAAAAGATGCGTGGATAACATAATAATTGCTAAGTAATTTTAGTAAAGAAAACGAAATACAATGGATAATCATTGGACAGTTAATTCAACTTCGCCAATTTTAGTGAATTGTCGCCTGTGAACGATTTTGCGTCGACACGGCCATACTGCGAGACAGGGTGCGTGCTCTGCACCAGTCGCGTATCTGTAAAAGAAGATATTTTTTTCTCTGAGCTAGGTATCCATTCACAGGTACACTAGCTAACAACTTGGTTACAGTTCATATTGAAAATGACAACCGATTCCAGTAACCAAGTTATCAGCTTATATATTTGTACACTAGTAGTGTCACATCGTAATAATAATAACACATAGGTACACGTATTAAAATATGAAAAACTGTACAAAGGGAAGTGAGCGAAGTTCTTATTTATTACATTGCAAATGCTCCACGCATACTTGCATGTTTTATTTGTTTTTTTTTGTCAATGCAGATGCTCCACGCATATTTGCATGATTTATTTCTCGTAGACAAGGATGTTGCTGTGGCGCTGAGCGGTCTTGTACGCCGTGATCCACAGGGGCTCTAAAGGAATAAGACTAGGTCGATGCTGGGGTCTGGGCCTTATTATTATGACCGTGGTCCCCAGAGGCTCTGAAAACTTAAAATAAATAAAAGCTCACAGAAAAATGATGCTGTGGTTCTAAGCGGTATTGTACGCCGTGGTCCACAGGGGCCCTAATGGACTAGGGAAGGTCGATGCTGGGGTCTGGGCCTTAATTATTTTGACCGTGGTCTCCCACTGGGGACCACGGTCAAAATAATGCCAAAAAAAGCCACTGCTCTGAAAATGATGAAAGGTGGAGGAAAACAGGATAGATATTGTTTGTATGGTCTTGATGTTGATTGATAACATTATCAGTCTAACAGCACACTACCAGTGGCTGTTTTCAACCAATTAGAAGTTATAGTGTAATTAAGTGGAACATGTGACACACACCTTTGTTTTATGCATCCAGTAGCCGGCCAGCTTGTGATGTGGATGGCTGCGGTTGTGCCTCCTCAGGTAACTGGGGCATAACTTGTTGTTCAGAGCCATCTTCTGTACCCGTCGACACGGTGTCCTGCTCGCCGGGCTGTGGTGCTCGGCGTAGTTGATCGTGAGCGACCTTACGTGGGCGCCCCCTGCCAACAACTCGTTTAACCATGTAACGGTCGTTGTCTAGGATTCGGTACACCTCGTATGGTTCGCTGTATTTGGGATCTAGGGAAGTCTGATTACGAGGATTATTTTTGATTAGTACATAGTCTCCTCGCTGAAAAGGGCGTATCTTCGCCTTGTTCTTGTCAAAACGCTGCTTATCATACTGAGCCGAAGTAGACATTTTTTGTAATACGTGTTGTTGAAGTAAGTCAAAGTCTATAGTCTCATTGTCCATATTCACCAAACGTAGCAGAACTGGTGGCACACATTGTTGGCAGCGGGTCAATAGAGTAAGTGGTGCAACGCCGGTCACTCTGTGTGGCGTGCAGTTAAAAGCAAGCTGTAAAGCATTCAACGCCGACTGCCAATCCTCAGTGTCAAAATTCTTAATCATGGTGAGGGCATTTTTCAATGTGGCCATAGTGCGTTCTACTTGCCCGTTTGCTCGGCTAATTCCTGGAGAAATTGAATGAATATTTATCCCAAAGCGCTCACAGTACACCTTGAACTCACCAAGAAACTCTCGACCTCCATCTACAACAATCTGCACTGGAGTACCAAACAGATGTATCATCCGTTTAAGTGCAGCCAGACTACTACTTTGGCTTTTGTCGTTTGAGTAGTCGAGTAGAACGTATTTGGAGAAAGCATCGATGGTTACAATTACGTACTCGTCTTGACCCTCATCATTCCTAGTACCAAGCTTGCCTGTGATATCCATGTGAACCACTTGGAATGCTGCTGTTGGCTTTTGGATAGGGTGAAGTTGTGCTTGTATAGCTCCCGATGGACCTTTAGATGTTCTACATATAATACAGTTATCAACGAACCTTCTGACAGTTGTGGTCATTTTTTCGAAGCAGTATGTTTCTCGAAGCTTTTGGAGTGTTTTCTCCCACCCAGGGTGTTGCAGTGCGGTATGGAAAGAGTTTATTAAGCTCCACTGGAATGATTTAGGAACCAACGCGGCTGAGGAACGAGGCCCGTATAAGGAATCGGTGAGCATACGCTTCAAGATACCATCATCCATGACGTAGCCTGCTGCTGGGCTGTCACTGGCCATGCTATCAATCAGTGGGCGAAGAATTTCATCACGTCGCTGCTCGATTTGAAGCCATTCGGTATCTCTACTCATGATGTTAACCGACATTTCAGTATTAGGGTTGCGACTGAAAAAGTCAGCGTGCTGTAGTCGCTCGCCTTTCCTGTATTCGACCTCGAAGTCGAAATTTTGTAGGAAGGCCCACCATCTATGTATTCGTGGCAGCAAATCCTTTTTGTGTTTGGATGCTTTCAAGGCGTTACAGTCTGTTATTACCTTGAATTTTCGGCCATACAAATAGTGTCGGAAATGTTTTATAGCTCTTACCACCGCCAAGGTCTCAAGCTCGTAAGAATGATAACGGCTCTCCGTGTCCGTGGTTCGCTGGCTCATGCATGCGACTGGATGCTGGCGGCTGCCGATGGTTTGGGTCAGCACCGCTACATAACCGATGCTACTTGCGTCGGTGTACAGTTCAATTGGCGCGTCTTCCTGAAATAGAATAAGGGTAGGCGCAGTAGACAAGTGCTGTATAATGTGATTACGAGCCTCATCGTGGCGATCGTTCCACACCCACTTTACATCATTCTTAGTTAATTCATAAAGTGGAAGCATTACACGAGAAAAATTTGGGATGAATCGCCTAAAATAACCGGCCAAGCCGTTAAACTGCCTCACTTGCTTAACTGTTCGTGGGATCGGTGCCTTCGTCAAAGCCTCTACTTTTCTAGGACTAGGACTAACTTGACCATCTGATATAATGTTACCCTAATACTCGATAGAGCGTTTTCACATTTGTCTACATTGATCGAAAACCCAGCGTTTTGCAATGTGACTGCATTCTGTCGATGTGGGACAGCCCCTCTGTGAACCCCTTACACTTAGATAGGACATCATCAACATAGACCTGACAGACTTGGTCTGCCCCCGTACCCGGACTCATGAGGTGCGATAGAGCTCTACTTATACAGCGTTGATATACTGACATTGCATTGCTAAGACCAAATGGCATGGCTAAATACTCAAACAAGCCTTCCGGCGTGACGAAGGCAGTCTTTTCTATAGACCCCTCAGCAATAGGTATTTGATGGAAGCCCGCGGCCATATCAAATGTAGTATAGAAAAGGCCACCCGCCAGTTGATCTATCTGATCAGAAATGATCGGAAGAGGGTAATGATTTCTAAGAGTGTTCCTATTAAGTTCGCGATAATCCATGCACATGCGATCCTTACCGTTTTTCTTTTTCACTAGTATTATTGGACTAGAGAATGGTGACTTGCTTTCGCGAATGATATTATGCTCAAGTAACTCTTGAATAATATTTCGAACATTTTCCCGCTCAATCGGGCTCAATCGGTACGGTCTACGCTCAACGCACTTGCTATCGTCCTTTAGACGTATCTCAAGCTCTCCCGTATTTACACGTGACCGGGGGTACCCGTAGATAAACAAATGTTCGAACTTATTCAACAAAATTTTTAATTCATTAATCTGACCATCATCGGTCAAATCACAATCTAATTTATCAAACTTTTCACTTCGCGATCGCATGTGGTGAACCACCGGTTGACAGATCAATGTTGCCCCCCGTGCGTTCACTATGACACTTAAATTCGTACCGTCAACTAAATTCATTCCTATCAATATATCTGAACATATTTCGTAATCGGGAACGACATGAAACAGAAGCTCTACTCTTAAATCATTAATTATACAAACGGTTGTCAAAGTTGATAGTGATACTACCGTGAATTGACCCAGCCCCTTCAAATATCTAACCATATCGATTCTCTTACCGGGTAGTTTCACTGCTATAGATTCGCGTATTACTGAGCATTCAGCACCGCTGTCAAAAATTGCGTGTAACTTCAAGGTGCCTATAGTCACCGGCATTGAATTTAATTTAGGTATACCCACATAGTTTACATTCGAAACGACTGCCCGTTCCCGCCTATAACATGTTTCAAACGTATGACCTTCCTTTGAACAGAATGTACAAGTCTTAGTGGGTATACTGGCATTCTGCATCACCCTTTTATCGTTATGTTGACGCGGTTGGGTCTGTTCGTATTTATTACGGTAACGACAATCACGCGTATCATGACCCGGTTTTTTACAAATTTGACAAAATAGTGACGGTCTATCTAGTCGAGGTCGCTTGGCGGAGCTCGACTGCCCACTTGTCGTACCAGTGTGAACGCGCTTAACACTTCGTATGGACGATGCGACCGAAATCAGTTCCGGTACTGAAGTAGCCCTCGCGTTCAGTAATTCGATTCTCAATCGCTCATCTCCCACGCAGCCGATCACAGCCTCAACAGCGTCATCGTCTGACAATTTATCCCTAGTTACACGTCGCCATAGTACCCACGCTTGGGATAAGAACTGAGTAATGTCTTTCGTACTATCGTATGAATGTTCTCTAAAACGAAAAATATCGCGAGAATACCTATTCTCTGGTTCAAATGTTGTAATTAAAACATCGCGCAATTCCGACCACGTGGCCGTAGATACTAGCCAATTATCGACAAACAACCTTGCGCGGCCTTTAAGTAAACTACCGGCTTTCATTCGAACCTCATAATCACGAAGGTTGTAAGTCTCCATGGCAGTGGTAATGATCTGACACCACTCCCTAACACCTATGTTTGAATCAGGGTCGTATGACGGCAAAAACACATCACTTATCTTGATTTTGGAATCCGGTTGTGCCGCCATTCGATCCGACATATGCTTCATCATTTGCAACATTTGTGTGAAAAATTCCGCTGGTACACCGCTAACAGAAGGGTTACTTTCATTGTTGGAATTATATGAACAAGCAGGAGTGGGTTGGTATCCCACTTCTGATAACGGGGCCTCAGGACCAGCAGGATTTTTAGAAACAGTGACGTCAGCTAGGCTGACGTCACTTATTCCATTACCTTCATCACTCATTGCAAATAATGAAAACAATTCACACTTTAACACTGTTTTATTAGTTGTAGGTTATAGCAATACACAGCAAGGAAAATAAAAGTTAGCTACTCACACGATGTAATCTATTTCGAAGACAACCTGCTTCGAACAATGCTCACAGAATAATGTGACTTCATAACGCGACATTTGCCCAAGAAAGATGGCGCACGTTATGTAGTCAATACACTTGAATATTTCACTATCGTTTTAAATAGTTTGTACACACAGCAGTTTTACAATCACAATAATTATTTTCAACAACCTTAGGAATTATTTAATTATTAGAACATTTCTATTCACTTTAAAACGTTAACACTTTTTTTTTTTGACAAGTTAGATTCACTATTTCCGTTTGAAACGATTTGATGTAATTACATTCATTTAATACACAGCAATTTTACAATTGCTAATTTTATCACAATAATTATTTTAAACAATCTTAGGAATCAATTTAATTATTAGAACATTTTTATTCACTTTAGAACGTTAACACTTTTTAACAAAGTAGATTCACTATTTCCATTTGAAACGATTTTATGAAATTACTTCAAACATAACAAAAACAACTAGAAATTCAATTGTTATTGTTTAAAAATCAAGATACGAATTTAGCAGTCGCTTACTTACATTCAGCTTTGTGTTTTGAATAACTAATGTGTAATAGTTTGTTGCCTATAATATCAACAAACTATCACTCCTTATTTTAAGCAGTAACCAGCAAAAGATGCTTGGATAACATAATAATTGCTAAGTAATTTTAGTAAAGAAAACGAAATACAATGGATAATCATTGGACAGTTAATTCAACTTCGCCAATTTTAGTGAATTGTCGCCTGTGAACGATTTTGCGTCGACATATATATATATATTTTAATGTTTCATGCAAATGTATGTATTATTAATTATAATTGAAAAACGCGACGGACGGACAGACAGACAGACAAATTGTCGTATTAAATATACAGGATGTCCCGTAATGAATGGATGATCCTAGAGTACCTGATTGTACAGCTAAAAGGCGTACAAAAAAAAATACCAAAAAAAAAATCTCTTGTGGTATGAAAAATAAGCGATTTTTTTAAAAATATGACAAATATTTTACTTTACTGTACGTTAATTTACACTACAGCTACAAAAACACGTTTTTTTATTTTTGTTTGCGTTTTAATATTCATCACAAACTACACCAATAGAAACACAGTAAATAATACGAGTACCACTTGTACTTTTTTTAAAAAACAATGTCAACTTTAATTTTTAGCTATAAAATTGATACAAATAAGTGTTTAGAGATAGTTTTAGAGGCTTCACTGAAAAAAAAAGTATGCAAACTTAAGTGGCCAACTATTTAAAAAATATGCGGGCTTAATACAGTTTACGTAATGGTATAGTACACGATTTTATCCAATCGGAATAAAAAGTTATTGCTATTAATGTGCAGAAGGAGTAAAAAAAAAGTCAAATTTAATTTGCACTTTTTTGCATACTACAAATTTTTTATTTTTTTAATGAAATAAAAAGTTATATCACGTGCTCCAATTGTCTACCACCGACTCTAATACATGCACGACATCTTCTAATAAATGATCTTCTAAGAAATCGTGCGTAGCGTCGTTGCGATATTTTTTGAGCGGCTTCATGGATACGGTTGCGTAATTCGTCCAAACTTGTAATGGGCTTGGAATAAACTTCTTCTTTGATACAGCCCCAGTAAAAAAAAACTAATGAATTCAGATCAGGAGAACGCGGAGGCCACAAAATAGGGCCCAGCCGACCAATCCATTTGTTCGGATACGTTGCATTTAAATACGCACGAACATTTATTGCATAATGTGCTGGGCAACTATCATTTTGCAGCCAATGGCGTTCCCTGACTTCTTCGGGCACCTCATCCATTAAATTTGGCAGATCGTGTTGCAAGAAGCTTAAATAACTTTCTCCCGTTAAGTTTCCGGGGAGTTCAAATGGACCTATTATCTTTCCGTCCAGAATCCCAGTCCAATAATTTATTTTAAATTGGTACTGGGACCTATCTTCACGCATTAAGTGCGGATTTGACAGTTGCCAGCTATGAATGTTGTGCATATTAAGGAATCCATCTCTTTTGTAAGAGGATTCGTCGCTCCATAAAATATGGTCGAAAAATTGTGGATCTTCTTCTATTTTTCCAAGCATTTCTCGGCAAAACAACAATCTTGCATTGTAGTCTCTTGGTTGCAGAGTCTATACTCGTCTAATGTGGTACGGGTGAAATTTATTTTTCTTCAGAGTACGGTGCACGGTCGAGCGCGGAATTCCAGTACGTCGTGCTTTTGATCTGGTAGACGTAGACGGGTCATGCTCAATTTCGTCAAGCACTGCCTCTTCTGTATGAATATCAGCTATTCTTCCAGTGCTTGTACCACCAACACCCATACCAGGCAGTCTACCTTCTGAATAACACCTGTGGAGTCTGATGAAGACTCGGTAATCCGAAAAGCGTATGTTGGGGTATCTTTCCCTATAAAGAGCTGCTGCTGCACTAGCATTGCCCCCACATTCACCATAAACAAAATGCATGTTAGCGTATTCTTGCGCTGTGTACTGGATACGTGGCATTTTGAAACTCAAAACTAGTCCAGATTAATGCCAAGTCGTCTTAATATCACCACAAAAAAGTCCAAATCGTAAGCAAAATCGAAAGTCCAGTAAAAAATCCAGTAACCGTCGTTTTAACACTGATTTGGAATCACGGAGAAATGCAAAAAGGATGCGATACCGAACGAGTCGAGTGACGCACTAATTTATGTAATTGTTATCGGCCCTAGCGACACACAAAAGAGGTACAAATTTCAACCATGGCACATCAGTACCTGTCACTGTCGCTCTCATAGATTTAGTAACACAAGTTTAGTGTGAGCGAGACGTCAAATTAAAGTTACGTGAGGGACCGAGGTAGGTAGGTTCGGATTTTTTTTAGACAATATCAAACTTAAGGAACCTCTTAAACGATAAAATAAAGAATTCTATTGATACAACTTTAACTAAACAAAAGGTCGTCTATGGAGTGGAAAGGAACATTAGTTTCATTAATATGTAACATTACATTTTAGGACGCCCTTGACATTATTACCGAATAAAATAAAAGAAAATCATTATTTTATCATTTCATCAAATTTAATCCGACTGTGTACTCATAGCAATAACTTTTTATTCCGATTGGATAAAATCGTGTACTATACCATTACGTATACTGTATTAAGCGCGCATATTTTTTAAATAGTTGGCCACTTAGGTTTGCATACTTTTTTTTCAGGGAAGCCTCTAAAACTACCTCTAAACACTTATTTGTATCAATTTTATAGCTAAAAATTAATGGTGACATTGTTTTTTAAAAAAAGTACAAGTGGTACTCGTATTATTTACTGTGTTTCTATTGGTGTAGTTTGTGATGAAAATAAAAACACAAACAAAAATAAAAAAAACGTGTTTTTGTAGCTGTAGTGTAAATTAACGTACAGTAAAGTAAAATATTTGTCATATTTAAAAAAAAAACACTTATTTTTCATACCACAAGAGATTTTTTTTTTTTGGATTTTTTTTGTACGCCTGATAGCTACTCAGGTACTCCAGGATTATCCATTCATTTAGGTTTTTTTAACGTGGTCGGTGATTTACGCACTTCACCGTCTCGCTGCGGGGGGGGGGGGGGGGGGGGGGGGAGCGAGACGGCTTCGTGTGGGACTCCCGGCCCTAGGATGGAAAACGGGCCGGACTACCCATTAAAACCTGTCCACGGTGTTTCTCCTTCGCCTTAACTGGGCCGCCGGATAGGCAGGAACTGTTAAGCAACGGCGGCCCGGCAAAGGGGCGCTCTTTCGAGCTCATCGCGGGGGGGCTGACCCCCCCTGATCGACACAGAAGCGACGCCCCCGAAACACATAAGGGGCGTCGGACTCCTCAGGGCCATTCGCGTGGATGGTGGGCCCCCCGACCCACCGCCCACGGCCCTATCAGTCGGGGGCTTGGGCGTAGGCAATGCGCCGTCGCCCCCTGACTGGTGCCCGCCGGGGCGGGAGCGTACGGCCTGCACGCTCCCGCTCACGCAAGGCCTCTCTCTTCGCCGCCATCACCTCCCGAGCGATGGAAGCGACGGCGGCCCAACATTGGTCGCTGCCGACCATAGACTGGATCAAGGCCGGCAGCGAATCCACTCTTCCAATAGTGCCCGTGAGGGCCAACCTCTCCGCGTCCCAGGCGGCGCACACGAAGATCGTGTGCTCTGCCGTGTCCACGGCGCCGCCTGCGCAATGAAGACAAACGGGCTCCGACAGAATCCCCACCACTTCCCACAGGAATTTGGCAAAACAGCCATGACCCGTGAGAAGTTGGGTGAGGAAGTAGGTCGGAGCCCATTGCGAGTGCTCCACCCACTGGTGGAGCACGGGACCGATGGCCCCCACGAGCACCCGGCTCGCGGTGGGAGCTTCACATCTCAAGGCCCATTGCCGGAACAGATCGTCGCGAGCCTCCTGTCTCCAGCGATCGACCTGCTCCGGCAACGGGCGACCTCCTAGTTGTCGCACCAGGGCGCCCTCCTCGTAGACCCTCTTAAGGACCCCTGCTTCGAGATCCCACGGGGGACTTCGTGCCAATAGGCACGCCGCCTCAAAAGACACTGTGCGGTACGCCCGTGCAGCCCTCTGCGCCGTGATCCGCTGCGGTCGTCGCAGCTGAACCACGTTCGCGGCGCTGAGGGCATCCGCCCAAATAGGCGCTCCATAGAGCGCCTTGGAGCGTACCACACCCTCGTAGAGACGGCGGCAAGCACTTCCCGGTCCCCCTTTATTGGGGAGCAGCCTGCCGAGCGCATTGGCCGACGCCACCAGTTTTGGTGACAGCCGCCGGAAGTGCTCGACAAACCCCCACCGACTGTCGAGTAGGAGACCTAGGTATTTCAGGGTCCTCCCGACAGTGATGGAGGTGCCACTCACAATTTGGGCATCCCGAGGGGGTCTCATCCGAGACCTATGGAAGAAAAGGGCCTTGGACTTTTCGAGGGCTACCTTGAGGCCAAGCGCCCTGATGCGACCCACAATCTGCGCCGTGCCCGCAGTGGCGAGCACGGCAGCGTCTCTAAAGGTGGGTCCTCGCGCGGTGACAAGGGTATCGTCGGCGTAACAGAGTACACCGACGCCCTGAAGAGTGGCACCGCGCAGGACCCAATCATAACCTAAGTTCCACAGGAGCGGACCCAACACCGACCCCTGTGGAACACCACACGACATTTCCCTGCGGACTACGGCCGACCGAGTCGAGTAAATGATGGCCCGGTCGACGAAGTAGTCCGCAAGGACGCGCCTGAGGTACCACGGGACGTTGTGGTACCTCAGCGCTTCGGCGATAGTAGGCCAGGGTAGGGTGTTGAAGGCGTTGGCTATGTCGAGCGACACAGCCAACACCACCTGCCCCTGGCCAACGGCATCCTCGACGCTGTCCCTGAGTCGGGACACGGCGTCCAGGGTGGACCTACCGCGACGAAAGCCGTACTGGTCACTACTTAAATTCGGCCCCGCCCCCTCCAGATGCCCGACGAGACGCGCAGCGAGCACCCGCTCGAAGAGCTTGCACATCTCGTCGAGCAGGACGATGGGGCGGTAGGCCGACGGCGACTCCGGGGGTCGCCCGTGCTTACGAAGTAGCACGAGCTTCCCCGTCTTCCATCGTCGCGGGACCCTTCCGGACGCCAAACACTCCGACATGAGGGACAGCGTATCATCTTCAAACTCCGGCATGACGAGGCCGACAACACGCCCAGGGACGCCATCAGGACCAGGGGCGCGGTTCCTGAGTTTTAATTTTAGGACCGCCACCCCCAGTTCGACGTCAGATACGGGCGGGACGGCCTCGCCATCCGACATTTCCCGGCTTGGTGCCATCCATTCATTTAGGTTTATTTAGGTTTCCCTAGATAAAAACCTCTTTAGACAATATAGTCTAGTATTTATTGCATGTTTATTTTATTTATTAGTCATATAAGTCATATCAATGTCAAGTGCAATAAAACCAACTAGAAATAATATGTTTGAGAGAGGAAGGTGTCCATACAGTCCATAACAGATATTTCAAATGAACTGGGAATATCCGTAAGTTTCACATTAGAATTAGATCAGTTACCTATCTTTCTAATTTTTATTCATACATAACTGATATTATAAACTTTGGAAATGTATTCGGGATATTTACCATGTATTATTTTGTTGTCGAGTTTCATACAACGAGGTACGAGGTGCATACAACTTATGTGACGAGGAACACTTGGAAGCTGAACTAACACATATAAGCGGCGTCTTACAGCGTAATGGGTACAGTGGACGGATCAAGCCACCTAGATGCACGCTGAAACAGTTAAATTACAAGGTAGAAAGACACCCAGCATTCCTACCATATGTCAGAGGTGTGACTGATAAGATCGCTAACATTCTCAAGAAAATATCCGTAAGAACTATCTTTACGCCTCTGAGAAAGGTATCACAGTCCTTGCGCTCGCCCAAGGACAGTTTCCCCTTGGAGAAGCCGGGTGTGTATAAAGTCGACTGTAGCTGCGGTAGCTCCTACATTGGGCAAACTAAGCGATCGGTTGCATGCCGAATTAAGGAACATATTAGGGCGGTCAGAAATAATGAACCACAGAAGTCCGCGATTGCGGAGCATATACTTGAGGCAGGTACTGATCATTGGATAGAGTTACATAACCCACAAATACTTTCGGCAGACCGTCATTACATACCCAGGTTGGTGAGAGAAGCCATTGAAATAACAAAATATAAAAATTTCAAAATTACTTGGTAGGTAGCAGGGACCTGGAGTTAATTCCGATGCCGCCTCATAGGCCCGACCTAAACCCAATTGAAAATTTGTGGGGTATAATGGTTCAGGTATGAGATGGTACACGAGCACGAACCACTTCAAATTTAAGGACTCACGTTAACGAAATATGGGAGTCTATGAGAGGGGACAATTTTTGTTACAATGCTGTACAATCGATGAGAAGACGTCTTTCCGACGTAATTCTTGCAGATGGAGGCTACACACGATTTTAATTACTTATTTTGCAGTAAAACTGCACTAACCGACTTCAAAGAACGTAAATGTACTTTTACCTCAATAAATGTATACAAATTTAACTTAGTTTTTTATGACACCATTCTTACAATGGTCGAACTACAATAAAAAGAGTTTTGCGTTTTCGCTCAATGTTGACGCTCAAGATATTTGTCCAATGTCTATATTAGTACCTCTGAATTGAACGACAGACGTAACATGGTACTTTTATACCTATAAACAAAAACCAGTCTACGACGTCATGTTCGAAATGAAAGAGACAAGTATGCGTGCGCATTTGATGTCTCATTTAGCATGTTACGATATTATTAAACACTTTGACTGAACCTATCTATGTGACACTTTAAACGTCTCGCCCTTTGGAGCGACTACATTGTTGTCAACAATAAGGAAACTTTGTTTGTACCGATATCATTGACTATTTGGTTGCGCCTATAGATTAGAGTACCTTGACTGCAACTAACTATTAGACGCTGACTGTACCAAAAAATTGCCGAATTGGTCCAGCCGTGCTCGAGTTTTAGCGAGACAAACGAACGGCAAATTGTTTTTATTTATACTATAGATAGATTTGGTGCCAGGTGATTTATATGACATTTTTTAATTCAGATATGCATAATCCTGGAAGAGAAAATGAAGTACAGGAAGTCATCATAGGACCGAGCCTCTGTACGACTGCAAATGAAATAAGCTCAACCCAACATATCCGTGCACAGACTCGTGAGAAACCTTATAAGTGTAGTGATTGTGTGAAATGTTTTACTCAAAACAGTCATTTAATTAACCATATCCGTACACACACTGGTGAGAAACCTTATAAATGTAGCGATTGTGTGAAGTGTTTTACTCAAAACAGTCATTTAATTAACCATATCCGTACACACACTGGTGAGAAACCTTATAAATGTAGTGATTGTGTGAAGTGTTTTACTCAAAAGGGTACTTTAATTGACCATATTCGTACACACACTGGTGAGAAACCTTATAAATGTAGTGATTGTGTGAAGTGTTTCTGACACAAGAGTCTATTAATTCGTCATATCCGTACACATTTAAATACGCATGTGCGTACACATTTAAATACGCATGTGCGTACACACACTACTGAGAAACCATATAAATTTAGTGATTGTGTGAAGTGTTTTAGTCTAAAGAGTAATTTAATTAGGCATGTGCGTACACACACTGGTGAGAAACCTTATAAATGTAGTGATTGTGTGAAGTGTTTTACTCAAAAGAGTCATTTAATTAGGCATATCCGTACACATACTCGTGACAAACCTTATAAATGTAATGACTGTTCGGAGTGTTTTAGACACAAGACAAGTTTAATTAGGCATATTCTTACTAAGACCCTTCGCTGCGTTAAGCGGGTGCCCGTCGCGGGTGCCCGACGCGGATATCCGCGCCGTGCGCCCGCCTGCTCGGGCGCGACTCCGCGCGACAGACTCCCGTCTATCGCATCGACGCCAGTATAATTTTGATCGCGTAGGTGTACAGTCAAAATCGATTATTTATTGATATATTACTTAGCCAAAAGACGACGACGTGAACAAAGGCGTCAGCCAATCAACCCATATGTCACGTCTAGATTGTTGTGTGGAGAATTTGTAACCAAGTTTTCGTTACTTATAGCAAAGACTGTACCAGCACGGCGCGTGCGACACGTCTAACGGAGCGGCGCTCAATAATTTTGTAGAAACAGAACCGCTCGTGTGCTCCGTCGCGTGTTCACACGATGCGTGTCCCGCCCGCGTCACGTGCGACGGCTATCCGCTTCACGCAGCGCTGCTCTTGAAATTACATGAATCAAGCACGCGGAGCGGACACACGCGCCGTGTGCCCGCTCAACGCAGCGAAGGGCCTTACACTGGTCATTGTTTTGAAATTACTAGACGAAGGATATAGATTAGAAACACATCAGAAAAGTTCTTTTCTTAAAAACGTGGCTCCATCGATATTCATCGATTATTTCGCCAATGTCAAGGTAATGCTTGAATATTCCCGCACAAAAGAATTAGTTACTTTGAACTAGTTCGCGGTGCGGTACAAGGAAACGTTGTTCGGTATTACAATTTGAACGTTTGGGCCTGGATTTTTGACCAGCGCCAGAGGTAACCTAAAAGGCTAAAAGCCACGCGCTCCGCAAAAACCCAAGTTCGAGAAGGTCCTTGAGGCAATCTGTAAGTTTGACACATAGTTGTCCTACAATATTCTCAAACAACAACACAAACCTGCGTGGACAGTAGCGGTTCCTTTACAGTTGCAATAATTTCAAACTAAAATACTTAACTTGGAATTTGAAGCAACATAATTTTTTTTAAATTTTAAGTTAGAACGGAATTTCGTAAGCCAGGCTAGTTGTAAGTCTTTACCGGTGCCAGGTGCATTCAAATAGGAAAATAAATACTAAAGTAAGTATTTACAGCCACTTTGGATTTTTCTTTTATATGTTACCACTAGAGGCCTGCTAGTGGTAACATCAGTCGTCTAACAACCTCAAAAAATAAGTGACGTCAGCGACAACTTGAAGTTGTAAATCAGTATGCATACCTACAGCTATGGATACCTACCTACCTACCTACTCGTAAGTGCTACATGAGTGGCGGATGCCTGACACTATAGTGTGTGTATACTTGTTTACTTACCATGTACCTACATCATAATGTGTAACTGATAATGATTGTACCAATGTATTTTATCTCTCCCTTAGTGATGAATGATAATATATACTTACTGTTGTAATGAATAATATCTTGGTAGGTACTACTCGCAAATAAATATAGCTGTTTTGTATAAAGACCTGTGGATAATGCATCTGCCGGCTAAAGTCCTGCTGGGGTTGGTTTAAGAGTACAGGCGGACAGACAGACGGACGGACACAATTTACCTAATGTAGTATAGTATTGTATTTATTGTTAATTGAATTTTAGTAATTACTTGTGAATATTTAAAATTGTATAATTTTTTTGTAACAACACGTTCCCACAGACAAACTGTAAAAACAGTTTTGTGGGACATAGTATTAAATTATAAGCACTAATGTGTACTTATTAAATGAATAAATAAAATAAATAAATAAATAGTAAGGGCTGTCTCTTGTTTGTGACACGGCATTGACCATAGAGATGATATTGAGGCATTAACGTCATAATTATTGGTCAAACTATGCTGGTATATAATTTACTTTACTGGACAACCCTAAAGTTCGAATGATGTTCTCTGTAAACAAAATAATGCGCTTTAATTAACGTCGGAGTGCAAGTTCTGTATGTAAGTACTCGTATTATATTCTCTATTATACCATAAAAATTCATCTTAAGATACGAAAATATGAAATATTATTTATTATCTTCGTCGTGTGTGATAGTCCATTGAATTGTATGGCGAGCGATATTGTATCTTAAGTTAAAATATTATAGTATCTTAGCTGTGTGCAGCGCCCCTTAGTGAACTCCACTGCGGGTGATGTAACCTGTTCTGAAGAGCTCTTCAATCTGATCCCACCCTCTTCCTTCCGATCCCGAACAACGCGTGCCGGGCAGAGAGGCCACTCCCACACAGTAGATAGCATGTTCGCGAGAACCGAACGTTTTAAACGTTCGTTTCTCTGCCGAACGATAGTGGCCTGGAACGCCCTGCCTGTGCACGTGTTTCCTCCCACATATAACCCTGGGTTATAGTATTGTGTGCTGCGAGAGTGGCCCACAATAGCTAGACGTCGTCACGACTTACCACCAGGCGGGTGGCGTCAATTTGGCGAACCCAATATAAACAAGAAAAAAACCTACGACAAACTTATTATTTGCGGTTGGTACAGTACTCGGGTCTAGGGATCGAACCGCAAAATTAAGTTTGTTTTTTATTGTATATACGAGGGTGGATGAAAAGTAGTCGGCCTAACACTGATCCATTTAGTTCTAAATATCAAATCTATCCACATTATTTAGTTCAGTTCAGACCTGTTAATTGTGTGAAGTTTGAAACGTGTCCGATAATTAGTTTTAATTTTATAAATTTATTAACAAAGCAATCTGACATCATTTCCGCAAATGGAGCAAATCGAGCAGCGTGCCGTCATTAAGTACCTCCATAAGAAGGGGCTGTCATCAAAAGCCATCCATGATGATATGGTCAGTACATTAGGGGATTGCGTTCTTTCATATTCATCCGTCAAAAAATGGATAGCAGAATTCAAGCGTGGTAGAGAGAGTGTGAAAGACGTACCCCGCTCTGGAAGACCTTCGACGTCCACTTCTGACGAAAATGTTAAAAAAAATACTTGAGGGAGACCGCATATTGAAAATTAGAGAGATAGCCGAGATTATAGGCATCTCTTATGAACGTACTCAAAACGTGTCAAAGTCAACGTGTTGGATTTCCAAAAGGTGTCTGCGAGGTGGGTTCCGCGACTGCTTTCAGTTGAGTAAAAAAGGATGCGATTGACTATTGCACGCAGCTGTTTGGAGTTATTTGAATCTAATGAATGTGATTTTTTGAATCGTTTTGTTACTATGGACGAAACATGGGTTCATTACTGTACACCGGAAACAAAACAACAATCAAAACAGTGGAAAAGACCTGGTTCACCACCCCTCAAAAAAGCTAAGTCGATTTTGTCGGCAAGTAAGGTGATGGCTTCAGTATTCTGGGACTCGAAGGGTGTGATTATTGTTGATTATCCTGAAAGGGGTCAGACTATAAACTTTGATTATTACTGCACCGTACTACGTCGTTTACGAGAGGAAATAAAAGAAAAACGTCCAGGAATGATCAGAAGAAAAGTCCTGTTTCATCAAGATAACGCTCGTGTTCACACGTCTGTCCAATCAATGGCAGAAATTCACAACTGTGGCTTTGAACTGTTACCGCTTACATCTTATTCACCTGATCTGGCACCGTCAGACTTTTTTCTGTTCCTTAACCTAAAAAAACACTTAGGAGGTCAAAGATTTTTGACAAATGACAAGGTCAAAGCAGAAGTAGACGCATATTTTGATTCTAAGGAAGAATAATTTTTTTTCAACTGGCTAAATGCTTGGAAGGGAAGATGGTAAAGTGCATTGAACTTGATGGTGATTACGTTGAAAAATAAAAATATATTTCATTTATTATGTATTTATTTTCTTGGTTAGGCCGATTACTTTTCAATCCACTCTCGTACTTTTTCGGGATAAAAAGTACCCAGTGTGGTGCCCAGGACATTAAAGAATAATTATACCAAGTTTCATCGTAATCGAACCGGTAGTTTTTGCGTGATGCCTGAACAAACCGACAGACAGACAAAAAATTTTTTAATCACATTTTTGGGTTCGGTCTCGGTCTAGTAACACCCCCTGCCATTTATTTTTTTGATGTTTTCAATGTATAGAATTTTCACTTCTACAGATTTATTATAAGTATATAGATGTTACCACTAGCAGGCCTATGTCACTCGCCTAACAACCGCATAAAACATGTGACGTCAGCGACAACTTGAAGTTGTAAGTCAGTAAGAGTTGTTTCTTGTTAGTGACACGGCATTGACCATAGAGTTGATATTGAGGCATTAACGTCGTAATTATTGGTCAAATTCTTTAAAACGAAAATACAGAGTGTCCCAAAATTCAACGATAAGCCGAAAAGGGTCGATGACTGTTTCGGGGAAAAATTAAAAAAATGTCAACTCTTCTTTTTAAAAGTTACATTGATTTTTAGAAAATTGCTAGATGACGTTGTGTGAGAATGTCCAACAATATTTATTATTGATTATTACCAAAAGTGCACTATATCCTATGTGTGCTTCGTGTAGGCAAGCTAAACGAAGCACCTCTGACGTCTATATAATATCATACGAGAAGGCGGTTCTAGTCCCTTCACAAGCTTCTACCAGTTTCCAGCTGCGCATACGCCATAAGCCACACCTCGTTATAATTGTACCCGCCAATTATAACAAGCGATAAATTATAATATCTTATATATAGTATTTATACTGTACTCGTTCTTTTGTTTAGATCCACGCCCATTTAAACCTGTTTGTGTCAAGCCGGGGATATACTTGTATGATATTGACGTCTGTCTCGTATATATGACGTCAGAGGTGCTACATTTAGCTTGACTACACGCCACACGTGTTAGATCCAAGTAAGAGCCGAGAATGTTTTGAATTAAGTCAGATTATGATAAGGGTGAACTATTCTAGACCGGTACGTGCGTTGTCTGGGATGCATCCGGAGCGCGAAATTTTTTTTTTCTCTTGTAATAATTTATTGTACGTAAGTAGGTGTACGTAACCATTGTTATTATTGTTTTTTTTTTTATATTTGTAAATATTGTGTATTTTCCAAGGGTCAATTACTGTATTATTTTTAAATTCTAGAACCTACTAAGTTTAACTCGGAAGATAAGTGTTTTGAATACAATTTGGCTATTAAACGATTAAAATAATGTTATTTTTTCTACCCTATGAACTGAAAAAACCCCACCGAAACGTAACACAAAATGTCGATGCTTTCATTTGGGTGACCGTTGCGTCGTCCAAATGTATATTGAGATCCATTTTTTCATTGGTCCACTCCATTTTAATTTTGGAATAGCCGTCATAAAAAAGTTTAACACACGTCTGAACATCGCTCGCTACTGAACATACCAGGTGTAGATTGATTTGCCTTATTTGATTCCATTGATATGTGCTCAAAAACCGACAAGAGTATAGTTTGTCTAAAAAGTCGTGACGCGGAGCTGGAAAATGAAAGCGTTGGCAACAATTATTCGAGGCTAAATTTCAATCCAACCAGTCGTTAAAAGTACTTACTATTGGAATCCAATAGTACTTTTGACGACCAGCGAGATCGACACTCAGCTCCAAATGATTGCCGCCAGCTGTTTCATTTTCCAACTCCGCGTCACGACTTTTTAGACAAATTGTACGGAAACGCATATTTGCTTGCGTTATTGGCAAATAAAGCAAACATATTCAAATATACCGTCTACACATTGACGTATGGGGTCAAATTAACCAAGTAGGCGAACACGAGAACACGATACACCTAATGAGTTACGGTTTCGCCGACTAATTTTAAAAAATAATGCAGGAATTATTTATCCTGACTTGCTCCTTGCCTGGGTTATAAAAATTACGGATAAAAGGTAATTTTATAGTTAATTATTTTTCTAAAAATAATCTGTCAAGTCTATTCTTCGTGTTACCTAATTTATTTGGAGCCAAGTACGTTACGAGTACGACAAGTACTTGACAGCAAAAAATAATGGATGTGGCAATGCGGATGTAAATTCAGATGAGCTTGCAAGTGCATCAAGTGGTCTTGTACGGTGCCCACATTGTCCCCAAGCCCGTTTTTTTAAAGGTGAACGCAGATTGGAAGTACATTTTGGAAAATCAAAGAATCCCCCGAGGTGCGAGACCCTCTGTGGCTCAATGTTTAGCCTCCTGTATTGGTCAAGTAGTCCGGGAAAATACCTTTAGCGCTTGGGAACAAATGTTAACCTTCCCTTATAGAATCCTACACGTAAAGAAAAGGCCGTTGACATCTTTGACGGTCCAAATCAAAGAAAATTGTACAAACAATTTTAACATTTTAAATTCAAATTCAATCCACATTTCGGCCCCTGATTATTCTCAGGCCAAGAAATTAAAACTTGTGTCTTATTAATAAAAAAGACCTAATCAATGGATACTCTTATGTTTACACCGAAATAGTTGGTTCTAAATGTAATTCAGCCTTATTAATAAACAAAGAGTAAACTTTACATCGAATTTTAAGTTTGAAGTAACCAAATTCATTATTAATAAATGTCGGGCAGCAAGGAAGTAAGCTAGTTCGATTGTTGTTTCGCAGTAAAATTTAATCCCAACCGTCCCCTAGTATAACTTGTGCGTATGACTAAACTAAACATCTGATATTTTTCTCATTCATTTGTATTTTTATTTCTAGCCGATTTTATGCCTTTTTTATTTTGGTTTCGCTAAATTGACGTCGCCCGCCTGGTGGTAAGTCGTGACGACGTCTAGCGATTGTGGGCCACTCTCTATAGTATTGTGCCCTCAACTTGACGACCTACTTATGTGCCTCTTCACGCTCCGCATAAAGAACCCAGGATTATATGTGGGAGGAAACACGTGCACAGGCAGGGCGTTCCAGGCCACTATCGTTCGGCAGAGACACTAACGATAAAACGTTCGGTTCTCGCGAACATGCTATCCACTGAGTGGGAGTGGCATCTCTGCCTGGCACTCTTTGTTCGGGATCGGAAGGGAGAGGGTGGGATCAGGTTGAAGAGCTCTTCAGAAAACTCGCAGTGGTAAATAAGGTAGAATGCTGCCAAGAAAGCGATTGTTCGGCGCTGGACTAGCAGCTCAAGGCTTCCTATTACCTCCGCACTATCTATAATACGGATGTCGTGATTACTTGTTCATTGACCGTAGAAAATGTAAATAATTTATTTAGTTGATCATTTGAGGGTAACGGATGAGCTAGAAGACTATTTTATTATCAGGATCAAGAAATGAAAAATTACTAATTCATTCCGTACGAGCAGCTTTTATTAATGAAAATTTTGTAATAATTAGAGCAGCTTTTATTAATGAAAATTTTGTAATAATTAGGTAAGTAAGACTAAAAACAAATGTGCCTAGGAGAGCACGTTGTCGCGTCGGTCCCCGTTGTCATACGAACATCTATGGCAGTCGTTACGGGTATTGGAGCCCTAAGTCGAAATCCAACCAGTCTAACTGCAGAACTTCGATATAGCCCGTAGGTTGTTGAGGTGAGATGGCAGTCGCTCCACGTAAAATATTGAAGTTCAGCCGCACCGCAGTTAGACTGGACAGTAACTGAGTTGGGAAAAGGCTCGGTTGATGATGAAGACATACTTACAAATAAATAAAATATCAAGCTTTACAACAAGGTTTTATTTTATAATTTAACATAATTTTTAAGGATTTTTATAAAATGTCTTGAGCTTCATTCCAGTTGTGCACATCTGAGTTCTTCTCTTTAAATTTCTATTTCTTTATTGAATCTTTAAATTTCTATTTCGATGGCATGGTTTTCTTCAGCTATCTCCATGCGTCTCTTGTGTTCCAATTCTTTTAATTGTTTTGACTGAGCCAAGTATTTTGAAAATCTACATCCTAGAAAAACAATGTACAATATTATTACCTACATATTTCCCATATTACACATATTTACTAAATAAATATGTATATTATTATCTATAATGCCACCATGGGCTAAGGTACAGGGCTTATTATGGTTTTTTGTAATGGGGTTTATTCCATCCTTGCCTGAATTTGTCTTACACAGACAAATCTGGCTTACGACTTAAACAAAACTGTTTTCTCTACAATGAGCCAAACACAGTGGTCAAGTCACCATGTGCATAATAGACAGGTTTGTTGCAATGCGCATTTCCAATATACCTAATATATTTTAATGAACCGAGAGTATGAGGGGCTCGTGGTCTAGTGGTAACCGACAATGTTAACACATTGCAAAGGTTAAGCAACATCGAGTCAGGCTGGTCTTAGGATGGGTGACCATTTCTTAGACACTGACCATTCAGCCGAATCGCAGTTAGACTGAAAAGTCGACCCCAACTGAGTTGGGAAAAGGCTCGGTGAATGATGATGATGAATGAACCGATAGTATGTCTTTAGACTGTCGTATCATTTGTATGCGCTCACTAAATGTAGATAGATGACGTTTAAAACTCACCAGGCAAGGTCCATCGGAATCATATTTATTCTCATCACTAATTAACTCTGCTGGATTTCATAAGTTGGCTACCTCAACATCGGCTTGACTGGGACTTGAACATTATATCCACCGCCAGTTTTAATAGTTTCCCTTTTGTAGCCACCAGATGCTTTCTTGCATACATTATCATTCCCTTCCATTATATCTGCAGCTGACTCAAGTCTCGGGTTCTCAAGTTCAGTTCTTTGAATCTGAAACAAAGTAGCATTATCATCAATACTTTAATTTATGATAATTTCTGTCACAATAACGGTCATAAAATACATAATTATACTCTGTGACAAAAAATATTAAAAATCCTTTATGTATGTATATCCCACAATCCAGTTATTTTTTATCTCATGAAGTGCAATGTTGTAATGTTGTAATGAAGTAATCAGTAAAGTAAACTGACAAACTACACGCAACTACTATAATTGTGAGGAACTTTCTTTTATGTAGGTACTTCAAACCATGCGTTGCCCTTCGCCTTATTGGGGTTCGCTTTTAAAGACTTATACGTATTTTGAGAATAATCTTTCAAAATAAGACTTACTTACCAATTTCTGTAGTCTTGCTCTGTATCATTTCAAATTGAAAAAAAATCTTCGTAGGTACACACTTTTCTTCATACGTTTTTATTCCAGTGTACACTGTACAAATATTTTACGTTTGTGAGCCATCTTGTAAAATAAGATATAACAATATCCCACGATTCATGGACAATGAAACAATAACAAAATAACAAAAATAAAAAGACAAGTACGAAACGATGACAGTTGAGTGACGTTTCATTTGACAGCTCCCGACTGATTACTTGTTATTTTAGCATACATTGCGTTTTTTTTCGACAATGTTGCCACAAGGAACGCGTAATCCGAGCTGTAAATAATGTATAGGTTCTACAACGTTGCTTCGAGTTTATTAATAAGGTTTTTACGTCACACTTAAACACAATTACATTTAGAACCAACTATTTCGGTGTAAACATAAGAGTATCCATTGATTAGGTCTTTTTTATTAATAAGACTGATTGTGTTTAAGTGTGACGTAAAAACCTTATTAATAAACTCGAAGCAACGTTGAAGAACCTATACATTATTTACAGCTCGGATTACGCGTTCCTTGTGGCAACATTGTCGAAAAAAAACGCAATGTATGCTAAAATAACAAGTAATCAGTCGGGAGCTGTCAAATGAAACGTCACTCAACTGTCATCGTTTCGTACTTGTCTTTTTATTTTTGTTATTTTGTTATTGTTTCATTGTCCATGAATCGTGGGATATTGTTAATATCTTATTTTACAAGATGGCTCACAAACGTAAAATATTTGTACACTGGAATAAAAACGTATGAAGAAAAGTGTGTACCTACGAAGATTTTTTTTCAATTTGAAATGATACAGAGCAAGACTACAGAAATTGGTAAGTAAGTCTTATTTTGAAAGATTATTCTCAAAATACGTATAAGTCTTTAAAAGCGAACCCCAATAAGGCGAAGGGCAACGCATGGTTTGAAGTACCTACATAAAAGAAAGTTCCTCACAATTATAGTAGTTGCGTGTAGTTAGTCAGTTTACTTTACTGATTACTTCATTACAACATTACAACATTGCACTTCATGAGATAAAAAATAACTGGATTGTGGGATATACATAAAGGATTTTTAATATTTTTTGTCACAGAGTATAATTATGTATTTTATGACCGTTATTGTGACAGAAATTATCATAAATTAAAGTATTGATGATAATGCTACTTTGTTTCAGATTCAAAGAACTGAACTTGAGAACCCGAGACTTGAGTCAGCTGCAGATATAATGGAAGGGAATGATAATGAATGCAAGAAAGCATCTGGTGGCTACAAAAGGGAAACTATTAAAACTGGCGGTGGATATAATGTTCAAGTCCCAGTCAAGCCGATGTTGAGGTAGCCAACTTATGAAATCCAGTAGAGTTAATTAGTGATGAGAATAAATATGATTCCGATGGACCTTGCCTGGTGAGTTTTAAACGTCATCTATCTACATTTAGTGAGCGCATACAAATGATACGACAGTCTAAAGACATACTATCGGTTCATTCATCATCATCATTCACCGAGCCTTTTCCCAACTCAGTTGGGGTCGACTTTTCAGTCTAACTGCGATTCGGCTGAATGGTCAGTGTCTAAGAAATGGTCACCCATCCTAAGACCAGCCTGACTCGATGTTGCTTAACCTTTGCAATGTGTTAACATTGTCGGTTACCACTAGACCACGAGCCCCTCATACTATCGGTTCATTAAAATATATTAGGTATATTGGAAATGCGCATTGCAACAAACCTGTCTATTATGCACATGGTGACTTGACCACTGTGTTTGGCTCATTGTAGAGAAAACAGTTTTGTTTAAGTCGTAAGCCAGATTTGTCTGTGTAAGACAAATTCAGGCAAGGATGGAATAAACCCCATTACAAAAAACCATAATAAGCCCTGTACCTTAGCCCATGGTGGCATTATAGATAATAATATACATATTTATTTAGTAAATATGTGTAATATGGGAAATATGTAGGTAATAATATTGTACATTGTTTTTCTAGGATGTAGATTTTCAAAATACTTGGCCCAGTCAAAACAATTAAAAGAATTGGAACACAAGAGACGCATGGAGATAGCTGAAGAAAACCATGCCATCGAAATAGAAATTAAAAGATTCAATAAAGAAATAGAAATTTAAAGAGAAGAACTCAGATGTGCACAACTGGAATGAAGCTCAAGACATTTTATAAAAATCCTTAAAAATTATGTTAAATTATAAAATAAAACCTTGTTGTAAAGCTTGATATTTTATTTATTTGTAAGTATGTCTTCATCATCAACCGAGCCTTTTCCCAACTCAGTTGCTGTCCAGTCTAACTGCGGTGCGGCTGAACTTCGATATTTTACGTGGAGCGACTGCCATCTCACCTCAACAACCTACGGGCTATATCGAAGTTCTGCAGTTAGACTGGTTAGATTTCGATTTAGGGCTCCAATACCCGTAACGACTGCCATAGATGTTCGTATGACAACGGGGACCGACGCGACAACGTGCTCTCCTAGGCACATTTGTTTTTAGTCTTACTTACCTAATTATTACAAAATTTTCATTAATAAAAGCTGCTCGTACGGAATGAATTAGTAATTTTTCATTTCTTGATCCTGATAATAAAATAGTCTTCTAACTCATCCGTTACCCTCAAATGATCAACTAAATAAATTATTTACATTTTCTACGGTCAATGAACAAGTAATCACGACATCCGTATTATAGATAGTGCGGAGGTAATAGGAAGCCTTGAGCTGCTAGTCCAGCGCCGAACAATCGCTTTCTTGGCAGCATTCTACCGTATTTACCACTGCGAGTTTTCTGAAGAGCTCTTCAACCTGATCCCACCCTCTCCCTTCCGATCCCGAACAAAGAGTGCCGGGCAGAGATGCCACTCCCACTCAGTGGATAGCATGTTCGCGAGAACCGAACGTTTTATCGTTAGTGTCTCTGCCGAACGATAGTGGCCTGGAACGCCCTGCCTGTGCACGTGTTTCCTCCCACATATAATCCTGGGTTCTTTATGCGGAGCGTGAAGAGGCACATAAGTAGGTCGTCAAGTTGAGGGCACAATACTATAGAGAGTGGCCCACAATCGCTAGACGTCGTCACGACTTACCACCAGGCGGGCGACGTCAATTTAGCGAAACCAAAATAAAAAAGGCATAAAATCGGCTAGAAATAAAAATACAAATGAATGAGAAAAATATCAGATGTTTAGTTTAGTCATACGCACAAGTTATACTAGGGGACGGTTGGGATTAAATTTTACTGCGAAACAACAATCGAACTAGCTTACTTCCTTGCTGCCCGACATTTATTAATAATGAATTTGGTTACTTCAAACTTAAAATTCGATGTAAAGTTTACTCTTTGTTTATTAATAAGGCTGTAGAGAATAAAGTAAGGGAAGGCGACATCAGTGGGGCGGCAAGGCTACTTTTTAGTAGCGACGTGCTGGCTCCTTATTCTGTAGAAACTTTGACGGGCTTGCAGATTAAGCACCCACCATCCGCAGCTGACCTCTCTTTCCCTGATCCCCCGAACAACGATACAGAAAATCTTGAGACTACTGCCAAGGATGTGCGCACAGCTGTTGACTCCTTTCGTTTTGGATCAGCTGGTGGACTTGACGGTCTGACACCACAGCACCTTAAGGATCTGTTGTGTCCGAGCGCTGGGGAAGCTGGTGATGCACTTCTGAGGGAGCTAACAGCTCTAGTTAACCTCATGCTCTCAGGCAATGTGGACAGTGGCATCACAGATATTTTGTATGGGGCCAATTTATGTGCCCTTAACAAGAAGGATGGTGGCATTCGTCCCATTGCCGTAGGTAGCACTTTGCGGCGTTTGGCAGTCAAAATTTGTTGTCGTTTTTATAGTACGGAGCTTACTACCAAATTTCAGCCCTTTCAATTAGGTTTTGGTTCAAAAGGAGGTTGTGAGGCCGCAATCCATGCGCTTGCAACATACCTTGACAGTAGCGAAGATGGAGAGGTCATCTTGAAAGTTGACCTGAAAAACGCCTTCAACTCTGTAAACAGGGACACCTTGCTGACACAGGCCAAATTAGAAACCCCCAAAATATTTAATTTTCTTTGGCAATGCTATAGTCAGCCAACAAAATTAATTTAAAAAGACCACCTTTTGAATTCAGCCGTTGGATGTCAGCAAGGTGATCCGTTGGAACCAGTCATCTTCAGTTTGGCCATTAACCCAATAATTCAAAAAATAAAATCCAAATTTAACATTTGGTATCTAGACGACGGGACTTTAGGGGGAAAAGTAGAGACAGTTTTACAAGATTTAGCCCTAATAAAGAACGATTTTCAGTCAATTGGCTTAGAACTGAACCCGAATAAATGTGAGATTTTTATTTCTGAAAACACAGATAAATTAACAACAATCTCCAAATTCAACTGTCTGGCCCCCAACATAAAAGTTTTGGACAAAACTTCTTTACGCCTCCTAGGGTCCCCGATTTTAGAAGATGGCTTTTCCACTTTTATCGAGGAAAAAATTCAAAATTTTGATCAGGTTATTGATAGTCTATGTAATATCAGTATTCATTCAGCTTTCACTATTCTTCGTTTTTGTCTTTTCGTACCCAAATTTACACATGCCCTCCGTTCAGGACAATTTTGGAAAAATGTAGAAATGTTGGGCAGACTAGACAACTTAATACAAAATTCTTTGTGTAAAATTTTAAATGTAAATAGTAATGACCGGGCCTGGGTCCAAGCGTCTCTTCCAGTTCGCTTGGGCGGGCTAGGTATTCGCAGAATCACAGATGTCAGTCTGCCAGCATTTCTGTCGTCGGCCCATAGCACTGAAGAATTAGTCAGGAAAATTTGGTCAAATACACTGATTGATTCCGAGGTGCGATGCAAGACCGATGCCATAAATGCTTGGAGGATGTCTTGCCCCGACACTGACCTGCCCTCACGCCTAGGCTCACAGCGACTGTAGGATTCACCGCTCTGTAAATTGAGAATTAATACACTAATTGACACTTCTGTCAATATTTCAGAGCGTGCACGCCTACTAGCTGTTGGAGAATGGGAGTCAGGGTTATGGATCCAGGCGCTCCCATCGCCCAACATCGGTACAATGTTGGACGACACTACCTTCCGCATTGCCACTTGCCATCGGCTGGGTACACCTTGTGTATCCCCGCATCATTGCACCTGTGGAGTAGCCGTCGATAATCTGGGACACCATAGTCTTTCTTGTAGCAGAAGCGCAGGTCGTATACCTCGGCACGCTATTCTAAACGACATAATTCGTAGGGCTCTTTCCACCGCAGGTCTTCCGGCCGTACGTGAACCAAATGGTTTAGCACGAAGCGATGGAAAGAGACCGGACGGTATGTCGTTGCTACCGTGGAAGATGGGAAGGCCTTTGGTGTGGGACGCTACATGCGTTGACACCTTAGCACCTTCACACCTTCCAAGCACATCCGGATGTGCCGGCGCTGCTGCTGCATCGGCTGAAGGCTTTAAACGGCGTAAATATGCTAACCTAGCAGGTGATTACATATTTGAGCCGTTTGGGGTTGAGACACTGGGGTCATGGGGTCCGAGTGCTCGCCGCCTTTATAGAGACATTGCTAAACGTCTAATCGATGCTTCTCAGGACCAGAAGGCTGGCTATTTTCTGGCCCAAAGAATAAGTATCGCCATCCAACGTGGCAACACAGCCAGCATTCTGGGAACCTTCCCAGTCGGCAATGACGTGGAGGATTTTTTAAACGATATTTTGTAATGTAAATATTTTTAGTCTATAATTATGTTTATTTTGTATATTGTAGAAACTGATATGGCCCTAATACAATACCTTGACATTTTAAGAACATTGAAACAAACCGATATGGGACACTTACCCTTAAAGCCATGCCAAAAATTCCTAAACAAAAAGTACTTGACATTTGACAAATATCAGACGTCAAGTGTCAATTTTATGATTTTTATTATTAGTGGTTAATTTTCAGTATTTTTCAGTAGGTAATATAACGGTTCTCTATTAGTGGCTTAGTGGTATGTTATTTATATAAAGCAGGCAATCTTTATCTATCTGCCTGAAAAGTTTGTAGAGTATTAATTAAATTGTAATAAATCGTGTTCTGTGGTTTATTTGTAGCGGTTACGTACTGCTGATTACTGATTTGATAAATGCTGCCTAACTACATGATCATATAGTTATATCAATATAAATAAATGGATCACCTGAGACTTTGTAGAATTTGCTTATCGGGCGACAGTAGATTGCGTTCAATCTTTGATACGCATCTACAAGAAATGTTTGAGTCATTGACACTGGTGCCGGTAAGTAAAGCCTTTACATTCTGACACACAGCACACAGACAACAAATCGACAACGCCGGAAACTCGCATGAATGATTACCGTTTGAAAGTATTATTAGTTTGGTTAACTTGAATTCGTAGGCGTTGTCACAAGTAGAGTAGCAGACCTTTGTAGGTTTTTTAAGTAGTTACCTATGTACTAATAAGATGAGCCAATATACTGCTGGCTTGGTCGATTAGGATGTCCCAAAAGACAGTCCACATTGCTGTTTAAAGAACTAACTAATACCAATTACAAACTCTTTCGGGGTCAGTTTTCTTATAGCTGCCTTGGAATTGGAGGTTGATTTTTTTTATTAGAAATGGTTCATGGCAATTATGGTAAGTACATTAAGCTGTTATTTGTAAATGTATTGCAGTTGGTTAAAAAGGACCGCAGACCAGTACATGCATGTTTAGAGTGTTGCAATCGTCTGGAGAACTGCTACCAGCTGAGGCGGAGGTGTCTCCGGAGTGAGGATCTGTTTGTACAGCTGCTGGGTTCTCAAGTGGTGAGTGCTACTATATAAAAATCTGTTATCTCAATTTTCAGTGTTGCTGGCCCCCTCTGAAAACCAGCGCTGGCAAAAGTGGGTCTGCCCACGTCAGCATAAGCTGAAAGGGAAACCAAATTCTACGCAGATGTGGCGTGTACTAGCTTACACCTACGATTTTCTTGTCCTTATACCTACTTCTACTATTTACTTGTGTATTGTTATCAGCATGTCTGCCTGGGAATAAACATATTTTTTCTTTCTTCTTTTTATCTGTCAACAATTATTTATTGACCAATGACAATAATATAAATGAAAGTTTTGTTGATATTTTCACAACTTAAAACCCTTCCTTGGAAATCGGCAAATACTTTAGAACCAAAACTATCTGAAGACGTCTCAAGAGGATATGACTAAGAAATTTCAGTTAACCTCAAATCCCGGAGTCTTGGGTCAGGTCCAATATAAATAAATATGTTATAACAATTCACACAACGCCACTACGTACACCACGAACTAAGCAGATCTTGTGATATGAGTACTAGATAAACTGATATAAATACTTATATACATTTTTTTTTGTATATACATACATATTATACATAGGAAACTCCCAGACTTGGGTACAAACGTATCTGTCTTCACACAAAGTTTGTCCCAACCGGGAATCGAACCTGAGACTCCAGGGTGGAAAGCAGACGCACTATCAACCAGCTAAAATAAAGCAGTCAAAAATATTTGTATGTTACAAGAGTTTTTCTATGCATATTAAATTTCTATCTGTATGAGTAGGTATCTTGTAGTTATTTAGTTGTCTTAGCACAATCTCTGCTGTTGGTGATGTATGAATAGTATGAAAGTAAACTCAGCTTGTGCTATGAGACCTAGATAACTGATACAACATTATATACTTGTTGTTTGTACATACATTTGACTGCTTCGGTGGCGTGGTCGGTAGTGCATCAGTGTTTGTGTGATCCAATAATGTTTGTTGGGTGTTTTCTATGTATACTATGTATGTCTTTAGAAAGATATAAGTATGTTTATCAGTTGTCTAGATTGGGATCTTGCTATGGGTAGCACAAGCTTATAGCTTAGTTTGGGCTAGATAGTGTTGCATGAGAATGTCCAAAATATACATTTTATTTTATTTATAAATACAGCAAGTCAGACTGACTAGAGTAAAGTCAGAACCAGATGTGGGTCCCGAGCTCCAGGAGACTTCGCAACCGTCTGATAGTGAGGAAGTGAAGCGAGAAGTGACAGATGAAGATAGCACAGGTGCGTGTGAGACTTTGATTATTTAGATATTAAATTAGGTGATGCCTGTGGCTCTGCTCTCATGGAAGATTCTGTGCAATATATCTTTTGGAGCAAATCAATATTTATAGGTATCTTATTATTTCCAACGGGGACGCCGGCAGCCGGACGGACGATCCACCCGCGACTCTTGTGGGCCATTTCGTCCATTTCCCCAGTTCTCCCCTTGGGGAGAGTATGGTTGATCCAGCTCTCACGGCCCCCCGTCGAATCTCCTTGTGTCCTTAATAAATCTTGTTATCTGTTCCACCTTCAGATTACTAATGTCTTCCTCGTATAGTCTGTTGGACCCTAGGAGTTCCCAACTGGTCAATGAGTACATGGGGCATTCAGCCAGCAGGTGGAAGCTTGTTTCATCGCTCTCCATGCACTCTGGGCATTTCGGGTCGGTCTTTACTCCTATCACTGTCAGGTGTTTGTTTAGTCGACAGTGTCCTGTTATGACTTCTATGGCGAGTCTCATGTTTCCTCTTGGGAGTTTCATGATATGACTCGTCGTTCTCGTATCCATACCCTTGATGAAGATTTTCGACTGTCTCATTCCAGTCGAGGTCTTCCATCTTTGGTGGTTTTCTGGCTTTATTCTGTGGCTGATTACTCCTTTGGCTATTTTGTGCGCTATGGGCAACCGAGGTTCCGGTCCCACAAAGTTTTCGTCAGCACCTTCTCTGGCTAGTTCATCGGCCCGCTCGTTGCCAATGTTTCCCTCATGTCCGGGGACCCAGGCAAGCGTTAGGTCGGTGTTCTTGGCCAGTCTATCTATGATTTCTTACATTCCTTGACTGTTGCTGATATTGTCTCCACTTTGTCAAGCGCTTTCAATGTCGCTATATATGGTCACCTTTCCCGTTGTGGTCAGGTGTTCCATTATTTCCGCGCATTCCTTTATGGCATATATCTCTACCTGTCTATCTCAGTTCCATCTTGGCATTTTATATGCTCTCCGGATCCAGATAGACTAGTCAATTCCTTTCTTGAACCGTCTGTATAGCAGATAGTATCACTGGAATCTATCCGCCATTCTTTTCGTGTCCCTATATGTATTCTGTATTTTTTGTCAAAAGTTCTCACCTTCCTGATAAGGTCATTATTGGATAGGATCATTGACAATTTTTCTTCGTAGTTCTTGCTTATGCTTGCATGACCTTTGTCCATGAAATTTCCAGTCCATAGGCCGATGCTTCTAAGTTTGAACCATTGTTCGGTGGCTCTTCTTTTTATTTCTAGGTCCAAGGGGTTCAGCCCTAATATGATCTCTAGCGCGGCTGTTGGTGTGGACCTCATCGCGCCCGTGATCATGAGGGCTGCTAGCCTTTGGACTTTGTCTAGTTCTTTCTTGTTTTCACCTGTGGCAGCCTTGTGCCACCATACCAGGGCTCCATGCAGGATTCTTGGCAAAATTATTGCCTTGTATATCCATAGCACTACCGATGGTTTTATTCCCCAGGTTCTTCCTATTGTCCTTTTACACTGCATCATTGCCATTTTAGCTTTTGTGCATGTGTTGCTGATATGAGTCTTGAAAGTTAGCTTGCTGTCCAGGGTTACTCCTAGATATTTCACCTCCCTAACTTTTTCTAGGTCGTGATGATCTAGTCTCACTTGTACAGCACATTCTATTTTCCTCTTGTTGGTGAACAAAACTAATTTAGTTTTGTCGGGGTTTAGGTCAAGGCCTTTGCTCCTGCACCATACTAACGCTTCTTTTAGGCCTCTGTTCATGATTTCACACATGACACTGAGGACTTTTCCTGTGATTAGGAGCACGCCGTCGTCAGAATAGACTTGCGTATATATGTGCATTCCGTTTATCTTCTTTATTAGTTCATCTATTAGCAGGCACCACAGTAGTGGAGATAGGCACCCCCCTTGGGGGAAGCCTCTTTTTGCCATTACTCCGTGTGTTGTTCCTGCTATTTCTGCCTGTATCTTACGGTGTTTAAGCATATTTTTCACCCATCCTGATAGATCTCTGTCAATTCCCTCGCGGTTTAGGGTGTCCTCTATTGAGTCGGGGGTTGCTTTGTCAAATGCGCCCTCAACGTCGAAGAAGCAGCCTAATGCGTATTCTTGGTTGCTTATTGATCTTTGCACTCTTATAACAAGGTTATGTAGGGCCGTTTCAGTTGACTTGCCCTCCATGTATGCATGTTGGTTTAAGTGCAGTGGAGATCCACTTTTCTCTATTTGTTCTCTTATTATTCTGTCTAGGATTTTCTCCAGTGTCTTCAAAATGAATGAGGAGAGACTGATGCATCTGAAGGACTTTGCCTCCTGATACGATATCTTCCCGGGTTTCGGGATGAACACCGCTCTTACCTCTCTCCACTTGCTTGGAATATACTTAGTTGTGATACTACTGTTGTATAGGTTCAGTAGATCTTTGCCTATATGTCTAATTGCTATCTGTAACATTTTTGGGAAGATTTCGTCTGGTCCAGCAGCCTTGTATGGTTGGAAGGACCTTACGCTCCACTGTAAATGTCCGTCTGTGATGATTGCACTCGTTTCCTGTTCCACTATGGGATGTAGGATGGGCGGTGAGTTATCATCTGTGTCTTCTACGCTTCCTGGAAAGTGTGTGCCCAGCATCACTTCCAGTATCCTTTTGGGGTCGGTGATGAGTTCATCTTCGTTCTTTATGCTTCCTAGTTTCCAGGTGTTGCCCTTGGAGAACGTTTTCACTAGTCGCGCCGCGTTTGGGTATTATTCAACCCCTGCGCAGAACGCTTTCCAGCTGTTCCGGTTTTCCCTTCTGCATTCTTTCTTATATTTCTAACTTTTCTGTATTCTAGCCAGCTTTCGTCATCATTCTTATCTAGGGCTTTTCAGAGAGCTCGCCTGGTCTTTTTTCGTTGCTTCTCTAGAGCCTTTGTCCACCAGGGTTGACCCTTTCCTGGACTTATCTCTTTCAGTGGGCATGCCTTGTGGTAGGCTTCCCTTAGAGCGGCGTCTAGTCTGTCCGGGACCCTTTATGGGCCTCAGATTGGTCGGTGTCTCCGCCTCCAATGAGAGCCTTTCCCTGTGAGTTTGTGATGTGCTTGGGACATGTGTAACATGGGCACTTTTCCTCCGTCTGTGTGGTACTCTTGCTCACGGTTCGGGCGTGTACTCTGGTGGCCTGGTAGTGTAGTGAGACCAGACTTAATTTGGCGACTTCCTCGGGGACTCCAACCACTAGTCTCACTCCTAGTGGTAGTACTTTCTTGCGGACAAGAGTCCAGTCGGTGAGCCGCAGTTCTATCCTGTGTCTGTTCTGGCCTCTGACATAGCCCAAGGGTTCCAGTTCAAGGTCTTCTGTACTGCCTGGGAGCCAGATCGACATCCGGTGCTTTTCCATCTTTTTTGTCTTAAGGGGGCGCCATGTTGTTCGCCAAAGTCCTGTCCTAGCAGCCAGTCGAGCGCCTCCTCGGTGCTTGCCGTCACTAGGAAGTAACCTTCCGCGACCAGGCCTGAGGCGTCGAATGCCAAGAAGCGACTATCGGCGTTGTTTTTGATGGCCCTGCCTATTTCTTGTGCCAGCTTCTTCCTGATCCCCGTTGCTGTGGCTTCGTCCACCGCCACCCCGTCCTCCCGTTGTATTGTGACCGCGAGGTCACTTTGGGCTGCCGCTGACCTCCAGGGCTCCTCGGCTTGTTCCCGGCGTTTCGGTGGAAGCTGCTGGGATTTTTCTCCGGGGCCTGTTCCTTGCCTCTTCATTTTCTGGTCACCCACTCGCCCCCTTTTTTCTGACTTTGGTGCTCCCCAATCGATATGTTTGTCAGGTCGTCCCCGAGAGTCTCAGACATAGACCTACCGGGACGCACCTGGTCGTTTGGTTTCTTGTTTAATCTACTTCCTAAAATTATGGTTGGCGATGATTTTTTCTACTTTTCATTTCGAATACGAGGAAAGCAAATAAAAGTCAAATAAAACAAATATAACAATAGAGATTGATCACGTATCAAGTACTGTGTACTTCCCGCCTTTTTTTTAATTTTTGTTTTTCATTCGCACTTTTTCCCAGGGCAGGCAAGTCTTTTGGTCATACCGCCTTGTTATTAGTTTTATTTATTTATTTATTTTTGTACACACACAGTAAATAAAACAGTAAATGGATACAAACTAAACATGTATACAATGGCGCCACTTATCTCCAAACAGATCTCTTCCAGTGGGCCTAAGAGAGGAGATCGTGATGCAAACAGGTCCTGATGTGTGTGCAGGTTAATAAACTTACATAAACTATATCTACATAAATACACAAATACATACATAAAAAGATATATAAACATACATAGACGTACAATAATTAAGGTAAGGAAGCGAGATAGTGTTCCTTGACTCTCTTCTTGAAGCCAGACACAGTTCTGCAGTTCCTTATATCGGTTGGAAGAGCGTTCCACAGTCTGACGGCATGAACGGAGAAAGAGTAGGAGAAGAAGTCAGATTTGTGGGAAGGACAATTGAGGTGGTAGGAGAGGTGAGGCCGGCACGATTCATCTGATGCATGCATCAGTGTGAACCGCTCCCGCAGGTAGGAAGGATATGAGGGATTGTGTAGGACATTGAAGAGGAGACATAATAACCGAGTATTTCTACGAAGACGGATTGGGAGCCACTTGAGTTCCTTGCGAAATTTTGAGACGATCATACTTACGTAAGTTAAAAATAAATCGGATACCTAAGTTTTGCAACCGCTCAAGTTTGTTTAAGAGCTCCTCTGTAGCATCCAGGCAGCAAGCGTCCGCGTAGTCCAAGATCGGCACGATTAGTGTTTTTTTTTTTTTTTTAATTCCGCGGCCCAAGGCCGCGGCCGCTCTAACGTCCGTTGCCGGGCGTCCCTGGTTACTAGCAGAGGGTATGTCCAGTGGCGCCCGGCGGGCACGATTAGTGTTTGGGCCAGCGAGATTTTAGTATCGTGGGGCAAGAAACTCTGGAGACATTTAAGTGTATGAAAGGTGAAGTGGACCTTCTTGCTGACCTCGTTAATATGAGAGCCCCAGGACAAGTTGTTGTCGATAATAACTCCCAAGTTCTTAGCGGCATTGGTGTATTTGATAGGGATATCATCCAGCACGATAGCTGGAAGAGATGCCATATCCAGCCCTGCCAACATCTGCCGACTGCCAATTACCATGGCCTGAGATTTAGTGGGATTTATGTGGAGGCCGTATGACCTTGCCCATAGGCTGATGGCACTCAAGTCATGATTCATGACAGCGATGGCAGTCCGATACTCGTTGAGGGTAAAGTGCCTATACAGCTGTAGGTCGTCTGCATACAGATGGAAATTGGAAGAAATGACTCTAACTGCGGAGTTGATAAAAATGGAGAACAAAAGAGGAGAGAGTACGCCACCTTGGGGCACGCCCGCAGTGAGATTGCACCAGTCAGACTGAGCGTCATTGTAGCGAACACACTGTGAGCGGCCCTGAAGATAGGATTTAAACCAGGTCACAGCCTCCATGGAACAATTCAACGACTTAACCACAACGACTTAACGACTTAACGATACCAAGGAGAATGTCAAAGTCTACCGAGTTAAAGGCACTACTGAAGTCCAGTAGCACCAATACCGTAAGAGATCTACTCTCCATGGCCCAACGTATGTCGTCTGTCACCTTAAGAAGTGCCGTCACAGTGCTGTGACCTGTCCTAAACCCAGATTGAAAGGGACTAAGGAGATTATTCCGTGTCAGGTAACTAGTCAACTGGCGATGTACTACATGTTCAAGGACTTTGAATAGGAATGGTAGAATGGATATAGGACGAAATTGGGACGGGAGAGAAGGGTTTGATGTTTTAGGTAGTGGAATAACTTGTGCCTGTTTCCAAGCACTAGGAAAACAGCCGGAGGAAAGGGAGAAATTAAAGATATGAGTTAAAATGGGGATTACGGACGGGAGAATAGGAGAAAACATTTTAGAACACAGCTGATCGTTCCCAACAGCAGAGGAAGTGATGGCTAAAAGAGATTTTTGGACGTCATCCCCACCAACCGCAGAGAGATGAAACGAAGGGCATGATGGGACCGGCAAAAGAGACAAATCGAGCAGAGTGTTGGCCCTAACAAGCGGGTCAAGTGTTACAGGTGGGAGAGAGAAATGCTTATTGAGGGCTCGAACATCGATGTTGTGACAATCAATAGTTGGTGATTTGCCGATTCCATTAGCTTTAAGGAATTTCCAGACGTCTGAAGAGTTGTGGTTGACAAGAGATTCGTGAAAATGACGGCGTTTGGCATCACGACACTAGAACATTAGTTATATTTTTCCATACAAAATGGTCTTCAGTTTTTATATTACTTCAGTTATTTTCTTACGCACATATTTTAGGATGCGCTATAGAGTATTTTTTTATGATTTGCCGCGTTACGGCGGTCGCATTAGTCAGGTTTGGTCGGAGTCTCAATCTTAAAATTCTGATTAAAATACTCAGTATTTTAAGGTATAATTGTCCAAATAATTATTGTTTGTGCTATTTACGTTTTATTTTATTGTAACCCAACTCTTTTTTTGTTTATGATCATTCAAAAACCAGAATGTTGTATTGACTATCGAACTTTGGCTGTATACGTTTTATGCGATCGCCACAAGATATGCTGATGATTTTTTTTTACTTTTCCGCCCTAGGGCCGAAATGTATCACTTTCAACCCGCATATTAGGTAAGCAATGACCCACTTTCAGAGCATGAGAGATGAAAAAAATATACAGGATGTTACATAAGGGTTATATCAACCTGAAGACACCCCATCAGCTTGTCGTCCAGAACGCATTTCTATATGTGTCGCCAAACAAGAAAAAAAAGTTCATAAATAATGTTTAATATAAATTTTCTATGACTAGAAAATTTGTAGCATCTATGCTACAAATGTTTAATTTTTCAATTTTGTCTTTGGTCACTCTCTCTTCCATTGGTTTTTCTCTGTGAAATTGTTCGTGCTTATTAAGAAATTTACAACTTGATAGAAACTCTGCGTCTCATTTAAATATTATCTAATTTCTATAAAACGTATATAATTAAATTATAAAAGAACCCGACTGCATATACTTACCCAGATATTTAACTATAAGCAGGTGAAACTCAAATATCAGTTCAAACCTAGATGCAAACAAAGTCCCGCCTGCATATACTTATGTTTTAACTAAGTACCTTATGACACTGAGGAGATCAATACCTTTCATTTGACACCTCATTCGCAAAATCCATCCAGCCATTTAAACCAGTAGAGGGGAACAATGAAATATACGTACATACGCACGAATAGATTTTGAAATCCAAACCGGTTCAGTTTGAGCCACGACACGTACGAGTAACTCGCACTCTGTGTGAGCAGTCCCTTAGTACTTCTAAGGTTCGGATTGTTCGGGCGTATACGTACGTGTACACACGTCGGAAATTTGCACGTAATCGCATCCAAAGTGAGCGTAGCCTAACTCTTCGCACTTAAATCAGCTCTGTTCTATTGTTAACTGACGTGAGGAATTGTTTTTGCTAGGAACTTGAAACCATAAATCGACCACCACAACGTGTTAGAAGTAGAGCTATGCCCGTACCATGTCTTTTTTTTGTAAAAATCGGTGTTTACACTTTCTCTGTACGCTCAATAGACGTAGACCGGCTATAAAGCTCCTTTTATGGGCTTAAATCATTTGTTTTATTGCAGTAATATTGTTAAATTTGTCATTTTAGGGTTTCTCATAATCATAAAATCACGCCTCCTTCCCAGTGGGGTAGGCAGCGACCACGGATTTATCACTAATGGTCAGTCATTATTAAGCTATGTGTCACCCCTCAACGTTGAAACCTACCCTTAAATTCTACAAATATTTCAAATGTACCAAACATTTGCCGAATTGGTCCAGCCGTGCTCGAGTTATAGCGAGATAAACGAACAGCAAATGTTTTTGGAACGAAGTTCCAAAACATTCTGACTGAAGTTGCCCGTAACCTCACTTTTTTGAGTAACATTGTATGGTCTGGCGAAACCAACTTTAGTAATAACGGCATGTACAACCGCCGCAATAACCATTATTGGTCTCAAGTAAGGGCTCGTTTAAGGAGACGCGGCGCGTCGTGCGGTGCGGTCCGCGAGGCGGGCCGCCAGAAACACAAACATACGGCAATGTTTGGAGCGTTCAAGGAGAAGCGTCTTTGCAAGCGTTTGTTTGAGTTGTAGCTGCCCAAGCGACGAGCGTCGCCGCGTCGGACGCGGCAAATGTAGCGACAGGCGACGCCGCGGTACACGCGGCGGGTAAACCAATGAGTTTCGCAATGGGAGAACGCGGCGGACGAAGCGGCGGGTGACGCCGCAAAGGACGCGGCAAGGAAGGCGGGAGAGGTGCGGGGAATGTCGGCGTCGTCGGCGCCAGTTTCAGGGACGGCAACTTAGCATTGCGCTCAGGAAAAAAACATTACAGCGCTATCTACTAATCCTGCTGGATAAACAGCGGACAAGTTAATATCTGCATTTCTCGCTAGATGTTTCTTTTCAAAATTTTATGAATAAATTTTATGTTCCGCTCTAACGGTAAATAAAATACTTTTTAGGTTATAATTATCTTCAAGCAATATATCAATGATGTCGTCCATGATTACAAACAATACACACGTTTGCTCTTTGTAACTAGTCGAACAAGACTGGAAGGACGGCAATAAATAAGCTGCGAGAGTCGCACCGGGTGTCGCACTGAACGACGCCGCATACAAAGCTGCGTCCCACGCGGCGGGCGCAGCGCCGTGCAAAGCCACGCCGCTCGCGTCGCTCGACGCCCCGCGTTTCCTTAAACGAGCTCCTGCATTTCTATATGTTTGAGTTTGCGCGTGACGCGACGCGGGCCGCTTCACGCGCCGCCTCACTATAAACGGTTAAATCGCTCGACGTGCCGCGCCAAGCCACGCCGCACGTGAAGCTCGACGCCCCGCGTCTCCTTAAACGAGCCATGAATCCTGTTCGTGTTCATGAAACTAACCGACAAGTAAGATTCTCTTTTAACGTCTGGTGCGGAATTATGAGAAATACAGTTGTGTTAGTCCACGTGTACGAAGGTCATCTAAACACTGTCAAGTATCTTGAAATACTGAATATATGGCAACACTGGCTGACACGGTAACATTGTTGTCCTCTACATCGAAAGTGAATTAAATAGAAAATATTTAAGTGTTTTGGATAAAAAAGCAGTTTACCAGATACTTTTAACCACGAATCGCTACTACAAATAAAGTTTGCATAAAAAGTGGAGGATTTGTGCCGAATAACATCAAAACTGATATCTGCATGGTGATCGGTTTTTGTAAAAAACTGCGAATAAAGTGGAGTGCAACATCAAAAGAACTAAGTTCGGTGAATAGTAGATGCTGTACACATCCAATAAAATCAATAATATCAAGTGCATTTAAAGGTATTTGTTTATGAAGGTGTTTCAAAAAGGTCAGTGTATTATAATATAGGTATCACACAAGTGCCCACTTTTGATGAAAAACTAACTAAACTGCTGTAGATACCTAGCTAGAAGTTTTGCAATATTTGCAACATTCGCTCACTGCAGTCAAGCTCGACTACAAATATATTTTTTATAACTACCAAAATTATAAACAATAGAATGTCGGTGCGACGTTCACCGTTGTCTACGCCTACTAGCGTCGAATGTACTCGGTCGGAACCAGATTTAAACACTTTGCAATTAAAGGAATCAAAATATGTTAGTGTGAACACTTGTAAACGACGACTTACAAATCAGCCTAGCCCGACGTCTGAGGAATTTGACGTCCACCCGGACATCAGGGATATGTTGCTTGAGTGGAGGGTGGAGTTTCAGGCGAAGATTGATGAGATATATAGGTGTCAAAATATACTAATTACCAAGTTATCATCAGACATCGTGGAGCTAAAGTCCCAAAATGCCAGAATTAATAAATCAAACGACGACATAGTTCAGTTCATGACGTTCATAAATAAACAATACGAAGACATAAAAACTGGCTTATCCAGCATGCAAAATCAACGGACAGAACAAATCAAGATCTTTGAAAACCTCGAGAAGAGGGTGCAGGACCTCCAACTAAAAACTATATCGTCTAATGTTGAGATTAGGAATATTCCACGGTCGGAAAATGAAACTGTGGCGGACCTACAAAGCATAGTTTGTAAGATTGGGCAGACCATTGGGACGCCAATGTCCCCATCCGATCTACGGGCCATATTCCGGTTTCCTGGAAAGCCCGGTACAGTGCGCCCAATTGTTGCTGAGTTTCACACGGTACAAATGAAGATGGCCACTATCTCTGCAGTTCGACAGTTCAATAAATACAAAAATGCTGAGAGCAGGCTAAATACACTATCTATTAAAATCCCCGTCAAGAACTTGTCTGTTTATGTGTCCGAGTATCTTCCCGCCAGCACTAAAAAGCTATTTTACCAGTCACGCGAGTATGCAAAACAGCACAGCTACAAATACTGCTGGACTGTGAATGGAAATGTTTTTCTTAGGAGAGAATTGGAGATAAACAAATTTTAATTTCCTCTGAAAATAATTTACTAGAACTACAAAAAAAAATGTGACATACAATTATATACTCAGGCAAGTTTTTGTTCAATAATTTGTTTAATAGTTGAGCTAAGTTTGAAAAATTACTATTGTTATGTTGGGGCGGGTTGTATAGCATGTTTACCTGAAAAAAAATACAGATTTAACTTAGAATTAAATTATATAAATAATACACATTCTCTTCACTACAAACGCACACACAACATACACTATACCTATATTACACTTCTAAACATACACTCACAATTCCACACATATTTACATATAATCTCTTGCTTGGTCAATGGGAATATGATAGTTTTGACTGTCTTACTGCCGAACCTCAGAAACCTTTCAACCCTATTTGAAATTTATTTACAAGTATATACTAAGGCAACTTTTTGTTTATTAATTAAGCTAAGGTTGTTAAGTTGCTATGGTTATATTGCTGGTTGTACAGCATATTTACCTGAAATAAAGTACATATTTAACTTAGAATTAAATTATATAAATAATACACATACTCTTCACTACAAATGCACACAGAACATCCACTATACCTATATTACACTTCTAAACATACACACACAATTTCACACATATTTACATATAATCTCTTACTTGCTCAATGGGAATATGACAGTTTTGACTGTATAACTGCCGAACCTCAAAAACCTTTCAACCCTATTTAAAATTTATTTACAACTAGCTGACCCGGCAAACGTTGTTTTGCTTTAGGGGTGGACTACCCTTAACATTTAGGGGGATGAAAAATAGATGTTGTCCGATTCTCAGACCTACCCAATATGCACACAAAATTTCATGAGAATCGGTCAAGCCGTTTCGGAGGAGTATGGCAACGAAAACTGTGACACGAGAATTTTATATATTAGATTATATACTAAGGCATCTTTTTGTTTATTAATTAAGCTAAGATTGTTAAGTTACTATGGCTATATTGCTGGTTGTATAGCATATTTACCTGAAACAATACACATATTTAACTTAGAATTAAATTATATAAATAATACACATACTCTTCACTACAAACACACACACAACATACACTATACCTATATTACACCTCTAAATATTCACACACACTTCCACACAAATTTACATAAAATCTCTTACTTGCACAGTGGGAATGTGATAGTTTTGACTATCTTACTGCCGAACCTCAGAAACCTTTCAACGCTATTTGAAACACTATCTAGTTACTCTGGCTTCATTAATGGCTAATATACAAGATATTAATACGGAACTGGACTATGATCCTACCCTACACTCACATAACTGCCACCCAGAGGACTGTCTTACCTATCTGACTAATTTTAAACTCGGCCTTAAAATAGTACACATAAACATACGTAGTATAAACAAAAATATTGATCAGTTTTGTGTAATGCTCTCGGTAACCAAGGTAAAATTTGATATCATAATATTCACCGAGTGCTGGTTAAGTAAAACGAGCACTCCACCCTCTCTTGACGGGTGTATATACCACATTGCTCAACAGATATACAAAATCAAAATGATGACATAATTATGTACACTAATAAGGAACTTACATGCAAAATAAGAGAGCCCTTGTTTAAGAGCGGAGGCTGCTTAGTATGCCAAATAAACAACACCATTGGTATCGTGGCAATTTACCGATCACCCTCATATACAAGTACGGACGAACAGAGGGATTTCCTGGATAGTTTAAACAATGTATATAAGGATTTAACTACACAACACCTGATCCTTATTGGTGATATGAACATCAACATACGCCCAAATAGCATAGATCCCTTATACGAAGAATATATGATTCTTAACGCGTCCCACGGACTCTTTCCTACTCACACCTATCCTACAAGAGCTAGCCAAAGATGTGTAGACCATACCTTTACAAAACTAAATCTTTCATCTACAACACTAGTTCTGGACTCTTATATCACTGACCATAAGCCCATAGTTTTCTTCATGGAACAAGCAGTGCTCAGTCGTAAACATGACGATCTAAAGAATTGTACAAATTATTCAAAAACGAAAATTGATATTGACAACATCGATTTCTTTCATATATCCGAAATAGACAATGCAAATCTAGCTACCAATAAACTCATTCATACTATATCAAGCATTATTGAATCAAATACTAAAATCGTAAATATACCAAAAAGGAATAGAATACTAAAACCCTGGATGACTCCGGGACTAGTTAAGTGCATTAGGAACCGTGATCGATTACATATTAAGTCTAAAAAATCACCTGAAAATATAACACTCAGAATTACTTACACCCGTTACCGAAATTTTTGTAATCGGCTTGTCCGAGGGCAAAAGGCGGACTATAATAAAAAATCATAGAGGAAGCTGGCGTGAACCCTAAAAATCTCTGGAAAGCTATTAAGACTGTCACCGATACCCATAAAAATGTTGACAGCCCTACAGAACTTCTAGGAATTCACAATGACCCTAAGCAGTCGGTAAACGAAGTTTGTCACTTTTTCACTTCAATAGGCAAAAAATTAGCTGAAAATCTAGCTCGCCTAGGGTGTGAGCACAGTGTCCCAGGACTGAAACCATTTCCTCCAATCTCAAAAGCAACGAATTCCACGGTCCTACTTGATGTGAGCGAAGCTGAAATAGAAACTAAAATACTTCAGTTGCGCTCGGACTGTGCGGTTGGGTGGGATGGAATATCATCTAACATTCTAAAACTTGCCCGTACAATACTGATCCGTACTATAACACATATTTGTAACCTGGCAATGAGGACTGGCGTATTTCCTGATGGCTTTAAAAAAGCAATACTCCATCCAATCCACAAGAGTGGTGACAGAGACTGTGTCAACAACTACCGTCCTATTTCAATACTCTCTGCACTGTCAAAAATTCTGGTTTAAAATTCCTAAAAAGTATAACATCTTAGCTGGTAACCAATATGGTTTTCGTTCAAAGTTTTCCACGGAGGACGCTGTGATTGACTTAACCAACTCAGTAGTGAGAAATCTGGATGGTAATAGTCGATGTTTGTGCATATTTTTGGATCTGTCAAAAGCTTTTGACACAGTCTCTGTTCCGATTCTCCTGGATAAAATGGAAATATTGGGCATTCGCGGGGTCATTCATGATTTATTTAGGGATTATCTCACAAATAGAACCCAACTGGTTAAAGTAGGAAATCAGTATAGCGATGAATATTTGTGTAACTACGGCGTCCCACAAGGGAGTATTCTAGGCCCTACGTTGTTCCAGCTATACGTAAACGACCTCTGTACGATGACTTTGCCACACACCAAAATTTTCGCATATGCGGATGACACGGCATTGGTTGTATCGGGTCCTAACTGGACGACAATAAAGGAGAGGGCAGAATATGCGCTAAAGCAAGTTATGACCTGGTTATCACAAAACTTGCTTACACTAAATGTAAATAAAACACTGTTTGTACCATTTTCCCTGTCTAAAGTTAATACCCCACCACCAAACTTCTCAATCAAAGCCCATTCCTGTTCTTTGGATGCGGACTGCACCTGCCCGGACCTAGTTGGACAGGTGAGCGCAAAATATCTGGGCGTATATATAGATAGTGGGCTTAAGTGGGACATTCAAGTTGACACCGTGAGAACTAGAGTAAGAAGACTAATACATGTATTTAAAACACTACGCGATGCGACTACGAAACCAACCTTAAAAATGGTTTATCTGTCTCTCTGTCAGTCCGTAATACAATATTGCATCCCGGTCTGGGGCGGATCCACTAAAACTCAACTTTTGAAATTGGAAAGAGCACAGAGCTGTACTTAAAGTTATGCACAAAAAACCGAGAAGATATCCGACAACACAACTTTACGCGGAAAGTGATGTACTGACTGTGAGACAGCTCTTTGTGCTCAGGACTATACTAAAAAAGCATCGAGGTGTGCCTCTACCTGACCCTAGGAAGCGCAGTAGGCAGCCCGTGTGTCCTGTTTTCCGCTGTCGGACCTCATTTGCTAGACGACAATTCAACAGCCTGGGCAGCAAACTATACAACAAACTAAATATAAAGGAAGATATTGTGGGTCTTAACTATTACCGGGTTAAAAAGAAAGCAAATAGTTGGCTACTCCAGCTTGATTACGAAGGCACTGAATCACTATTAAAATTCATTGACTAATCTTCCACATAGAAACACAGCAACACTAACACACACAACACACATGAACACACAGATGCACACACACACACACACACACCACACACACACAGTAGGTATCGACTAGAAATAATTGTCATCCATACTTGAATAGTTTACACTCTTACCATATGTAACGTTAATTCAATGATTGTACTTACCTTTAATGTCCCCATGTTTTGATAATAAGTAAAAACAATGGTAAGTAAAAATTTTTTTAAGAAAAAACTTTTCATCATTAATTAATAGCATTAATTTTTCGTAGAATCAAAAGGACAACAAAACGTCGACAATTGTTTCGCCTCTAAACGAGGCATTATCAAGACTGTCTCAGAGAGAACAGCAAAATTCGTGGTTGGAACGTGTTTGCTTATAAGTAAACGCGTGCAAATTTCATTATCGCGATGTAGGATTTTTTACAATAACCAATGTGGGTAGAAACCCCAGATCATGCTAACTAAGTTCCAAAAATAGGTGTTCACCAATACTTGACCTTATCTGTTTGATTTAATTACTGTCTCTTGATAAGTTGCATAGAAAACCCAAATAACATACACAAACCAACAACAGTTAATGTGTCTGTCTGTTCGCAAACAGATTAAGTAAGGGAGATGTGTGAAAATCTATTTGTTCGTTGAGTAAGGTGTCCGCATCTCTTCTAACTATTTCTAGCCTTTCCCAAACACTTAACTTGAACCCTTTCTCACATAACCGTAAAACTTTAAAAGTGTTACTATTGTTCAAGGAATGACCAGTGTCAAGAAGATGCTTCGCGAAGAGGGACCTTTCAGGACAAAGGTTGTCCTGAAAGGTCCCTCTTCGCGAAGTAAGAAATAGTTAGAAGAGATGCGGACACCTTACTCAACGAACAAATAGATTTTCACACATCTCCCTTACTTAATCTGTTTGCGAACAGACAGACACATTAACTGTTGTTGGTTTGTGTATGTTATTTGGATTTTCTATGCAACTTATCAAGAGACAGTAATTAAATCAAACAGATAAGGTCAAGTATTGGTGAACACCTATTTTTGGAACTTAGTTAGCATGATCTGGGGTTTCTACCCACATTGGTTATTGTAAAGAATCCTACATCGCGATAATGAAATTTGCACGCGTTTACTTATAAGCAAACACGTTCCAACCACGAATTTTGCTGTTCTCTCTGAGACAGTCTTGATAATGCCTCGTTTAGAGGCGAAACAATTGTCGACGTTTTGTTGTCCTTTTGATTCTGCGAAAAATTAATGCTATTAATTAATGATAAAAAGTTTTTTCTTAAAAAAATTTTTACTTACCATTGTTTTGTCATGGATTTTCGCCAAGTAACGCCTGTTTCTATCCAATATTTTTTGATAATAAGTGTCTAAAATTGTCACACATGCCTATAATATTGAAAAAGAGCGCTGTCTCCCATGATACAGGCCCTGGCCTAGTATGGGTTTCAGTATCTGAACTTATTGTAATAAAATTATGTACTATTATTAATTAAGAAACATTTTTGTCAAGTACTACTCGTGTCAATAAACAATTTATTATTATTATTATTATTTAAATTTTGTCTTTGGTCACTCTCTCTTCCATTGGTTTTTGCTCTGTGAAATTGTTCGTGCTTATTAAGAAATTTACAACTTGATAGAAACTCTGCGTCTCATTTAAATATTATCTAATTTCTATAAAACGTATATAATTAAATTATAAAAGAACCCGATTGCATATACTTACCCAGATATTTAACTATAAGCAGGTGAAACTCAAATATCAGTTCAAACCTAGATGCAAACTAAGTCCCGCCAGCATATACTTATGTTTTACCTAAGTACCTTATGACACTGAGGAGATCAATACCTTTCATTTGACACCTCATTCGCAAAATCCATCCAGCCATTTAAACCAGTAGAGGGGAACAATGAAATATACGTACATACGCACGAATAGATTTTGAAATCCAAACCGGTTCAGTTTGAGCCACGACACGTACGTTTACGTACGAATAACTCGCACTCTGTGTGTGCAGTCCCTTAGTACTTCTAAGGTTCGGATTGTTCGGGCGTACACGTACGTGTACACACGTCTGAAATTTGCACGTAATCGCATCCAAAGTGAGCGTAGCCTAACTCTTCGCACTTAAATCAGCTCTGTTCTATTGTTAACTGACGTGAGGAGTTTTTGCTAGGAACTTGAAACCATAAATCGACCACCACAACGTGTTAGAAGTAGAGCTATGCCCGTACCATGTCTTTTTTTTGTAAAAATCGGTGTTTACACTTTCTCTGTACGCTCAATAGACGTAGACCGGCTCAAAGCTCCTTTTCTGGGCTTAAATCATTTGTTTTATTGCAGTAATATTGTTAAATTTGTCATTTTGATAATACAAACAATAAATTATATTATGGTTCTAAAAATGTTATCGAGATACCTGAAGGAACTTATGAATTACAAGATATTAGCGACTATTTAAAAACTGAGATAAAAACGCATCCATAAAACTCAATTGTAATAACAACACCTTAAAAACTATGTTATTTTGTACATCCACTATAGATTTTACTAAAGAAGGTACATTTGGAAGTTTATTGGGATTTTAAAAACGGATCTTAGAAGCAAATAAATATCATGTATCAGAGTTTCCAGTTAACATTTTGCCTACGACTGTCATAAGGATTGAATGTGACATAGTTAGCGGTTCTTATATAAACGGTCAATCCAGTCACATCTTACACGAATTTGCACTTAATGTTCCACCTGGATACAGGATTATAGAAATTCCAAAAAACGCAATCTACTTTCCAATAAACCAAATCAATATAAGCTGCATACAGATAAGGCTGTTAGATATAAATAATAACTTAATAAATTTGCGAGGTGAAGAAGTGCAGTTGTATCTACATATCAGAAGAAAACATGATAGATTATAATAAATATGTGGTTCATTCAACTAAACATAACAGTCCTACTCAAACTATCAAACCAATAAGAGCTCGATCCAAAAAGGTCATAAAATTGAATAACAATAATAAAGCTTTTCTTAAAGCGATTGGTTTGTTAAAATGAATATACTAGATGTTTTATCCGCTCCTGCATACAACAACTCTGTGGAAGGAATTGAATTTCACTCTTACAAGCCTTACGTAACAAGTTTCAATAGAAGCGATGAAATCAGTATACCTATTAATCAACAAGATTTGTATATATTACCATCAGCAAGCACTTTGTTTTTGGAAGGAACTATTGTTGTAAACAAGGCTGAAAATTCTAAAGAGAGAGTCAGTAGCGTTAATTTCACAAACAATAGTTTACTTTACTTGTTTCAAGATATAAGGTATGAGATAAATGGAGTGGAAATTTATAAAATAAAAAACGCTGGTATAACTACCACAATGAAATCATTAATATCAATGAACGAAAACGAGGCTAAAGTATCTAATGCTTGGGGTTGGAATATCGATGGTATAAATAGTACAAATGGGGGTAGCTTTTCTGCTTCCATACCCCTCTGTAACATTCTTGGTTTTGCAGAAGATTTCAAGAAAGTAGTGATAAACAGCAAACATGGGGTTTGAAGTTTGGGGGGGATACCGGTTGGGGTTTGAAGGGTTGGGGTTTATTAAGTGAGAAACAATTTAAAAATATTGCTCCGTTATTTGTCGTAGATTGTTCTAGACAACCAGATAATCTTAAGTCGGGTCCTGTTGTGGATGTCAGAGTGGAAATTGAAAGTGACATTGATATACCAGATCAAACTTCGGCATATTGTCTTATATTGAACGACTGTATAATTGAGTATAAACCATTAAGCAGCACTGTGAGAAAATTATCATGAACCCGAATACGATTATAGTGGGTTTAAAGACACTTGTAATAACTTTATAGTCAAGGAATTAGCTCTGGCCACTCGTGTTTATACCCAAACGTTCTTAAAAAAGCCTCCATACTTATTTAAATACTTAACTACGAATGAAAAAAAAACAAGTTACGTGGTTGGAGAGAAACAGAGGGATTTACTGGAATGAAGGTTATATCGACTATAGAGAATTTCGACGTATAATTGTTCCTTATCTAGAAAATAAAGAAATTATTGTGAAGGGCTTAGAAAAATTTAAGTGGATTCAAGATCTTTGTATGAATTGTATTTGTATAGATCTTGGTGAAGACAAGTGTCCAAATTTATCACTGTTGCATAACAAATATTCAAATATTGAAACCAGTTTTAATTGTATTAATCATATTAAACAATGTGCACTTAAAAATGTTTTATGTATAAAGAACTATTTAATAGAGCAAGAAAGGTAATATGTCTTCCTATACGCAGTTTTAATAAATAAAACATTTTTTTAAAGTAAATGGTTTTATATTTTTTAACACATATTTTTAATATTTATAATTTTTTAACATATATTTTCATAGTAAATATTTTTTTTATAAAATCTAAATATGTCATCACTTTATCTACTAGTTACATTAATGAATTATTACCTAATTAAAAAATATGATAAGAGTAGCCACACAATTAAAACTGGTTGCATGAATTGCATGAGCTCCTTATAAATAAGCAGCTCATGCAATTCCTAGAGGATCACTCGCTAATCAATGATCGACAAAACGGCTTCAGGCCAAAGCGATCAACGGGTGATCTTCTGGCATTCGTAACGCATGTCTGGGGTGGGGCTATGGAAAGGCACGGCGAGTCCTTGGCTATTAGCCTGGACATCGCCAAAGCCTTCGATAGGGTCTGGCATGCTTCGCTCCTTTCCAAGCTTCCGGCATATGGTCTACCTCCTCAACTGTGCAGCTGGATTGCCAGCTTTTTAAACGAGCGCCGAGTGCGGGTCCTCTGCGATGGCCAGGCTTCTCGCTTCTTGCAAGTGAATGCCGGGGTACCGCAGGGGTCCGTACTGGTAACCTGGTCGAGTTCAATGCCCGCAAAACACAGGCGTGTGCATTTACTGCGAAGAAATCCCCTTTCCTTCCCCTACCCTCTCTTCAGAATGCATTATTACCAATGAAGGACAACCTTGATATCCTTGGCATAGACGTTCGTCGAGAGCTCAATAATAAAAACTACATCGAAAGATGTATAGGGCTAGCTTCGCGGAAACTAGGAATACTGAATAAGGTAAAGAGATTCTTTACACCGGACCAGAGGTGTCTGCTGTACAAAACGCAGATTAGACCCTGCGTCGAATACTGCTCTCACCTCTGGGACGGCTCCGCGAAGTATCTGCTGGACGCTCTCGACGCTATGCAGCGACGCGCTATCCGTATTATAGGTTGTCCGGAGGTAACCGGAAGCCTTGAGCCGCTAGCTCAGCGCCGAACAATAGCTTCCTGGGCCGCATTCTACCGTATTTACCACGGCGAGTGTTCTGAAGAGCTCTTCAATCTGATCCCACCCTCTTCCTTCCGATCCCGAACGACTCGTGCCGGGCAGAGATGCCACCCCCACACAGTGGATAGCATGTTCGCGAGAACCGAACGTTTTAAACGTTCGTTTCTCTGCCGAACGATAGTGGCCTGAAACGCCCTGCCTGTGCACGTGTTTCCTCCCACATATAATCCGGGGTTCTTTAAGCGGAGCGTGAAGAGGCACATCAGTAGGTCGTCAAGTTGAGGGCCACTCTCAATAGTAATGTGTGCTGTGAGAGTGGCCCACAATCGCTAGACGTCGTCACGACTTACCACCAGGCAGGCGGCGTCAATTTGGCGAACCAAATATAAAAAAAAAAAAACAATTATTACCTATGGTTTTTATTTTTTAACACAACTTAATATTTATAATTTTTTAACACAAATTTTCACAGTAAATAAAATTTTAATAAAATCTAAATATGTCATCACTTTATCTACTAGTTACATTAATGAATTATTACCTAATTAAAAAATATGATATGAGTAGCCACACAATTTTTTGGAAATATTGTGAATTAATTTTTCAGCTTGATCCGATATCTCATCTACCGTATCTTGTACAATATACTGTGCAGTGATTATCTCCTTAACTCCATCTTCGTCGTCTCTTGACTCACTGAGTTCCTTGATCGTAATTTTTATTAAACGTCGTCCTTTTCTTCTTTCACTGTTAATAATATAGGAATTCAATGCACTGCGTTTGCTTGTAATTGGTCTTCTTCGATTAGTTTTCTTTTTGTTTCTTTTTACTTCTTCATTGGGTGTTATTATCCAAGGTCTATTCATTGCGTTGTCCAAGACGAACTGATTTTGCAGGTCTGGAAGATATTCAGGAGAGCTCTCTTCTGTTCTGTTTGAAAATTTGTTTAAGTTGGTATTCTGAAAATTATTTAAAATATTAGTAATAAATCATACTAAGTATTTTGTAAATAGATTGAAATTTTCAATAGATTGAAAGTTATAAAATACCTACCATGATATGCTCGTCTTGACTGTTTAATAAAGAATGAACTAGGTAATAATATTTAATCTAACGCAGTTGATATATCAAATTATGCTAACATAAAGTATTTATTGGTATGATGATCAAGTTAGAACTTGAAATTCAACCATTCAATAATTCGTATGTGCATAATGTTATTGTTATGCACCTACTTAATAGTTGTGAAATTCTTATGAATTTCAAACGTGTTGTAACGTGAATGATGACGTATTTCGTTATTAATATCAAGTAAGGAATATAATAAAAACACAATAATTATGTAATTGCTTATTTTAATTTATTCGACATACTAATACAGAATCGGGTAACCAGTTAAATACCTATAGGCACCTTATCAGTTTGTATCATACGAAATGAACTACAATAGGTATTCCTAATATTTCATATTTTGTATTGTCTAAACTCTCCAGCTATTCTATAGAATACCTACATTATTCCTTACTGATGATATTATATTCTACAACTTCTTTGGGAGCTACTCTAATTGAGTCACCAGAGCCTATTCAAATTTGATAAAATATTCTACATTATGTATAACTACGTGCTACTTTAATTTTACACTTTTTGGAATGACCAAAATATATAGGTATCTACTTACAAATTGATTACGTGGTTCACCGCGCTGTCCATGAGGGTTCCTTGTCAATTTCTTCCGTGATGATAAAATATCTGAAAATAAAATTAAATGTAGGTTTAAGTCTAATTATTGAAAATGTAGTCCGAATATGTCAAACCTACACAACTTCTTCGGAAGTTACTCTAATTGAGACACCAGAGCCTATTCAAATTTGATAAAATATTCTACTTTATGTGCAATTAAGTGCTAGCAAGAGATTAAATATTTCAGCCAAAGACCTTATAATACAACGGACATAGGATCTAGAACAAATCGCAAGAAAATAATGTCCCGAGTCGACCTATACATTATACATAGGCATACATAGATATAAACAAATTTCATATTAAAATTTAAACCTTGATTCAACGGAATAGTGTTCACTTTTGTTTGCACTAATTTATCGCATTACGTAGCTTCTATCTGTCCGCCTGACTAATTCACCTTATGCAGCTTATACTTGAACTACGTGAACATAGAAACAATGGAGTAGGTTTATTTTGTTAAAGTCTTTTAAGGATTCCATGATATGTACCTACGTAGGCGTAATAATTAATGTAAGACTACAATAAATTCCATAATCTTATAAATTGTAATTACTTGTTTATGTTAGACGAAATAAGCTGAAAAACTAATTAACGACTGACATTGATTTTTTTTTTCGAGTCAGTTTCATAATAAGTAACTAGTGTATGAATAACAAAAAGGGAATTAATGAATTTAACTAATTATAATATTATAAATGCCAAACTTCTTGCGGGTGTCAAAGTTCTTCCGCTTTCATTACTATTTTCATAACGCTATGTCGCTACGTCTACTACAAGATAGCCGTGTTTCAAGTGACTGAATTAGTTGCTAAAACTGCGCATCATTAATTTATTTTTATCTTATGGTTAATTTTTGGGATACGAAATTATTGGCTACTAGCTGATCACCGTGACTCCGCCCGCGAGATATAGTTATCTCGGCCCCGATTCCCGTGGGAATACATTACCGAGAATCCAAATAAAAAAAAAATAACAGTACATACACGAAATAAAATGACATGTGTAATTATATTTTTGACAAAACAATGATACCCTGTGAAAATTAAAAACATTTTTGGGCTTATCTCCTCCATTCAATCAAGGGATTCTTGTACAAGTTTCATAAAGATCGGACCTCTTTTTGTTATGTCCATAAAATGAGCCGAACAAACAAGATTGTAATTTTTTGGATCAAAATATTCTTCTCGCCGTGCTAGGGCAATAATATTTTTCCATTGTGCACAGTGTACTGGATCCCGAGGAAAACTGAAATAGATGTTGGTTCATATAACGAAAAAAAAATCATAAAGAGCCAAGGCGTCTCCACTATAATCTTTGTTCCAAATAGTTTTATCGCTATCGGTAATCCGAATAAATCTGAATGGTCATTTTGTTAGTACATTATTCAGTGAAAATGAAATGGTCTCTTTCTTTTTACTGAGCTTGGGATGAGTTCGAAAGAGACAGATAGGTACTTCGGTATTGGACTGGATTGCAATATTTACTTTTGTCTTTTAATTTATTATCGACGAAATACTGCATTTTAAGTGAAATAATAAATTGCAAATAATAAAACAAAAGCTTATTTACTGAAAATATGATACACCGTCTTCAATTTGCTTTTTTTTCGTAGTTTTTACACGTTTTTAACAATACAGTACGGCATTGTGCAACGTGTTGTCGTTCAGTTGTCAAAATCAAGACTGGCGCGCGATTGTTTCTCTTTTAGCGTTTTGTTTCTCTTTTAGTTCGGACACTTTTGAGCGATGATCCGAAATCCATTGTATTTAAAATCATTGATTTCAGCGTTCATTATTTTATTTACAACTTTATGAATTTTGTACAGAACTTAAATGTTATACGAAAATTAAGGATAATCGTATAAAATTAAATTTAAAGGACTTCCATAGAAAACTACGTCGCCTTATAAATTAGATATTTAGTAGGTAAACTAACAAAGAATTATAAATCAAATAATTAACATTATAAGTAATTACTTACATGACATTGCTTTTATTTTGGGTCTTCCTTTTAATCCTCTGAAGGACGTAGTGCACTGCGTGGTTGGTAGCTCGATGCAAATGGTAGATATTGTGGGAACAGAATATGAGACATTCCTCGCGTATAGGAACAATGTGACGATGTAACACACATAGGTAAACAAGTAGAACGTACATGAACAAACTGCTGACTTAACATTGGTCGTAGCTTTGTATAAAGGTACGTTGTTAGCCGACTTGGATAAAAAGAGGTGTATTACCATATAGTTTAAGCACATACCAAAACTATTGGCTAATATTTAAAAGTTATATTTTAAATGATTATTTGTAATGTTTGTTAACATATTTGTGGTATAAGTCTGTAGTAATATTTTTCAAAAATTATTTTTATCGAAATGATTCCAAAGGATTTTTAATAGAATACCGTTAACCATACCTTGTATCAAATTTGAGAACCATAAACCAACATACCTACAGATAAATAAAGTAACCACCTTTTTTAGAAGTCGGTTAATATGATGTCGTTTTAATATTGTATCGCTGAGTAAGTAAACTAACAGATAACTTGCTTCCACACACTAACACACACACACACACACACACACACACATAAAAACGTGCATAGCAATAAATGACGGTCCTTACCTACATAAATTGCATAATTTTACTTCTGCGCAATGTATGAGTATATTTCATTAATACTTTTCATGTACCTATACATAATTATATAGTTACCATATCATATACTTATCGACGACGATCAACGAACATACCTACATAAATTATAATTACATTTTATATGTATCATACACAAATCATAACATTCGTCGGAATTAATCGGAATTAGTTTTTGCGGTGTTGGTAAAGACATGGTTTTGTATTTCAATTGTAATAACAAAAGTGGAATTATACGAAATGAGTTTTCAATCATTTAAATTTAAATAGTCGTAAGTAACATAAATTAATTAATACACCTGTATAAATAATAAGTTAAGTTTTAATTTTGTTGGGAGGTGATAATTGCTGAATTGATACTTTTTATGTATAAAAACCCATCAATTTTTCAAATAAATTACATTCGCTCCAGTATCTTCCAGTGATCTTCTCCAACAAGAAAATGTGAGTAAGTGCTATTAAATTAATTATTATTTGATTAATTATTATCCAGCTGAGTTGCTTGGTTAATTCCTGCCGGCTGATAATTATTAATTATTATTTAGTTAATTATTATCCAGCTGAGTTGCTTGGTTAATTCCTGCCGGCTGATAATTATTAACGCATATTATTATAAAATGTGATTACTGATTATGTTATCCCACTGAGTAGTGAGTTGCTTGGTTAATTCCCGCTGGCTGCATTATCTATAATCGTAGATCTATTCGGAAAATCTTGGGAATATATTTGTTTATAATTTGATTGTATTTTAACAGGTCTGATTCGGAGTTTGAAACTTCTTCTGTAGTAGAGTCTGAGCGTGTAGCACCAAAGAAACGCAAACAGGTGGTAGAGAAAAAGCAAAAACAACCGAAGCCCAGGTGCACCCAAAGTGTACAACGAAAAAACACTTCACCCGAGTTTAACACCACTAAGAGGTAGGTTTCATTATGTTCAACTAAGTTTAACATCGTCACATTTTAATTAAAATTGAATAAGGTGTAGTTTACACCTTTAACTTAATTGTACACAAATGAGAGACACTCATACACTTAATTTATATACATAGATAGATCTTTTGACAATACTTGTACGTTTCAATACCTACACGTTTAAATACTATAACTTTTTTTGTGTTTTGATCCCAAGTTCTTAGTCACTTTGAATAAGTACTTTTATAATTAACACTATTTTCTATTTACAGAACGAAGAAAACAAATATTTTGAATATTTTGCGGGCTGAAGAAGGCAGTTGCAGTGAACCACGGCGCGACTTAGCTTCCAGTTTCTCAAGTCGTGTTTCAACTGGGACGTCTCGTCGCTCCAAGAAAACGGAAGGACGGTATGTGGTTGATTTTAAACTCTATATTCCAACGATTACATATCACACGCCCCTGATGTGCGCTACAGGACAGCGTTGGTGACTGTAAAATTACAGTGCGATGAGTCCTCACTATCTTGAGAGTCACTTCAAGACTTTCTAGGACATGCATATAAAGAATTTCAAGACACTGAACCAGTGCATTATGCGGATAAGATTTTTATAAAGTAGATTTAAGTTTTTATAGATATACCTTATGTATATTATTATAATATACACACATCAAAAATAGTTTGAGATCACTTACAAAGCTGATATATTTTCAAATTTAACCCAATCAAGAGAAAATGTTTACCTACGTTTAATCTGACTTTATTGTTTCACGTTCTAACGTGTAGATCTATAATACATAAATTTCTTTAATTTTTATGTTTTAAACTTAGTGTTGTAGGAGCAAATGTTTTATTTAATAATAATGCCTTTTTGTACTGCGTGTAACACATCAGTACCCAGTAAATCATGGGTAGGACATTTGCGAAGTAGTTCACATAAGAAAAGTAGTCAAACAATAAAACATAGTGATGGTGTAGAAATCATAAACTCAGCGTTTCGCAGTCGTATATTAACCTATAAAATATTAGCTCGTGATGAACATCAAGGAGCGTCAATTGAATCCTTTTTTTCAAGTATTTTTGACCAATTAAAATCTCTTTTAAATGAATTCCTTGCTAAGCATACTTGTGTTAAGGTAAACTTTGAGTTTATTGGTACATTTTTAAAATTCAAAGAAAATTCACAAGAAGTGAAATCTTTTGGAACCAAAAATAAAATATTATATTCTAACTTCGATTTCGAAAAATTGTATATTGAAACAGTTAATTATTTAAAAACATCTATTGAATAGTTTGAAGGTCGTGATAGTGGATGGACATTTATAAACAATTTGTATGTTGAGATGAATCTCAATAAATACCAACCACTTGGTGGTTCTAGTTATATCAGTTTACCCAAATTAATTCAGGCTAAAAAAGCATGTTTGAATATTTTGAATAATGATCACTATTGTTTTTTATGGTGTGTAACAGCGGCTTTATATCCAGCTAAGAAACACCCTGAAAGAACGTCTTCTTATCCTAATTTTCGAGAAATATTTAACTTAAGAGGAATGTCTTTTCCTGTAACCTTTAATGATATTAGAACATTTGAAAAAAACAATCCACATATAAAGTTTATAATTTATGGCTTAAAAAATCATAAACACTTTGTAGGTCCTTTGTATAAATCTGAATTCAACCTTAAATCAACAAAATGATACACCTTCTGTTTTTAGAAAATAATAATTCTTCTCATTATTGCTTGATCAAAGACTGTTCCAGACTTTTTAGAAGTCAAGTCACATCTCATCACAGCAGATTACATCTTTGCGATTTATGTTAGATATTTTTCAATACCGCTGACGAACTTAACAACCATTTATGTGGAGGCGTAGTAACTGTCCTTCCAAACAGAGGTTCAGTAATTAAGTTTAAAAACTATGAACGGAAACAAACTATGCCTTTTTGTATTTATGCAGATTTTGAATCGATGCTACAAACAAGTACTGAGCCTAATAATTGTTCTAGTAAAAATATAAATATGTTTCACCAACACGTACCGGTTGCTTTTAGTTATTATATTGTATGCTCTGATGAACCTAGCTATTTTTTTGTTGTTACGTGTCATATCGAGGTCCAGACTGTGATAAGCGGTTTGTTGACTATATAATTAAAGACGTGCAAAAAATTTATGATATAATTAAGTCACCAGCTGCAATGATATTTTCCACGGAGGACAGGTATGATTTTGAAAATGCAACACGTTGTCATATCTGTCAAAACTTTCTTTTTTGGGACAAAGTCCGTGATCATTGTCATCTTACCGGTCGCTATCGTGGAGCTGCGCATTCGTTTTGTAATTTGCAATATAAATGCCCTGCATTTGTCCCCATTTTTTTTCATAACTTAGCTGGTTATGATTGTCATTTATTTATTAAAGCATTGGGTGACGTCCCTGGTGAAATAAAGATAATACCTAAAAATAAAGAAAACTATATCTCATTTACGAAATTTGTATCAGTTTCAAATAATAAGTTTTGTCAAATGCGTTTTCTTGATTCGTTTAAATTTTTGGGGACAAGCTTAAACAAATTATGTAAAACTTTAAAACCAGAAATGTTTAAAAATTTACAAAATCACTTCCCTGTCCGAGATGAATTCCAATTACTTACTCGCAAAGGCATTTATCCATATGAATACATGGATTCGTGGAAACGGTATGATGAAAAATGTTTGCCTCCAAAGAAATACTTTTATAGTTCCCTCAATGATGAAAATGTTTCTGAAGATGATTACCGGCATGCACATTTAGTTTGGTCAACATTTAGAATTACTAGTTTAGGTGGTTATACGGATCTATACCTACAAACTGATGTGCTTTTATTAGCAGATATTTTTGAAAATTTTAGACAGACTTGTAAACAACATTATCACTTAGAGCCAGCTTTTTATTTAACTGCACCCAGTTTATCTTTTGACGCTATGCTATTAAAAACATGTGTTCAATTGGAACTAATTAATGACTTGTCTATGATACGCATGTTACAAAGTGGTATTAGAGGAGGAGTGTGCCTCTGCTCTCACAGGCATGCGAAAGCAAATAACATATACTTACCGGATTACAAATCTTCGGAACCTGATTCCTATGTCTCTTATATAGATTGTAATAATTTATATGGGTATAGTATGTGTCAATACTTACCATTATCCAACTTCAAATTTCTCACTCAACAAGAAATTAACAATTTAGATATAACGAAAATTGCAATTGATGCAGATTGTGGTTATATTTTGGAAGTGGATATAGTATACCCTAAGCATTTGCATAACTTACACAACGATTTACCATTTTGTTCTGAAAAATTTATACCCCCCGGGGGAAAGAGTTCTAAGCTAATCCCTAATTTATATGATAAATTTAAATATGTTATTCATTACGTGCATTTACAAACTTGTATGAAACATGGGTTAATATTGAAGAAGATTCATAGAATAATCAGTTTTCGACAAAGCCCATATTTAAAACAAAATATTGATTTAAATACCAAACTGAGACAAAAAAGTTCTTCAACTTTCGAACAAAATTTTTTTAAGCTCTTGAATAATAGTGTATTTGGAAAAACTTTAGAAAATACTGAAAACAGGGTTAATGTCCATTTAGTTTGTCAGTGGCGAGATATCAAAAACATAACTAAAAGAAGAAAATGCGCTCAAAACCTTATTGCTCGTCCAAATTTCCATAGTGCAACGGTTTTCACTAAAAATCTAGTAGCGGTGCAGTTAAATCCTGAACAAATAACTTTGAACAAACCAATATATATTGGCTTTGCTGTTCTAGAATTATCAAAAAGTCATATGTATGATTTTCACTATTCAGTAATGCAACCTTTTTACAAGAATAGCATACGGATGTATTACACGGATACAGATAGTTTTGTGTATCATATACAAACCCATGATTTCTATGAAGACATAAAAAATAACTTTTTATCTTACTTTGACACCAGCAATTTTTGTAAAAATAATGTGTATACTTTACCCATACAGAACAAAAAAATACCAGGCTTGTTTAAAGATGAAATGGCTGGTAAAATAATAAGCAAATTTGTTGGATTGAGATCGGAGTTATATTGTGTCAACACCATTCACAGCACAATTAAAAAAGCCAAGGGTATTAAAAAGAATGTTGTACGTGACCTTAACGTTACTGATTATGAAAAAACCCTTTATGATGGTGAAATTGTTCATAAAACAAATGTTTTATTTAAGTCAATAAAACATGAGCTATTTACATGTGCTGTAACAAAAATTGCGTTGTCTGGTGATGATGATAAAAGAGTAATTGCAAAAGATAAGATTTCAACTCGAGCATGGGGTCATACCAATATTTTTAATTTTTAAATTAGTAAATGAAAATGTTTATTTACTGTTTCTTTTAAGTACATGTTACAATGTTTGGAGAGATCTCCTATTGCACAAATATATGCTTGTATCAGGAAAATCCGCTCTTCTTACAGACCTTTTATAAGCTGCGTACCTTTTATAAGTTAGCATAAAATAAGCAAATAATATTCACATGTTATGTGCACTAAACACGAAGTTTTGTGATGTATATCATTTGAGATCCTACATGATAGTGTGAAAGTGACGTAACTAGCCCTGTGACATGATGTCTTGTGATCAGACCCGTTATATCGGACTAAGGTCTACTAATAACGGGACTGCTAGCTTATTGGATTTAACTAGAATTAACAAATTATAATTATTTTAATAAACTAAACTAAGTAAAACTGTAAAAAATAAAAAAAAATAAAAATCTATTATTATATAGTTTTCAGTTTTTTAATTTAATATCCTATAGCATTTACAAAACTATCATCATGACGAACAAGTTTACGTTTTTCGCTATGTTAGAATTCTAGAATGTACAAATTCAAAGACATTAAAATGGTAAGTACATTTTAGCTTATCTTAATAAATTGTGATTCTACAAAATAGTTCCCTAATGAACATGCAAGGAGCTTCAGCGAACGTACGAACAGTGGGACAGCGTGCTCAAATGATATTAATGTGGAATATTCGTTTAGTTACGTTATTTCCCAATCCAAAGTGATATTGGGCATTCTGTCCCACCTTTATCTATCTTAAAAATGTGATCTTAACGTGTTCATGTTAACAAACATGCATCGGGTTAGTTTGCTGTACGAAAGCAATCATCTAGCAAGTGAAATTGGTTAACTATTGACGGAACGGTAGTGTATTGAACGGCATTAAAATGTGGAAGGTTGGCTTAGGTAAATCATTTTACAAAGAGTTATTGGGCATTCTATCCCACCGTGACTGAGGTTATCAAAGATAACCGATGGAACTAAGGTGGGGTAGAATACCCAATAACTCACTACTTATGTTAATAACCATTTCAATACCTGGATTGGTACAAACGGCACAATCAGATGGACTGCGAGATCACCAGATCTCACCCCTTTAGATTTTTTTTTATGGGGATATGTAAAAAATCTAATTTACCAAAATTCCTATGCAACTGTAAACGAGTTAAGAACTGAGGTACACAATACGATTTTGAATATTCATCACAACTCGCTATTAAAAGTTACTGAAAATAAATTCCTTAAAAGAATAAAATTCTGTATCCAACAAAATGGAGCTCATTTCGAGCAAATAATTAGTTGTATACCCTTTTTTTTCGTTCAATTAAAAAAGTTTAGATTTCATGGTTTTCCTTTCATTTAATTTACCACGTTTGTTAGAGAGATTTGATCCTTATGATTGACCCTATCGATGGATGCCATAAAAGTACAGGATGTTATCTTTTCGGATTTTACCCGGTTCGATTCCCAGGTGTGGCAAACGAATTATCGAAAATCCTTGAATGTAGTTCTGTTTCTTTTTAAAAATAAAGGATGTTTCCTTTGAGTAAAATTGTCTTTCTCCAGCATGTAGAATACTTTCTCTCCAGGTTTCGTTAAAAAATTCCACCCTGTATAATTTGGACGAATGACTTAAGAGATATCTCGTGATGAAAAAAAAATACAAGCGCGGCGAAACGGCCGGGCGGTGGCCAATGGCGCCAATGAACACACAGCGATTTTAACAGGCCACCTGACCCTAAGACTACCTTTATTGACCTAAATCTCAAAATCTATAAGGTCTAGGAAACTGATTTTTTTATACAAGTAACTTCAGTTCATGAAGATTATATGCTCAAGATGAAAACACGATTACTGAAAAAATGCTCGATAGTTTTTTATTACAATTTTTTATCACATTTTAACGTAGATCTTTTAAGTTTGAGGTATGTTTGGTAAAGAACGGTTTCGGAACGAAGTGCATTGACTGTCAAGTTGGAACTACTCTTGTTACTTTTTGACAGTTCACAGTTGAGACGAAAAATGTCTCGGCGCGTGCGTGCGGTCTACTTTTTATCGGTTATATAAAAATAAAGTATTGGTAATTAATTTGCACCGGGCATATATTACGGAATTATATCGGTTCTCAAAGCACCTTCGGCGGAACAGAGAGCTAGCGGTCGGTCTACGAGGCGTTGAGTCGAATCCGCCAACAAAGTGACCTTGGAACGACAACTGGACTCCAGAAACACACACCAAGTATTAATTTGTATGGTTTATTGGTATATTACAATTCATTTAGCTAGGATACATTACACATACAGGGAGGCATTACCAACGGACGACGGGAAGCACCATGGTAAGTACCTAGTTAATAATCAACATAATTTATCTAGCCCTGCGATACCGCAGGCCGCTATGTATGGGAATCCGGCTTTTCCATACACAGTTTTTGGTAGCAGAGCGCGGTTTTATTACGGTTCGTGGGTAGATTCAGGTATTTACGAACGTGTAAGGTTTGGTTTTTGTTCTAAGTACCTAAATCATTCACATTTTTAAATCGGAGGGTAACTTTTTTTCTTCAAGTTCTTAACCTACCTACATACAGTTGATATTTTTTTCGTGCGGTCGAAATAATACAATTGCTTTATTCTGTGGGTTATAGTATATTTTTAATACTGCATAGGAATAGGTAATTAGTACGAGTTTGAAAATTTGTGTTCCTGATACGGTTCAGGGTTCCATATAATTAAATTGGGGTTCCGCTACGGACAGAATGTTTATTACCTACTTGAATTTGCATTTATATTTCTATTAACTATTGTTCTACGCCGGTATTATCGGCCTATATTTGGAATGGCTCTGACTACAGCCAAAGCAACCGTGAGCCGTGTCCTACGATGGTTACAGACAGGCACTAGTTTGATCGGACGTCCGGATAGGGTCGGAGAATTGAAATTTCGCTATACTAAGTTAGATACTTATCTAAAGGACTTAGATGAGGCATCCCAGGATATTCTGGAGGCGGAGGTCGACATGGTGGATGAAACGACCAAGTCAGGGTTGGCAAGGTATCACCTGGATTATGATCAGGCTATGGAAACCGCTGGTATACTTGCTGCCGCATACTCTAAATTAACATTGTCACCTAGCACATCCCAGTCTGAGGGACAATGTGTGCAACCGGGATTGGTGACACGGCTCCCATCTTTAAATCTGCCTCACTTCTCCGGTGGATATGAGCATTGGATGGGATTTATAAATTTATTTGATAGTCTTGTGCATGCACGTTCGGATATAAGTGCTGCCCAAAAAATGGGGTATCTTAGGTCAGCCTTGTCTGGTGAGGCTCAGGATTTGGTGGCTCACCTGGATGTCACTAACGATAGCTATCAGACGGCTCGTATGCTCCTAGCGGAAAGATACCAAAATATGCGTCGTTTAGGAGACGCTCACCTTAGTCGGTTGTTAGGGTTGCCAAAGGTGACTAGGGTCACCCAGCTTCGGTCACAGCTACTGAACCCGTTGGCAGTAGCATATAATGCTCTCGGGAAGCTCGGTTTTCCTATAAAGGAATGGTCGTTTATTTTATTGCACGTGACCCTAGGCAAGCTGCAAGCTGAGTTAAAGCTCAGGTTTGAGCATCAATTCGGAGGGAAGTCTGCTACGGATGTCCCTTTATTCACGGAGTTCCTTCACTTTTTGGAAGAGGAATGTAGAATGTTAGACGATGTGGAGGAACCCGGTACTCCTCCTACGGGTAAGTCTGGCAAACAAGAAGATTACCCCCCCAAGTGGGGGAGAGGGGGTCAAACACCGGTACGAGCTCGGGCTCCACCCAGGGTTATGGCAGCGGGCCATTCGGAACCTTGCTGTCACTTTTGCAATGGACCGGCTCATCCCCTCCTAAACTGCGGGAAGTTCAGACACGCCGATATCGGTTCTCGGCGCAGCTTTGTTTACGGATCTGGTCACTGCTGGATGTGTATGGAAAAACACATGGCCAGGGACTGCCGGTCACCGAGGACGTGCTCCAGCTGTGGTGGCCCCCACCACCCCATGCTTTGTAGGTATGGAAGTGGGTTTGGTGGAAGCTCTGGAGGAAGTCGTACAGGTAGGCGTACCCCGGAGCAGCGTCACTCCCCGAATAGGGGCTATGCAGACCGGGACGCCCCCAGGGGCGGGGGCGCCCCACCACGCACGGTATTTGGACATGCCCAAAGAGTATCCGGACATGCCCAAAGGGTATCCGGACATGCCCAAAGGGTATCCGGACAAGCCCAAGGGGTATCCGGACATGCCCAAGGGGTATTCGGACATGCCCAACGGGTATCCGGTCATACCCAAGGGGTATCCAGTCATGCCCAAAGGGTATCCGGTCATGCCCAAGGGGGATTTGGGCATGCCCAAACGGAACATCGGGATGTTCTCAGGAGTGGGGATGCCTCTGGTCATCGGGACACAGAGTACGCCCCTACTCCCCAACGGGATGCTCGCAGGGGCGGGGGCCCCCCTTCTCAGGACTATGCGAGCCGAGACCAGGATCGGCGACATGTGGACGTGGAAGCCCACATTTCAGCTGCAACTTACGTTGCTCGGGCAGCTGCGCAGGAGGCTTCTCTTCCTTCGCTAATATCACAGAGGCCGGTACAGGTACCCACCCCTCTGTACGGACATTATCGGCCACTGGTGATGAGTCGTGGGTTCGCTCATCAGCTCCCCTCTTGGGAGTGGCCCGCTCTCCCCTCAGGTTCGGCACGACCTGACCCCGCTCGCACCTTATAGGTATTCGCGGCCTCCTCACCAGATGCAGCCTTTTCGAGAACGGTTCTTCTTCCTACGGTGTCACTTCGGATTAAGGGCACTAATGGCGCCACCGTTCAGCTTCGGACTTGCGACTTGCGGATCCTGAATTTTGGATACCCAGTCCGGTAGACCTGCTGCTCGGTTCGGATGTCGCAGGTCAGGTGTTGTGCTCAGGTTCGGTAGTTACCTTACATGGGGATGGGTTGGTTGCCTTACCTTCAGTTCACGGTTATCTAATCTTGGGCCCAGCATTTCCCGTCGGTCGTAGCGCCGATGAAGCGACGTTTACAAATATCTCTCTGACAGATGTAGTACAGAGATTTTGGGCACTGGAGGAGGTACCCTCGGTTCCACGGGTAGACTCAATGCACGAGGAATGTGAAAGTCATTTTAGACAGACTTCGGTACATTTACAGTCGGGACGGCTTATGGCACGGTTGCCATTCCTTTCCTCGCGGCCACAACTTGGTCAATCGTTTGGCTTGGCTGAGAAACGCATGTTGTCCATGGAACGACGCATGAAACGAGATTCGGTATTTCGTGAAAAATACGTGCAGTTCATGCGCGAATACGAGGAGCTCGGTCACATGTCGCCCTCGTGTACGGATTATTCTTCGGTTGAACATTTCTTTATTCCTCACCATGCTGTCTTTAATGCAGATGGTGGGAATATTGGCGTTGTCTTTGATGGGTCAGCACCCTCGTCTAGTGGTGTCTCCCTTAATCAGTGCTTACATTCAGGAGCTAAACTACATAAGGAGATTTCAGATATAATAACGGCTTTCCGTAGACATCTGGTGGTCTTTGCGACGGATATACGTATGATGTTCCGGCAAATAGTCATACATCCGGATGACAGGCGGTTTCAATTGATCCTCTGGAGGGAGGATCCTTCGCAGCCACTCATGGTCTACGAATTAAATACAAACACATACGGCCTTAAGCCCAGTCCATGGATGGCAATTAGGGGCCTGCTCGAATTGGTTCACCGGGAGCGAGCAGGGTTTCCCCGAGCGGCAGCCATCTTGGAATCGGATGTATATGTTGACGATATATGCACCGGGGCATCGTCTGAACGTGAGGCACTCCTACTTCGGGATGAATTGATTGGAATTATGGCCAGGGGTGGCTATGAGTTGCGAAAATGGATCTCCAACTCCCCAAGATTGCTGGCTGACCTTCCAAAGGATCACAGGCAAGATCCACTTCTTTTTGAGGATCCGGATAGTCCTCACTCTACATCAGTCTTGGGAGTACAGTATCAACCGATTCAGGATACCTTCTCTTTTCGGTACGAGGAGGTGACGGCAAAGGTTTGGACTAAGCGGTTTGTACTCACTACGGTGGCCAGAATATTCGATCCGAACGGTTGGATCGCACCGGTTATCTTCTGGGCCAAGTACTTCCTACAGCGGCTGTGGGTCGCTGAGCTCTCCTGGGACGAGCCTCTCACAGGCGATTTCCTCTCCGACTGGATGAACTTCTTAAATCGATTACAGGCAATCACATTGGTCTCATTGCCTCGTCATTTTCTTCCATCGGGGAAATACAAAGCATCGCTTAACGGGTTTTGCGATGCTTCGGCATCGGGATATGCCGCGGTAGTGTACTTGCGTACTGTAAGTCGGGCTGGATGCATAGGTTTATTCGGATCTCTCGGAAGGTGGGTGCACGGGACACCTCACCTTATCTATCGGTAGACGAACGACGGGCCGCACTGATGTTCTGGGTCCGACGCGTTCAAGCGGTTCGGTTCACTGATAAAATGGATCCTGCACGGGTGGGAGATCTGGTCTTCATTAAGGACACTAATCAGCCTTCTCTTAAGTGGCATCGGGCACGCATTCTTCGGCTCTATCCGGGTTCGGACGGTACTCCACGGTTTGCAGAGGTTTCTGTCGGAGATTCCATTCTGCGTCGTGCGGTAGCTTCTCTCTCTCGTTTGCCTGTTTCTTAGCGAACAGAGATCTCTCTGTCCGGAGCGGGGGTATGTTTGGTAAAGAACGGTTTCGGAACGAAGTGTATTGACTGTCAAGTTGGAACTACTCTTGTCACTTTTTGACAGTTCACAGTTGAGACGAAAAATGTCTCGGCGCGTGCGGGCGGTCTACTTTTTATCGGTTATATAAAAAGAAAGTATTGGTAATTAATTTGCACCGGGCATATATTACGGAATTATATCGGTTCTCAAAGCACCTTCGGCGGAACAGAGAGCTAGCGGTCGGTCTACGAGGCGTTGAGTCGAATCCGCCAACAAAGTGACCTTGGAACGACAACTGGACTCCGGAAACACACACCAAGTATTAATTTGTATGGTTTATTGGTATATTACAATTCATTTAGCTAGGATACATTACACATACAGGGAGGCATTACCAACGGACGACGGGAAGCACCATGGTAAGTACCTAGTTAATAATCAACATAATTTATCTAGCCCTGCGATACCGCAGGCCGCTATGTATGGGAATCCGGCTTTTCCATACAAGATATTTTCTTTAATATTTTTTAATATCTAAAAGGCATTGATAAAACCTACATTTGCTCAACATACTTTTTTCATAATCATTATAGTTCGTCTTTAATTCAGAGTTTTTAGTTTTGTCGCTTACGTTAAATTTTCGAGAACGCGCTCGATCTCTGTCGGTCCTTTGGAAAGTGAATATCGCTATCCTTCACTCGAGCGATAGCGGGAGCGGGGTTAGCGGTAGCGGATTGGGCGAATTGATTAGGGTCAGGTGCCTTCTTAAGCAATACAGCAAAAATCCTTATCCAATTAAGTACCTTAAATACATTTTGCATTTACTTTCACACCTCGGAGTCTAGGGTCCACTTATCCTTAACTGCGGATTTGGCAAAACTTCGACATTTTCTGTGAAGAGACATTTGACCTCCACAACCAATTGGCGATATCGAAGTATTGCAGTTAGACCAGTATTTTCAGATTTCTTCGGGGCGCAACTGCCCGTAACGACTGCCATAGATTTTCGTATGACAACTGGGACCACCGTATTAACGTGCACTCTGAGGCACGCACATCATCATTCACCGAGCCTTTTCCCAACTCAGTTGGGGTCGGCTTTCCAGTCTAACTACAATTCAGCTGAACTTCGATATTTTCCGTGAAGCGACTGGCCATCTGACGTTCACAACCCATGGGCGATATCGAAGTTCTGTAGTTAGACCGGTGGGATTTTTGATTTAGGGCTCCAACTACCCCTAACGACGGCCATAGATGTTTGTATGACAACCGGGACCGACGGCTTAACGTGCTCTCCGAGACACGGAGGGGTCTCAGTGTATTAAGAAATGGTCACCCATCCTAAGACCGGTCTGAGTCGATGTTGCTTAACCATTGCAATGTGTTAACATTGTCGGTTACCACTAGACCACGCGCCACCAAAGCAAATAACATACTAATATTTGCATAGGGATATTTGAATTTTTAGACTGACATGCTACATACTCGTAGTCTATATTGCACCCGTGCGAAGCCGGGGCGGGTCGCTAGTAAATAAATAAATAAAGGAACTTCGCTCCATCCGGGTGTCCCTTGACACCTCTCATATTTTTTATTTATACTATAGATAGATTTGATGCCAGGTGATTAATATGACATTTTTTTATTTCAGATATGCATAATCCTGGAAGAGAAAATGAAGTACAGGACGTCATCATAGGACCGAGCCTCTGTACGACTGCAATTGAAATAAGCTCAACCCAACATATCCGTACACACACTCGTGAGAAACCTTATAAATGTAGTGATTGTGTGAAGTGTTTTACTCACAAGAGTGAGTTAATTAGGCATGTGCGAGCACACACCGGTGAGAAACCTTATAAATGTAGTGATTGTGTGAAATGTTTTAGTCGAAAGAGTCATTTAATTCAGCATATCCGTACACACACTGGTGAGAAACCTTATAAATGTAGTGATTGTGTGAAATGTTTTACTCACAAGAGTGATTTAATTAGGCATGTGCGAGCACACACCGGTGAGAAACCTTATAAATGTAGTGATTGTGTGAAGTGTTTTAGTCGAAAGAGTAATTTAATTCAGCATATCCGTACACACACTGGTGAGAAACCTTATAAATGTAGTGATTGTGTGAAATGTTTTACTCACAAGAGTGATTTAATTAGGCATGTGCGAGCACACACTGGTGAGAAACCTTATAAATGTAGTGATTGTATGAAGTGTTTTACTCAAAAAAATCATTTAATTACGCATATCCGTACACACACTCGTGAGAAACCTTATAAATGTAGTGATTGTGTGAAATGTTTTAGTAAAAAGAGTGATTTAATTAGGCATGTGCGTACACACACTGGTGAGAAACCTTATAAATGTAGTGATTGTATGAAGTGTTATGCTCAAAAAATTAATTTAATTAGGCATGTGCGTACACACACTGGTGAAAAACCTTATAAATGTAGTGATTGTATGAAGTGTTATACTCAAAAAATTCATTTAATTACGCATATCCGTACACACACTGGTAAGAAACCTTATAAATGTAGTGATTGTCTGAAGCGTTTTAGAGACAAGAGTGATTTAATTATGCATGTGCGTACACACACTCGTGAGAAACCTTATAAATGTAGTGATTGTGTGAAGTGTTTCACTCACAAGAGTGAGTTAATTAGGCATGTGCGTACACACACTGGTGAGAAACCTTATAAATGTAGTGATTGTGTGAAATGTTTTAGTCGAAAGAGTCATTTAATTCAGCATATCCGTACACACACTGGTGATAAACCTTATAAATGTAGTGATTGTGTGAAATGTTTTACTCGAAGAAATCATTTAATTACGCATATCCGTACACATACTGGTGAGAAACCTTATTTATAAATGTAGCTATTGTGTTGTGTTTTGGACGCAAAAGTTATTTAATTCGTCATATCCGTACACACACTGGTGAGAAACCTTATCAATGTAGTGATTGTGTGAAGTGTTTTAGAGACAAGATTAATTTAATTAAGCATGTGCGTACACACACTAGTGAGAATCCTTATAATTGTAGTAATAAAATTGTGTGAAGTGTTTTAGACAAAAGAGTCTACCGTACGCACACTGGTGAGAAACCTTATAAACGTAGTGATTGTGTGAAATGTTTTACTCAAAAAAATAATTTAATTACGCAATTCCGTACACACACTCGTGAGAAACCTTATAAATGTAGTGATTGTGTGAAATGTTTTACATACAAGAGGAATTTAATTAGGCATGTTGTAATGTTTATTATTTTTGATGTTAGGATGTCAAAGGATAGAAATAAAGTATTCATTTAAGCCACTATATTTTTATTGTAAGAACCTTCTAAGATAATATAGGGGAACTGAGGGTTCCCCTCTGCAAGGATTTAATGTACTTTTAGCCTAGGATACAATTTAGGTCTATTCTAGGTGCTATGTTATTCAGTAATACAGGGTATATGGTTGGTGCGCTTGGTCAGTAACGATAGTGTATCTTTATGAAGATACCGTGGTAATTAAGGGTAATAGGTTAAGGGATTTTATAAGATACTTTCCCGGTGAAATACGCCACTCCTGCAAGCCGGCAGACACCGTCTCTGTTCCGGTCTCTGCCCACTCCAGGCAGAAGGAAGCTGGGTTCTCACCCAGGTAGTATGGTAGTACCGTAAGCCTCCTAGAACAGGAGTCAAAGACTTATTCCATGCATCATGGCCACAGTTATTATCTAAGTACGCCGTACATATTATGTGTACATACCTTTCTGAGGCGAATATCCAAGCTTCAACCGATTAAATCCGGCTGACACATGCACATGCGTATCGTGCAGGTCGGTCTCTAGCCAATCCTGGTCAAAATCAGGCAGACTCCTGTTTAGATTTGGTAGGACAAAATCAGACGTGACACGTGTGTCACACAACGTGCACTCGTACCCTGAAATCAACGAGAAATCCCTCTGTAAAATTATACAGCAGACACGCTAACAACGCCAGCGACAGGAAGATTTCGGTTAAAACTCACCAAACGTTGAAATGTTAATATTAATGGTAATAGAAATAACCCGTGCGGATCAGTTCGCTTGTGAGAATGTAAAGATGGCTGTCTCAAAGTCCAATCGCCGACGCGCCGCCCGGCGTCCAATCACAGCTCACCTCACAAGATTTAATATTGCCAATAGATTATCCCAATTTCAACTGGAATTTAAACAGTTGAAATGGAATATCGACAACACCAGTCAGTGGCCTGTTTATTTTTATTAGACGGGAAACGAAATGTCCTTAAAAGTAAAACTATTCCAAACCGGTCCCACACGAATTTATACTATTTATAGATAAAACCTATAAACAGTTGAGTAGTAGAACTGGTGAAAAAGTCGCCACACCATATCCAATGCGGCTCCATCGGGCAACACTGCCCGACGAACCAGACGGCGCCTCGTTTTACGCAGCAAACGTTGAAAACAGCCTATGACTTTATGAACATAAAATACAACATTACAACACCCCCCCAACCACGCAAGAATTCACGTAGGGAATTCGATCCGACGCCCACGTCGGTACTTAAATTAAGGACCTAAAACAAGGAGAAATAACAACAATACAGCGGCACTGACTGCTGTAAAAAAATGTTAGGAATAGGTGTCCTTAGCATCATGGTCCCTATAAGGAGCCACGCATCGAGGCCTACGAACTAATTGACACGAACTAACCTAACATGTTAACTTAACCTAATACACAAACAAAAAAAAACATCTGAAGAAAAAAAACCTTGTCAAGGTTGTAATCGGGAATACTAAGTGTGAATACACACAGCACTAATCCTAACATGCAAACAACAATACGTAGAAATTTTAGGTGGAGCCTAACGTAAGGTACACACAGTTTAACAAGGTGTGGGTCGTCCTTGGCATCATGGTCAGTCAAGAGACCACGCATCGGGGCCTACGGACTAATCTACACGATTACTCAACTACGGCTAGATAGCCGTAGTGGCAGATGCCAAATAGTAAATGGCAAAAGAGAAAAAAAAATGAATATAAGGAAACACCGAAGTTATCAACATTTGGCTTCAATAACTTTAAAATCTTTGATATGCCATTTACCCACGGGCTTGCCGTTATCATCCTCTAGTTCATAAACAAGGTCCGATAACTTCCTCACCACACGACACTTCTCGTACTTCGGAGCCAGTTTTGCGGAGAAATATTTCCCAGCGTCGCTTTGTTTAAAGGTACGCTTCCATACGATGTCTCCTATTTCGAAGCTTAAGTTGCGACGTCGCAGATTGTAATGCTTCGCATTTTTGTCATGAGCTTTCAGCAACTCCGCTCTCACGGCTTCGTATGTAGGCTTAAGTTCATCGAGACTCTCATGGTGGACTTGACGGGATCCGAATATGATATCGTCAATGTCCTCGAATTCTGAATAGACCTTACCGTCAGGGACTGCTTCGCGACCATAGACCAGCATGAACGGTGTGAAGGACGTAGCTGCGCTAACTGAGGAATTAATGGCAAATTGTATTTTAGGTATGTTAAGATCCCACGTACGGTGATCCGAACCCACCAAACTCGAAACAGCAGTCATCACGGTTCTATTTTGTCGTTCCACTGGATTAACCTGAGGGCAATACACAGGGCCTAGATGTATTTGAGGGATGTTATATTTCGAAAATAAGCTCTGAACCTCCTGACCAGTAAACTGGGAACCATTATCTGCTAAGATCGTCTGAGGTATACCGTGCACCAGGAAGACGTGGTCCTCCAACCGTTAGGCAATCACTCTTCCCGTAGCACGGCGTAAAGGAAACAACAAACAATATTTAGTAAAGTAGCACATTACTACAAATATATAGGTATTCTGCTGTCTGGACATTGGTAGTGGGCCTACCAAATCGATACTAAGACACTGAAAAGGTCGAGAGCAAACTCTAGGACTGCCCATCAGACCCGGGGTAGACTTGTTTGGATATTTATAGGCATGACAAGTATCACATTCGGAAACAAATTTGACTGTGTCCTGGTACATTCCAGGCCAGAAATAGCGTAGCTTTAAACGATTGTAAGTTTTTGCGGTACCCATATGGGCAGCCAGAGGTTCCGAATGATTCTCTTTGAGGACTTCAAGACGTAGCTCCGAGGGTACGACCTCCTTCCAAGCAAAATCCGCACCAAGTCGGGATTTAGTTTTAGTATACCTTAGTAATTTGTTATGAACGATCTGGAAATTTGGGCAAGCTTCCGGTCGTCGGCGACAACGATCAAATATATTCGAATACCAGACGTCACTCGTTACAGGGTCGACAGTAGCTATTGGTACTGACCGAGATAAGGCATCCGGAATCACGTTATCTTTGCCGCGTCTATGTTCTATAACAAAATTATAAGGGGACAGGCGGCAACCCCAACGCTCGAGGCGGCCCGTAGGATTTTTTAAATTAAGGAACCATTTTAAACTGGAATGGTCGGTAATAATTTTAAATTGTTTACTTCCTTCTAGGTACGGTCGGAAATGCTCAACAACGAAAACCACCGCGAGGGCCTCCCGTTCGGTTGCAGAGTAATTGCGCTCAGGTGGTGATAAAGACCGGCTGCAATAGGCAATGGGGTGTTCTTCACCGTTTATAGTCTGGGTTAGAGTGCCACCTACTCCAAAATCAGACGCGTCACAGTGCACACAAAAGGGTGATGAGAAATCGGGGCAAGCTAACACAGGTGTTGTGGATAGGGCAGACTTTAGTTGGAGAAAGGCTGCTTCCGCTTCCGGTGACCATCTGAAAGGCGGTGCGTTCTTACGTGTCGACAACAATGCGTTTAACGGACCCGCAATATTACTAAAATTCTTGATGAACCTACGGTAGTATGAGGCGGTTCCCAAGAAACGTTTAATATCCTTGCGACAGGTAGGAGTAGGAAATTCCACCATAACCTTGGTTTTATCAGGGTCTGTACGTAGGCCCTGTTCGTCCACAAGAAAACCGAGGTAATGTAATTGGTTTCGAAAGAATCTACATTTTGACATATTAATTGTCAAGTTCGCATCGCGAAACCTATGAAGGACCGCACGCAAAAGTGTCATATGCTCATCAAACGTCGAGCTGACAATTACGACGTCATCTAAATACGCAAATATTCTTCCTTTAAACTCGGGACCGAATAGTTTGTCCATTAATCGTTGTTGGGTGGCCGGCGCTGACGTCAAACCGAAACACATTACTTTGTAATGGAACAAACCGCGGCCCGGTATTGTAAAAGCCGTCTTCTCACGTGACTCAGGGTCTAAAGGTATTTGGTGAAAGGCTGACTTGAGATCTATTGAGCTCAGATACTTCGCTTCTTTAAGCTGATCGAGTATGTGAGTGATATATGGTAGTGGGTATGAGTCGTGCTTTGAAACCTCATTTAGCTTGCGGCTGTCCAGGCAGAACCGGAGAGAACCGTCAGATTTAGGAGCCAAAGTGACGGGACTGTTCCACGGGCTGGTGCTGGGCTCTACCACATCATCACGTAACATTTCGTCAAGCTGTCGATTTAATTCTGCCAACCTTTCTGGTGACATCATATAGTAACGTTGTTTTATTGGGCTGGCGTCGCCAGTGTCTATTTTATGTGTTATTAAATGGGTGCGGCCTAAACTTTTGTTCTCAGCAGCGATCCCTTCAAACTGTCTCACGATGTGCTCCGCCTGCTTTCTTTGGTGCTCGGATAGAGAATCAAAATCGTGCAGCTGTCGCACCTCCGAAACCTGATCAAACCTATTGGTGTCTGAAGTGGTCCTATTGCACATTGATATAATTTCAGGGGCAATATTGAAAGCTCTCCAGAAGTTTATACCCAGTAGTAGGGCCGTAGTAACTCCAGGGATAACGTAAAACTTTACAACCTTGGTGTCGCTTCCTACCGTGACCGGTAAAAGCACATAGCCGGTGACGGGGGAAGACGAACCATTAGCAGTAGTGATTGTATCCAAATCATAAGATACATGAACCTTAATGTTAACTAGTGTACTTAAAATAACATTATTAATAATTGAGATTTCAGAGCCTGAATCTAGCAGGCCTTTGTAATTAACTTTATTAATGGTTACGGGTAAGAAGGGGCGAGTATCAACGCCGCCGATAACGTGAACCAAGGGTTTGGCCTTCATAGGGAGCCCGAGAGATGTGTTATGCCTTAGGGGGGCAGTACACTTATTTTTATTATTAAAAAAAAAATTTTTACTATTGGTAAACGTTCTACCGGAAACTGTGGAACGATTACCCCGGTTCACGCCTACGCGTTTTTTGAATTAGTATCACTTGGCAGTTGCCGCTTTGTTGAACACTTGGGGCAGGTTAAGGCAGTGACGTTTTGTTCTCCACATCTATAACAAATCATATCTCTGTCTGTCTGATCTATCTTGGGGGCTGTGCACTCCTTAAGTGAATGTCCGTTAATACGGCAACGAACGCAAAACTTAATTAATGTATTTTCTACCGCCGCACATGTTCCAGACTTATTAGGTTTGTAAGCCAGGTCGCGTGCGAGCATTTTCTCGTTTGGCTGCGGTGGTTCGGAAAACATACCTGCCCTATTCTTTGCATGTTCAAGTAGACGACAACATTTCTTTAACTCCGACCAAGTGCTGATCTGCTGCAGTGCCAGCTTTGTGGAATAGAAAGGCCTAACATTATATGTAACTATAGTTAACTTCTCAGCTTCGGTAATAGGAGATCGTAGTCTCGAAAAATAATTCTGCATTATGCTTAAATAAGTAACAATGCTTTCATCGGGCCCTTGAGTCCGAGAACGGATTTCCTGCAAAAAACGATGGTCGAAGTCGAAAGGTAGGTATTCGTCAAGCATAAAACTCTTTAGTTGAGCCCAGGACGTGACTTCCGTCTTGATGCCTCGGTACCAGAATACTGCCTCCTCTGTAAATAATTCAGCAGCGGATGCTAATAGACTTTGGTCTGATATACCCCGCGACAAACAAAGCTCCTGTATACGCTCAATAAATTCGATTACGCAACCCTTGCCATTAAACTTCACACCTAACGAATGTACATTTGAATATCTATCGCAAGTAATCACTGGGCGTGTAATTGTCTCGGCACCTGTAAGTGTGAATTCACCTTTATTTATGGTTGACGGTGTGTGGTCACCCTTATTTATGGTTGATAATGTGGGGTCACCCTTATTTATACTTGATGGTGTATGGTCACCCTTACTACGGTCGTCATGTACCATCAAAAGGGTACTGGCACCAGGTACTTCCTCCTGGCTAGACTTAAATGCTATAAGGAGTTTATCTCCCGAAGCACATACCTGTTGCAATCTGCCATCCAGTGTAGTTTTAAGGTCGGCCAGACTTTCATTTGACGGTTGAACCCTACCTAAGCGATGGAACAAATGGTTACCCAACGCCTTTATGCGGTTTAAGGATTTGAGCATAGGGGGCTTAACAGAGCACAAGGCACCCAACTCTGTAATTTTTGTACTAATAGTATTTAACTCTGCTGTTAAATCCCCCTGGAACTCGACGACTTCATCAGTAGGTAATGTTTTTGCTAACTTTCTAATTTGTGAACGCAGCTTGTCCACTGTAGATTCAGGGACCTCATCACGAATAGAGACTTCATAAATTAGTTCATCTTTATTTAAAAGATGGAATTGGATTGGCCTTTCCTCCATTCTTCAGTAGTACAAAACTAATGTAGGGCAAGTATGTAAAATAATTATAGGTTCAAATACCTAGCGTGACCGACCAACACACAATTTACCGTAGGTATTTCTAAGATACCACCTATTTTGTACACAATTAAATCAACGCACATAAGTAGTACACTTATGTTAAAAGTTATTGTTTACACAGTTATTAATGTACACGAAGAAAAACAAAGTTATGGTATACACAGTTATTGGAATACACAAAAAAAACAAGTTATTACAATGATAAGAAGATAAGTAGTACACAATAGTGTCGTGTATAAGGGATATTTGTAAATTGTCAAATAAGACTTGTATATAGTACACCTTTCAAAAGAACAAACAAAAAAAAAATTAAAAAAAAAGGTAAGTTCAACGTTTGGTCACGGTGACCCACCTCTATGGTTATGTAATTTATTGGTACGTTTTCAAGGAAAACTTAGATTTAAATGTGTACGTGGTACACCCATTTAAAAACAAATTAACACTAATAAATACTATGTATTTGTATCGTTACTGACCAACCTTTCAGTAAGCAATGATTACTGACAGGGAAAATATTCGCACATACCAACAAACCAGTTCGGGCGCCATGTAATGTTTATTATTTTTGATGTTAGGATGTCAAAGGATAGAAATAAAGTATTCATTTAAGCCACTATATTTTTATTGTAAGAACCTTCTAAGATAATATAGGGGAACTGAGGGTTCCCCTCTGCAAGGATTTAATGTACTTTTAGCCTAGGATACAATTTAGGTCTATTCTAGGTGCTATGTTATTCAGTAATACAGGGTATATGGTTGGTGCGCTTGGTCAGTAACGATAGTGTATCTTTATGAAGATACCGTGGTAATTAAGGGTAATAGGTTAAGGGATTTTATAAGATACTTTCCCGGTGAAATACGCCACTCCTGCAAGCCGGCAGACACCGTCTCTGTTCCGGTCTCTGCCCACTCCAGGCAGAAGGAAGCTGGGTTCTCACCCAGGTAGTATGGTAGTACCGTAAGCCTCCTAGAACAGGAGTCAAAGACTTATTCCATGCATCATGGCCACAGTTATTATCTAAGTACGCCGTACATATTATGTGTACATACCTTTCGGAGGCGAATATCCAAGCTTCAACCGATTAAATCCGGCTGACACATGCACATGCGTATCGTGCAGGTCGGTCTCTAGCCAATCCTGGTCAAAATCAGGCAGACTCCTGTTTAGATTTGGTAGGACAAAATCAGACGTGACACGTGTGTCACACAACGTGCACTCGTACCCTGAAATCAACGAGAAATCCCTCTGTAAAATTATACAGCAGACACGCTAACAACGCCAGCGACAGGAAGATTTCGGTTAAAACTCACCAAACGTTGAAATGTTAATATTAATGGTAATAGAAATAACCCGTGCGGATCAGTTCGCTTGTGAGAATGTAAAGATGGCTGTCTCAAAGTCCAATCGCCGACGCGCCGCCCGGCGTCCAATCACAGCTCACCTCACAAGATTTAATATTGCCAATAGATTATCCCAATTTCAACTGGAATTTAAACAGTTGAAATGGAATATCGACAACACCAGTCAGTGGCCTGTTTATTTTTATTAGACGGGAAACGAAATGTCCTTAAAAGTAAAACTATTCCAAACCGGTCCCACACGAATTTATACTATTTATAGATAAAACCTATAAACAGTTGAGTAGTAGAACTGGTGAAAAAGTCGCCACACCATATCCAATGCGGCTCCATCGGGCAACACTGCCCGACGAACCAGACGGCGCCTCGTTTTACGCAGCAAACGTTGAAAACAGCCTATGACTTTATGAACATAAAATACAACATTACAATGTGCGTACACACACTCGTGAGAAACCTCTAAATGTATTGATTGTGTGAAGTGTTTTAAATGTCATTGAAATTACTATAGGAAAGATAGACTAGACACACATATCATAGAAGTTCCTTCTTGTTTTCTTAAAAACGTGGCTTCATCGATGACTTCGCCAATGTCAAGGTAATGCTCAGTTCGTTCAATACCGCGATTTCTGACGGACGTTTGCAATGTGTGTAATTAAATAAAATATTAAAAATTGCAGTGACTAGGTCAGCACTACACTGACAGTGCACATTCCTTTGCTTGTGACGAACAACTTCTATAGTTAAACAATTAATTTAGTTATAAATGCAGTGAATAAAATATTTTCTTGCTATGGATAGTCCGTTCAGCCGGAGCTCGCGTACAGCCCGGAGCCCACCTCCAGTCCCGGGCCCGGGATCGTCGCGCACGCAGGATGTCGAATACGGAAATACTGCCCCTGCCGCTGCCCCACCAACTGCTCAGGTTACTGTGGTCTCTACATCAGAGATCCAAAATTGGCTAAGCAACATTGAGAGCCATTTTTCAGAGATTTGCTCTATTTGAACCGAGGTTGGCAAGCTGAACGCGGAAAGTAAATTGAAGATATCAAAGGACAGTGTCGAAAATGGGCCGGAGCGCCTGGAGCCTGGACACGATGCTGGCAAATTAAGCTATTTATCTATATTTATGTTACATTTTTACATATTTAATATGTCATAATTTTTGATGTGTGGAAATCTCTTTAATTTAATAAGTAATTTTTGATTTAAAAATATTGTCCAAAGTATGATTCGTTTTCTTTCCGTGAAGCCAAATTGTTGCCAGCAATCAAAATAAATTACATTTAAGAAAAATATAAATCGATTTAACGTTTTCTAAATCGATTCATGTAAACTAATTTTATTTTTGACTAGATTTCATATATTAATGGTTTATTATCCAATACTGAGGCATAACAATTATGATTGTTATATTTTTCTTATAAGTAAGTGTTAAATGATGAATATAATGGGGGTAGTAGGATTGACATTTTATATCGATATAATTTTAATCAGCTCTGTGATGTTTGTATATGGCAATAAATATTAAAAGTTGAAACAAATCCAATTTAAACGTCAACAAATGAAACAATGGTAAGTAAAAATTTTTAAGAAAAAATTTTTTAGCATTAATTAATAGCATTAATTTTTCGCAGAATCAAAAGGACAACAAAACGTCGACAATTGTTTCGCCTCTAAACGAGGCATTATCAAGACTGTCTCAGAGAGAACAGCTGCTGTTCTCTCTGAGACAGTCTTGATCCTTTTGATTTTTGATCCTTGAGTTGTCCTTTTGATTCTGCGAAAAATTAATGCTATTAATTAATGCTAAAAAGTTTTTTCTTAAAAATTTTTACTTACCATTGTTTTGTCATGGATTTTCGCCAAGTAACGCCTGTTTCTATCCAATATTTGTCAACAAATGACTCAAACGTCTACATAGGTACGTCAATTACTTTGATTTTTGTCACCAATTTGTCACTGTGGATACTTTCCGATTTTCTTTTGTAAAAATATGAAGACGAACCCCAATATTTCTTGCACCTACGGGCTTGTACATACGTTGGTTATGGCATGAATACGAATTCCAAAACTGTACTGGATCGGATTCGATGTGTGAATTGCGGTTTAAAGAAGAAGATATACCTACAACCTATGGCACTACAGTTAGAAGAAGTGACAGGCAGCTTTTATACCGCACTGGATTGCCCTGCGAGTGGTATGTTATAAAAATAACTAATAATCATTTTTATTTATAATACTTAACATTACAACTACACTGCAAGATAGAGGATGTCTGCAGTCCAAGCAGCGTATTAATTTTTAAAAAGTTCCTCATATTCAGTTAACAATTGATCTGCATGGACACTGAGTGGTTTGCCCACTATGACAACTGTTCAATTGGAAACAACAAAATAATGGAAGGAAAACCAAGATAGGCAAAGATGTTATTTATTCAACAAAGTGGACTGCATATAAATTACTTAACATACCTACTAAATATATCCTTAAAGCCAATCGTTACAGCCTGTGAGAAAAGTCAAATTTATATAAGTCGGTACATATGCAAACTAATATTTATTGTGAAACATATCTTTATTGCAGTAACGGGAAGCAGATCAAACCTGTCATACTTATTGGCAGAGCGCTGATGGGACTGCATCGCCTACAGCAAGTTCATGAAATATCCATTACTTTATCCAATCTCACATGAGGTCCAGAGACACAAAGCAAATTCTATATGGATTACAAGTTTTACATGTCTATGCAATGCAGAATATGCACTTAATATGGAACTGGTACTGACTATGAATGAACCTATACACAGTTTTACGTCTTCACATACAGAAGACGTTGCTACTTGTGTATACAAAAGGGTACCTACTTGGACTTTTCAAATCTTGACAGCATGTCTAATGATTTAGTACTTATATTATTAAATTGGTGTCTTAGAAGTTGAGACTCGTGTGGTATTTGAGCTGTACAGGGCACCAAGAAAATATAAACAGGCCTGTTGCATTCCTGAATAACATTTTACTCACAAATGAATAAGATTAACAAAGAAATAATCCATAAAATTGTTTTTTTTTCTTTATCCAAATTGACCAAAGGTTCATGTTAAAAATGTGTACATAGCATTCTGTACATAAAAATATATTACTATTTCTGACTATTTCATTATATTATTGACTGCCTCGGTGGCTCAGTGGTATGAGTATGTGACTGCCGCCCCTGAGGTCCCAGGTTCGATTCCGGGTCGAATCGAATTATTTGTGTGATCCACAAATGTTTGTTTCGGAGTTTGGGTATTTTCTATGTATAATATGTATGTATTTAGAAATATATAAGTATGTTTATCAGTCGTCTAGATCCCATAACACAAGCTTATATTAGCTTAATTTGGGCTAGATGACGTTGTGTGAAAATGTCCAAAAATATTTATTTATTTATTTATTTATTTCGGTTGCTAGTAATATAAACTATAATATCTGAATCATATTTGGCAAATTTGTAACTGTACATGATGAGCCAAACCTCCATACAAGTTCGACAGTGTCCTTTATGCAGAGGAGTCATGCATGGGGTTTCCCAGATGGCGGTGCACTACCAATCGACCAAGCAGAAGCTTATTTCCGCCCATACGGAAATCGAGACGTTAACCAAGGATAACCATATTGGTGCCAAACTGGGAGAGCTAAAGTGTGATATCGAGGCCGTCGCCAAAGCAGTACCTGTTGCCCCATTATCGTATGCTAAGATGGTCCTAAACGGAAGAGACGCTGTCATTTGCCCTCCAAAAACCGCTAGCCTAGCAATTTATCCATCCGACAAAGAAAAGTCAAGCGAGGAAACTAAAAAAATAGTCCAAGAAATTATAAAGCCAGATAAGCTAAAGTTGCACATCCGAGGGGTTAATAAAACTAGGAACGGTGGTGTCATTATTAGCACAGAAGGAAAGGATGACCTTGAAAAGCTTAGAACATCGCAGCAGCTTCAATCGTCGGGCCTTACAATCACAGAAACTGTGAAAAAGAGACCCCGTTTGATTTTCTAGGTGTGCCTACAGATATATCCGTAGAATATATGTTTGAATGCTTGTTTGAGCAAAATCTTACGGACAAGCACCCGAGTCTTACGCGTCACAAATTCTTTAGCTCTATTAGACTCAGCCATAAGTCTGGTAAGAACGACTCTTCATACTGCAACTATCAATATAGTTGCAGTATGAAGAGTCGTTCTGAGTGCCCATACTGTTGACACTTATAACACCTAGTTACAAGTGTAAAGTCTCTGACTAGGCACGACGTCCAATTTAAGTAAACCGCACCTATTTATATCCTAGGTTTTTTATTTCTACCCACAACCATAATACCAAAAGTATTTTATGTCTACCCACCACCGTTGTTTGAATGACGTATACCTACCCGCAGCAAAGGGGAAGAGGCGAAATTAAGTTGATCATTTAAAATATTAGGGTTCAAGCGTCTATGTTTGTAGATTTCTAATTGTTCCAAAACCGAAAGCCTCAGTCCTTTGTTGCAGGTGTGCAGAACGTCATAAGTGTGAGGATTAGGTAGGGAGTGACCGGAGTCCAACAAATGTTTTGCGAAATCAGACCGTTCTGGGCGATTGTTTCTAAAAGCTGATATATCGTTTTACATACATTTTCGATTGGGACCATCTTAGGGAAAACTCCGCTGCACTCCGTCTTAATTAATTGCATTTTGTATATTTTTTTGACTTTCATACTTAAACTTTTTATTTGGTGCACATAAAGCTCTGTGCAAATGTTTTGAGCCAATATTTAAGTGTTGTATGATTAACTTACTTTTAAGTAGGTACTTAGTAAATTTCTGTAATAAATTAATAAGTGTTTGTAATTTTTTTTTTTTGACAACCGTTACATTGAGTTTTAGTAAACCACACGTTAAGTTGCAAATAAAAAATCATAACTTTTCAACTGATACAGTTTTAAGGCTGAAACTGATAGGTGAGTAGGTAGCAATTGTTGAAGCTAACACAATAAGTCAACTCTGTTTAGTTTACTCAAACTAAGCGCTGACCAGCCATTCTGACGTCAGAATGGCTGGTGACATTGTTATTCCTTATAGTTTCAAAATTAATGAGGTAGCAATTAAGTAATTGTAGGTAGCAAACAGTAGCAATTTTTAATCACTGTCTCGATGCGAAATGAGGCAGGCAACCAGCCATTCTGACGGACACCTTACTTCTGCCTTTTAGCTCTTAATATGTCATATGTTTTAGTTTTTTGTAGTGAACAATAGATAGGTATTGTTTTTGATTAAGTAGCAATTTACCGTTCGCCTTAGTCTCAAAGTGCAAACATAATAATATCTGACCCAGTTTACTTCAAATAACAATATGCATTCGCAGCATTTTCAAACACAGCAATTTTAGTTTTAAATATTTTAATTTTGATATTGTAATTATTAATGTTTACATTACATACAAAACTGTTTATTTAGATTTACATGTATAAGATAGGTACCTAATGAACGCCATACCTGAGACACAGGACTACCTAGTTCAGGCGCGAACATTTAATACCTATGTAATTAAAGATTAGCACTATAAGTAGATCCCTAGTAATAATTAAATGTTTTAAAGTATTAAATTCATGACAGCTAAGTAATTATAATTAATAGGCTAAGACCTCATGTAAAATATGCTTAAGTAATGAATAAATAAATATTATATAAAAGCTTGATTTTTTCGCACAGAAGAACTAGTTCGCGGTTCGGGACAAGGAAACATTGTTCGGTATTACAATTTGAGCGTTTGATCCTATATTTTTGCCCAGCGCCAGAGGTAACCTATAAGGCTTAAATCCACGCGCTCCGCAAAAACCCAAGACCGAGAAGGTCCAAGTCCGAGAAGGTCCTTGAGGCAATCTGTAAGTTTGACACATAGTTGTCCTACAATATTCTCATACACCAACACAAACACAACGCAAACCACAAAACAAAACCTACCAAAAAGGCGTTAAAGTCATAATTATTGGTCAAATTATGCTCGTATATATTTTACTTTACTGGACAACCCTAACGCTCGAATTATGTTCTCTGTAAACAAAAGAATGTGCTTTAATTAACGTCAGAGTGCAAGTTTTGTATGTACCCTATTCTATAGTATTCTGTGCCACTAGTTAAGAGTCTCTGCAGTCCGAGGTATTTTTCAGAGATGTTTTTAATACATAATAACACAGTAAAAAGGTAAACTTGCCGCCAATATCTTAAGTATTTTTTTTCGTGTTTGAAAATATAGGGTGTGTAAAATAACTGCTACCCTCCAGCCAGGTCTACGTTGTTGTGGTGAGACAACAATCAATCTTTTAAATTGCCCCAATTGTCATGTTTGGCCTTAAAAGTGACGTATGAAAGACAAGCATGTAGCGGAGATGCGAATGTTAAGATGGATGTGTGGTGTGATAAGAATGGATAGGGTAAGAAGGAACGAGTATATTAGAGGAAGTTTGAAGTTGCACCAGTGAATGAAAAATTGAGAAGCGAGCGGCTGTCATGGTATGGACATGTTATAAGAAGAGAGGAAAGCAATGTCGTTGGAAAGGTGCAAAGTATGACTGTAGAGGGTTTAAGAAGTAGAGGTAGGCCAAAGAAAAGATGGATGGAATGTGTGAAAGAAAATATTATATTAAGACAAGGAGAGGCACTCCTCTCCTTGTCTCTGATGTGTGGAAGAGGAAGACTTGTTGCGCCGAAACCAAATAATTGGGATAAGGGCAGGTAGATGATGCTCCGGTCAATTTAGCTATTTGAGATTACAATAATTCGCACCCAGTTGAAAATTGGTATGATTGTTCAAAACACTATCACTACATATTATCAAACTAAATCTGTCTGTCCGTATGTATGCTTAGATATTTAAAACGAAAATACAGGGTGACAAAATTCAACGATAAGCCGAAACTGGTCGATGATCGGGTCGATGACTGTTCCGGGAAAAATTATAAGTTACATTGAATTTTAGAAAAATGATGGTAATGACATACCTACACCATATCATTTGATGCCGGTTCCACAAGACACACATCACGCCTATATCCCTGAAGGGGTAGTCAGAGGTGCATTACACATACACAGTTTGCCAGTATTTTTAGTCCCACGTAAGGCAATAGGTAATAGGCTGGCTATTGCCATCACCGGGCACACATAATGGGTTATGTTCAAAATGGCCGACTAAATTTTAAAAAAAGTAGCAGCAACATTGTAATTTAAAAAAAAATTAAACCCGTTGTCTTGCGATGTAATGTTGATGAAAGGCAACAAAATATTACGTGCCAGCCGCTGTGGCACAGACAATTAAAGTCCTGTGGGCGACTTGGACTATCTCGGAAAATCAATGTAACTTCTAAATCTTGTCGTCGAACACCGCCCGCGATGTTCGCGCCTTACTAATTGTAATTACTGTAGACCAGTATACTTATGTACTTAAATATACAGTCCACTCAGTTCCACCAAACCTCAAGAACAGGTGCAATACCACGTATTTTCATTATGATTTTTATTTGTTAACTATCTTAATTTGATACCAATTTGTTCTAACAACAGTAATGTAATGTTTGTGTAAAATATTAAAAACGTATGAAAATACATTTGTTTTATTTTGTCCTCATTATTCTATTCAGTGGCGTAGCTAGAATGGGTGGTACCCAGGGCAGGCCTCGCCTAACAACTGCAAAAAATACGTGACGTCAGCTAAAACTTGAAGTTGTAAATCAGTAAGGGTTGTCTCTTGTTTGTGACACGCACGGCATTGATCTTAGAGTTGATATTGAGGCATTAACGTCATAATTATTGGTCAAATTATGCTTGTATACATTTTACTTCGCTGACAGCCCTAACGTTCGTTTTTTTTTATATTAGCTATACAATACAGCCACAAGTGTTAATAAGTACGTAGAATCACTCATACAGCATAATTCAACGAGTCTATTATTACACGAAATATAACAATCAAAACGAAATTAACTACATATGGTATAAATAAAATATTTAAATTAGTTTGTTAGTGTGTATGTGTGTGTTTGCGCGTGAGTTAGTTACATCAGTTACAATATTGATATGGTGAGAAGGCTTTTCCCAACTCAGTGGGGTCGGCTTTCCAGTCTAACTAGGATTCGGCTGAACTGATATTTTCTGTGAAGCGACTGCCATCTGACCTTCACAACCCATGGGCGATTTCGAAGTTCTATAGTTAGACCGGTAGGATTTTCGATTTAGGGCTCCAACTACCCCTAACGACTGCCATATAGATGTTGGTATGACAACCGGGACCGACGGATTAACGTGCTCTCCGAGGCACGGAGGGGTCTCAGTGTCTTAAGAAATGGTCACCCATCCTAAGACCGGCCTGAGTCGATGTTGCTTAACCTTGGCAATGTGTTAATATTGTCGGTTACCACTAGGCCACGAGCCCCTCAAGTCCGAGTCCTTCCGTAGCTTGATAATCCATATGAAATTATGGATTCTGCTAGTGATTTATAGATAATGAGGAGGGTTTTATAAGGAACTTTATATTTAATTATAGAAAATTTTGCTAGAATTGCTCTTAGTTTATTACACACTAGGTTAATATGATCTTTCCAGTTACGGCGGTTATACATCGTTAAACCGAGGTACATTTGATTTTCGACGTATTCAATAAGGTCACAGTTACCTACAGGGCGTATTTGAATTTTTTAGATTATTCTTATGTAAACATTCGTGACAGTGTGCTATAAGATTGGGAGTAAAAGGTTTTCTGTTTTGGCTGGAGCTAATATACATAACCTTAGTCTTTTGTGCATTCAAAACCAGCCCAGCATCATGTGACCATGTTAAGAGTCTCTCAAAGTCCCCTTGAAGACGATTTTGGGCCTCGATAACACTAGTCCCGGCGGACACTATGCAAGTATCCTCTGCACATTGGAACATGTGTGTGTCTGTGGCATCGTAGCTTCCGAAAGGATGATCCGATTTGGATTTTGTTTATTTTGTAAGGTGAATTAGTCGGGATCCCCACATCCCCCCCATGTTGTTTTTTTAAGTTCTTTTAAGGACTACCTCGGTGGCACAATGGTACTATGTACGGACTGCCACGCTCGAGGTCTCGGGTTCGATTCCCGGGTCTGGTGGACAATGTATAATTCTCTTTAGAATTTTACCCAGATAATTATCCCAGAGTCTGGAACTTATGCCCGGTAAATGGCAATAGGCTCGCCCCCTATTACATGGGACCTAACATAGCTGGCGAGATGTGGGTGTGTTTGCACACCTCTGCCTACCCCTTCGGGGAAAGAGGCATGATGCTATGTATGTTTTTTTAAGTTACGCAAAACTAGTGTGACCTACGAATTTCTTTTTCACAAATTTTCAAGATCTCAAATAGATCTAAAATTAATAAAATAGGTAGGTACCTATTTTATTAATTTTATTGGCTGCAATAGACTATTAGTGCCCAGACATTTTTTGGGAAATATATTACCCTACAAGCAATGAAGTAATACGAGTAGATTTCATTTACGCTTACAATTTCATTAATTTATAAAAAAAAACAAAAAAATAATTAATAAAAATTAAAATAAATTAAATTAGCATTTAATCGACAGTTTTTGATATGTGAGAAAATACCACAATTATTCCCAATCACATAACCGACCACAATAAGAATTTTTAATGTGTTTATCTTAAAACATGTGTGAACGACTGTACCTCATTTAACGTTAGTATGTAGAAGTTTACAATTAAATTTAATGGTTTTCTAGGTCAAAAGTCAAGCGAAAATTGGACTGATATTGGGCACTATTTCAAGCACAATTTTTTAAGCCGTAAATTGTACATATAGCTCGTTCGGTATTCGCGTAGTGAAGTGAGTATGCTGGGCGTAGAACCTACGCCCAGCATACTCACTTAACGAGGCCTATAACTCCGGAGTTATTAGAGCACCGTTTTTTCTTTTTGGGCACCATTTGGCACTATGTGGGCACAATTTTTTTAAGTATGAATTATGGTTGAAGCGTACACAGATAACACAAACGGAGGTGAGTATGCTGGGCGAAACCTTCGTCCAGCATACTCATCGAACTATGGCTGTAATTTCTTAAGTATAAGAGCACAATTTTTTTCCTTTGGGCACTAATTAGCACTATTTTAGCACTATTTTTTGGCATTCATGAAATATCAGGATTCCATGGTGAGTATGCTGGACGAAGGGACACCATTACTTTTAGGACCACCCTCTGCGCTCGCTCCAAGGCGAGCATATATGTTTTAGCTGCACCTCCCCATACAACAATACAGTATCCCAAGATAGACTGACCCAGAGCAAGATAAACTATCCTCATAGTATTATGATCAGCAGAATGACGCAACTTTTTAAATATATATATTAATTTGCGCACTCTGGCAGTCAGTTGCGTTATTTGACGGGACCACTTCAGGTGATTATCTATGAAAATTCCAAAATACTTCACTTCCGTAGACCTATTAAGAGTGGTGCAATCACAGTCAGTCGCGAGTGAACATGAAGCTCTAAGAGCGAACGCATTAGATGGCTGAGTCACATTTATTTTGTGTGTGAGAAGGTTAGATAGGTAGTCTTGTCAAGATTAAGTGTCAGACGATTAATGTGCAACCATTGCACAACATGACTTAGGGACTTCTCAGTACAATCGAACAGTACTCGCCAGTCCCTACCAACGAACGAGCAAGACGGTGTCATCCGCATATGTCACTATAGAACAATCCGGCAAGGTAAGCTTACATAGGGAATTAATATATAATAGGAAAAGCGTTGGACCGAGCACGGAACCCTGCGGCACACCAAAACTAACAGTAGCACTGTCACTCAGCAATAAATCAATCCTAACACACTGCGATCTGTCTGTAAGGTAATCAGCAAAAATAGAGCCCCACATTTTTCCATTTTAGACAGCAGGTACGGTACCGAGACAGTCTCAAAAGCTTTTTAATATCAAGGAAAATACCCACGCATTTCTGGCCCGCGTCAAGGCTGTCCACGATTTTATCAACCAGACAGGCTACAGCATCCTGAGTTGATTTCCTTCCCTGAATCCAAACTGGTTTTCGGCGAGAATCTTATTTCTGTCAAGATAGGTAGTAAGTCGTGTATTTAGTAGCTTCTTTAGAACTTTTGATAGAGAAGGAAGGACCGATATTGTTCTGTAGTTATTAACACTGTCTCGGCTGCCACCCTTATGAATAGGATGAACAATAGCCCTTTTAAAACATTGGGGAAAAATATCGTTCTCTATTGAGAAGTTACAGACATGTTTGATCACAGGAACCAGAGCCAGAACATGTCTGCAGCAATCGCGTTGGAATTCCGTCCCAACCAACAGCACTATCACTGCGGAGTCCGTTGATGATGCTCTCAACCTCCCCCTCATCGGTCCGCAGCAACACAAACGAATTTAGCGTAGAGATGTCTTTTAGTGAGGCCTGGAGTAGTAGGACCAAACTTTAGTGCCAAGCTACTATCAATACCTGCGAAGTACGTATTTATTTCATTAATGGATGTGGCTGGGTCCGGTCAATTTTCATTTAAAATCTAGCGAGTAAGGATAACTAACTATTTGATTAATATAATGTAACTTCGAACTTATGAATTGAATGATTGAGTAATGATTGAATGACAGTGTCAGTTGTGTAGGTAAGTAAATTTAAGTGCAGGTTGTGTGTCTTAAGATTACATAATAATATTGTTTCAAAAAAGAGACAATGAGACAAAAAAAAAAATGAAAAAACAAACAGGCAAATAAATAATGTCCAGAACAAAATCAAGGTTTCGAGAGCTTCTCGCGGCACTGTGGAGAATTAATTGTAATGGGAACTGATCCCTCTTTTTCGCGCAATAATATTTTACCGTTTCGGATCCAAGAAAATTTATAATTGTTATTCTTAGCAAAATTCCGAGCATCATAAAATAACTGTCTCAGCGATGCAGGCAGGTGCTCGGCGATAAAAATAGGAATGCGGGGACCACCTATTCCTAGGTGTACAGTGCTAAGCTTGTCTTCACGAGGTCTTTCCTTATTAAAAGTTTGCGCTGCCTCCAGGACTTGGTTCTTCGTTAGTAGTGAGTTATTGGGCATTCTACCCACCTTAGTTCCATCGGTTATCTTCGATAACCTCAGTCACGGTGGGATAGAATGCCCAATAACTCTTTGTAAAATCATTTACCTAAGCCAACGTTCCACATTTTAATGCCGTTCAATACACCCGTTCCGTCAATGTTTAACCAATTTCACTTGCTAGATGATTGCTTTCGTACAGCAAACTAACCCGATGCATGTTTGTTAACATGAACACGTTAAGATCACATTTTTAAGATAGATAAAGGTGGGACAGAATGCCCACCCATTCTACCCCACCTTAGTTACATCGGTTATCTTCGATAACCTCAGTCACGGTGGGATAGAATGCCCAATAACTCTTTGTAAAATCATTTAACTAAGCCAACGTTCCACATTTTAATGCCGTTCAATACACTACCGCTCCGTCAATGGTTAACGAATTTCACTTGCTAGATGATTGCTTTCGTACAGCAAACTAACCCGATGCATGTTTGTTAACATGAACACGTTAAGATCACATTTTTAAGATAGATAAAGGTGGGACAGAATGCCCAATATCACTTTGGATTAGAATTTGTACATTTTAGAATTCTAACATAGCGAAAAACGTAAACTTGTTCGTCATGATGATAGTTTTGTAAATGCTATAGGATATTAAATTAAAAAACTGAAAACTATATAATAATAGATTTTTATTTTTTACAGTTTTACTTAGTTTAGTTTATTAAAATAATTATAATTTGTTAATTCTAGTTAAATCCAATAAGCTAGCAGTCCCGTTATTAGTAGACCTTAGTCCGATATAACGGGTCTGATCACAAGACATCATGTCACAGGGCTAGTTACGTCACTTTCACACTATCATGTAGGATCTCAAATGATATACATCACAAAACTTCGTGTTTAGTGCACATAACATGTGAATATTATTTGCTTATTTTATGCTAACTTATAAAAGGTACGCAGCTTATAAAAGGTCTGTAAGAAGCGGATTTTCCTGATACAAGCATATATTTGTGCAATAGGAGATCTCTCCAAACATTGTAACATGTACTTAAAAGAAACAGTAAATAAACATTTTTATTTACTAATTTAAAAATTAAAAATATTGGTATGACCCCATGCTCGAGTTGAAATCTTATCTTTTGCAATTACTCTTTTATCATCATCACCAGACAACGCAATTTTTGTTACAGCACATGTAAATAGCTCATGTTTTATTGACTTAAATAAAACATTTGTTTTATGAACGGAAACAAACTATGCCTTTTTGTATTTATGCAGATTTTGAATCGATGCTACAAACAAGTACTGAGCCTAATAATTGTTCTAGTAAAAATATGAACATGTTTCACCAACACGTACCGGTTGCTTTTGGTTATTATATTGTATGCTCTGATGAACCTAGCTATAATCGTTACGTGTTATATCGAGGTCCAGACTGTGATAAGCGGTTTGTTGACTATATAATTAAAGACGTGCAAAAAAATTATGATATAATTAAGTCACCAGCTGCAATGATATTTTCCACGGAGGGATGTCATATCTGTCAAAACTTTCTTTTTTGGGACAAAGTCCGTGATCAACCCTGCCATGGAACTTGTCCTTCATTCACGAAATAGTTCATAAAGTCGTCCCGTGTTTTCTTAGCAGCATTTGTTATATTTCCTTGGTGTCTTCTATCTAAATCTATCATATCTAAACCGCCGAAGTGAAACCCTCTATAATTGTTCCGCTATCAAAAATTTCCCTATCAAGAGTTTCAGGAGGACTGTAAATGGCTTGGTTTGTTACAGTCGTCGACAACTGTGACTACTGGTGAGGCGTCGAGCTCAAGCAGCGACGAGTTTTTCTCTCCGCCGACGTCGCCTCTACCTGTACGTCGGCAGGGGAGAGGCCGGCCACCGACTGGCTTGGGACCCCGAGGCCCTCCGGCTTCGATTACGGACCCCGCTACCGGTGGTAATGTGCACCGCATTCGATGGAACTTCGGTATGAATGAAAACGTGATGCGGGCATATTTTGTGGCTACAGAAGGGGGAACTAACCTCACTGCGTACCGTGTTCGCATGCTACCTCTGTTTCAGGTACTTGAACCAGATGTCAACGTATCGGCACAACGCCTATCGGATCAGGTGCGCGCCATAAAACGCTGTCACCTGTTGGATGACGCTACACTTGAGAGGCTACGCTTAGAAGTGTGTAGTGGTATCACGCCTTCTTCATTGCAACCATTACCTGTGCCATTACAAAGTAACCGTAATGAAATAACGCAAGAAAACATCATCTCACATGTTGGTGAAGAAGTGAGTGATGCTGCTATACCTGTAAGTACTCAATACAATGAGGAATTAAGGAGCGCTTTGGAGCGAGCGATTGGTGAGTTTCAATCTGTCCCTATTGAGTGTAGACCGCGGCTTCCGCGTTTGCCCACACATAAAAAAAACGTGGCGCTAGTGTGTGCCCTAGACTCGATGTTAACATCGTTTTTTAACAACTGCAGAAACATTACTGATGCCCATTCCATTCTGTACTGTGCAGCTGTTGCAGTATGTCGAATAGCTGGTGTTAAATTTTTTAAACAAGAAACAGCTATTCGACCAAAGCCTGCTGTACCAGCTTGGCAGTGCAGAATTGAACGGCGCATCAAAGAGGCTAGGGTGCTCATTGGCAAGCTACACTGCTTCAGGACGGGCAATACACGCCCGAGAGTCATGCGCTTTGTGACCCGTGTATTCGTGGGAACTAATATTAGGCCCTATGAATACTCTGTTCGGGTCACAGAGCGCATCGATTACCTGAAGCAGAAAGTTTATGCGTGGGCGAACCGCATAAGGCGGTACAAAAAAAGAGTGGACAGATACACTCAGAATCGCTTGTTCCAAAAAAATGAGAGGTGGGTATATAGAGGGTGGGAGCGACCTAACTCGGATGTGACTGATGGGAGTCTACCTGATGCTGTTTCTACAGTTAACTTCTGGAAAAGCATCTGGTCGACGCCCGTCAGTCATACACGGATCAGGATGCGTGGATTAGGGATGTTGAGCGGGCGTGTGAACCAATTGCAGCTATGGAACCTATAACCATATCTGAAGAAGATATTGGTTGTGCAGTTCGTTCGTTGCCAAATTGGAAATCTGCTGGACCGGACGGACTGCACAACTTTTGGTTAAAATGGTTCCGTAGCTCACACGCTTGCTTGGCATCTTGCTTCCAGTCATCCCTTGAGTCATCGTCGCTTCCAGCTTTTATGACTACCGGAGTAACCCACCTCCTATACAAGTCTGGTAGTACCACAGACCCCAAAAATTATAGACCTATAACTGGTCTACCTACCATATACAAACTTTTTACATCAATCCTGAGAGTAAAAATATATTCACATGTACAAAACAATAACATCTTGTCAATCTCTCAGAATGGATGTAAAAGTGGGGCACGTTTTTTTTTTTTTTTTTTATTTTATTTTTTATATTTGGTTCGCCAAATTGACGCCGCCCGCCTGGTGGTAAGTCGTGACGACGTCTAGCGATTGTGGGCCACTCTCACAGCACACATTACTATTGAGAGTGGCCCTCAACTTGACGACCTACTGATGTGCCTCTTCACGCTCCGCTTAAAGAACCCAGGATTATATGTGGGAGGAAACACGTGCACAGGCAGGGCGTTCCAGGCCACTATCGTTCGGCAGAGAAACGAACGTTTAAAACGTTCGGTTCTCGCGAACATGCTATCCACTGTGTGGGGGTGGCATCTCTGCCCGGCACGAGTCGTTCGGGATCGGAAGGAAGAGGGTGGGATCAGATTGAAGAGCTCTTCAGAACACTCGCCGTGGTAAATACGGTAGAATGCGGCCAAGGAAGCTATTGTTCGGCGCTGAACTAGCGGCTCAAGGCTTCCCGTTACCTCCGGACAATCTATAATACGGATAGCCCGTCGCTGCATAGCGTCGAGAGCGTCCAGCAGATACTTCGCGGAGCCGTCCCAGAGGTGAGAGCAGTATTCGACGCAGGGTCTAATCTGCGTCTTGTACAGCAGACACCTCTGGTCCGGTGTAAAGAATCTCTTTACCTTATTCAGTATTCCTAGTTTCCGCGAAGCTAGCCCTATACATCTTTCGATGTAGTTTTTATTATTGAGCTCTCGACGAACGTCTATGCCAAGGATATCAAGGTTGTCCTTCATTGGTAATAATGCATTCTGAAGAGAGGGTAGGGGAAGGAAAGGGGATTTCTTCGCAGTAAATGCACACGCCTGTGTTTTGCGGGCATTGAACTCGACCAGGTTCTCGGTACCCCATTGAGAGATACTGTCGAGGTTACGGTCGAGATCAGCCACGAGTCGTCGTCTCTCCTCCTCAATCTCAGATCGCCCCGCCGTCGGACGAACCGAGTAACTCCCGTGCAGTGTGCTGTCATCTGCATAGCAATGAATGTTCCCGAGGGATAGCATATCATTGATATGCAGAAGAAAGAGAGTTGGTGATAGTACGGACCCCTGCGGTACCCCGGCATTCACTTGCAAGAAGCGAGAAGCCTGGCCATCGCAGAGGACCCGCACTCGGCGCTCGTTTAAAAAACTGGCAATCCAGCTGCACAGTTGAGGAGGTAGACCATATGCCGGAAGCTTGGAAAGGAGCGAAGCATGCCAGACCCTATCGAAGGCTTTGGCGATGTCCAGGCTAATAGCCAAGGACTCGCCGTGCCTTTCCATAGCCCCACCCCAGACATTCGTTACGAATGCCAGAAGATCACCCGTTGATCGCTTTGGCCTGAAGCCGTATTGTCGATCATTGATTAGCGAGTGATCCTCTAGGAATTGCATGAGCTGCTTATTTATAAGGAGCTCAAGCACCTTGCAAATGACTGAGGTGACAGCTATGGGTCGATAGTTGCCTGGATCGGACCGATCCCCTTTCTTGGGGATCGGTTGTACGTTAGCCTCCTTCCAGACCTCCGGCACGAGCCCTGAAGAGTATGACAGGCGGTACAGACGCGTTAATACTGGAGACAACTCAGCTGCACATTTTCGTAGCACCACCGCCGGAATGCCGTCAGGGCCACTGGCTTTCCGCGTGTCGAGTGACCGCAGTACTGCCCGTACATCACATTGCCTGATAACAATATCAGGCATTGTGTGGCCACAGTTGGCGATGGCGGGGGGCTGCAGGCCACGGTCGTCGACCCGGGAATTAGCCGCAAAGAGGTCTGCGAGCATATCCGCTTTCTCTTGGGCTTTGTGAGCCAGTGTTCCATCTGGGTAACGCAGTGGTGGCAGCGAGGGCTGACAAAAGTTAGATTGCACGGCTTTGGCCAGTTGCCAGAATCCACGGCTGCCCGTGGGATGGGAAGTGAGCTCCTGACCAAGCCGCGCGACGCGCTGGGCATCCGCTCTCTTAAAGGCCCTCTTACTCGACTTTGTGGCCCGGTTGTACACTGCTTTGAGGTGGCCCACGTTTGGGTCGCGCACAGCCCGGGCCCTGATCCAGGCGCGATATGCCGACTGTTTTTGTCGAACAGCTTTGGCACAATCTCGCCCGAACCAGGGACGGGCTCTGCGGATACTGGCGACATCAGTGAAAGGGATGTAATAATCCATCCCTAAACTGATCTCGCCAGCAATAGCAGAAGCACTATCCGAAGGAGCCTTTCCTACAAAGCAGCGCTGGCTCCAGGGGACGGACGCATAATAATCGCGTAGACCGTCCCAATCCGCTGACGAGTAGTGCCATAGTCGTCGTGACGTTTGTACAGGACGTGCAGGAGGTGACACCTTCATGCCAGCGTGAACAACACAGTGGTCGGAACTACCCAGTGGGGCTCCTACTGAAACACTGGGCTGGGCGACTCGTCAGCAGTAGATCCAGCAGAGCGGGCGTGTGATCTGACCTGTCTGGTATCCGGGTGATCCCGCATACCATCTGGGTCAGACCGTGGGAGAGAGCGAACGCATGGGCGGCTCTACCCGCATGATCAGTCTTGAGGGACCCCAGCCATTCAATGTGATGGCCATTGAAGTCCCCCAGAAATACTAGGTCAGCGTTCGGGAACCGCACCTGCGCTTCATCAGCCGTCTCGCTGAGGTACTGGAAGAGCTTTGTTGTCTCAGAATCCCCTGTGTGGGATCGGTAGACGCACACGTAGATCTGGCTCATAGAGCCATGGTCTACGTGCAGCCAAAGGACGGAATTGGAGGGGTTCTCTAGGCAGCGCAACCGGCGGCAGCAAACATCCGCCCTAACGAACACGCACACCCCGGCTTTGTCTCGAAATTGTTCCTCGATGACATAGCCGGGGTAACACAGGTAAGACGTGTCGTCAGGGCGGCGTATTTGTGTCTCCGTGAGGAACATCACAGCGGGCCGTGCCGTCTCAAGGTGGTGGTGGACGGTATCGAGGTTCGCATGGAGTCCACGGACGTTAGTGAACTCCACCTCGAAATGTGAAGTTGTGGGGTTTCCTAGGGCCGCTGTGTAACGATTATTTCTTTTTTGTTGCACTGCCATTGTAGATTTTGAAGAAGAAGCGTGAAGACAGGGCGACATTTGGTGCAGCAGTAAGTGACAAAGCGCAGGGGCTAGCTTTGTCTAGAACCGTGTGGTTAGGTCGGAGCCGACTCGCCGGACGGAAGGGCTCCCAAACCCCCCTGATGCAAGGCCGCCGCTACCCCACACCGGTTACCACCCGGAGCGGCGATCCCACATCAGGATTATGCGCAACATGTGGGGCAGCCTCCTGGGATGGTTGGCCCCAGGCGGGCCCCATGACTGTGTTGCGGGCGGCCGCGGCAACGCCGTTGCTAAGGGTCTCCCTGGCCGGCGAATCGACCCACACCACCCACACTAGACTCCGTTTCGCCCCCACTGGTCCCATGCCTGCTGCACCATACATCGCCCCGGGCCCGGCGGTGCAGCTGCTGAACCCCTAACGCAACCCAGCCTGGGCTGGGTTACTTGGGGGGCTTTAGCACAGCTGCACGGTGGTACCCCCCCGGACCAACACTGTTGTACCACCTGGTACCCACGTAGGGGCCGAAGCCACTCCATAGGTACCGTAAATTAACGAGCCTCGTCCGTTTATCAGCAGGTGCGCCACTAGCAGGTGAGGTCGCTGGGGCCCTATAGATGTTGGTAGAGCCCCTTTGCACCCAAAAACGTGGTACGAAAGAGCTCCTTATTATTGACATGGCTGTTTGCCAGCAGGTACGCCGCAACCGAAAGAACCTTGCGACATGCTGGATTGACTATAAGAAAGCGTACGATTCTGTGCCTCATACATGGCTTCGGAGGGTGCTAGAGCTGTATAAAGTTGATGCAACTCTATGCACCTTTTTGGGGTCATGTATGAGACAATGGAGTACGGTTCTTGTTTATCCAGGGTGTCGTCAGGTTCTAGGAGGTGGTGTACCAATAGGGATTGAGAGAGGTATTTTCCAGGGTGATAGTCCGTTGTGGTTTTGTCTAGCACTGAATCCTCTCAGTACGTTACTAGAGGGTTCAGGGTTAGGCTATCGGATGCGCAGAAGGGGGTCAAATTTTGTCCCACCTTTTTTACATGGATGACCTAAAGTTATTTGCCCTAATGGCCCCGATTTGATGGCTTTGCTAAAAGTTACTGAAACTTTTAGTAAGGCCATCAGTATGGAGTTTGGGGTAGATAAGTGTGCGGTCATGCATGTAAAAAGGGGCGGGATTGTGGAATCTGAAGGAGTCAATCTTTCAGATTTCACACGATTTGGGTCGCTCTCCGCAACCGAAACCTACGAATATCTAGGTATGTCTCAAGTTCTGTGTATTGCTGAGACTGACATGAAACAGAAGTTGCAGGATCGTTTCTTTGGCCGCCTGAAAAAAATACTGAAAAGTCTTTTATCAGGCGGTAACAAGGTGCGTGCTGTCAACGGCTGGGCCATGCCAGTCTTAGTATACTCTTTTGGCATACTTAGATGGACTCAGACGGAGTTAGAAGCTCTGGATAGGAAGGTGCGTTGTCTATTGACTTCATATCGAATGCACCACCCACGTTCGTCAGTAATGAGGTTGTATATACCACGGAAATGCGGGGGTCGGGGATTTTTAAATACCAAGACTCTCCATAACCGTGAGATATGCAACCTTAGAGAGTATTTCCTGCAGGTGGACGTGGATGTGCATCGAGATGTTGTGGCAATTGACAACGGACTGACCCCGCTGTCCCTTGCGAAAGAGAACTGGCGCAAACCTGTAATATTAAGTGTATCTGATCGGAAGGAAATATGGAAGAGCAAGGAACTGCATGGTCGATTTTATCGGGCTCTAAATGGGCCCGATGTTGATTCAATAGCATCGGTATCAGACACAACCAAGTAGCCAGGATAATCCACCAGCAACTTGCTCTAAAGTATAATCTTGTCGACGTGGAGGTGCCTTATTACAAGTATGTGCCCGACCCAGTTCTTGAGAACGGTCATGTCACATTGTATTGGGATCGATCTATTATCACTGATAAGACTGTTATAGCTAACAGACCTGATATAGTGATAATGGATCGATTAAAGCGCCTTGCAGTAATTGTCGATATCACTGTGCCACATGACGAGAATCTCGTGAAAGCAGAAAAAGATAAACAAATTAAATATTTAGACCTAGCTCACGAGATTGTCGACATGTGGGATGTGGATTCGGCGATTATTGTTCCGATAGTCGTATCTGCGCATGGTCTAATAGCCAAGTGCCTCGACCTCCACCTACAGAGGCTCGCGTTAGGCAGCTGGATCAAGGGCTTGATGCAGAAGGCGGTTCTGTTGAATACGGCCCGTATTGTGCGGAAGTTCCTGTCTTTGGAGCCCTAACCACCGGTAGCTTGGTCCCTGTACCCGATGCCGGTGGGTTACTGTTTTTTATATTTTTAAATGTATTATTTTATAAATCTATTTAAAAATGTAATAAATATGTGTTAAGTGTTAATAAAGAGAATAATAATAATAATTAATTAATTAATAACCTGGCCACTCTCGACATCTGTTCATACGTCATTTTTATCCGTAAAATATTTTAAATTTTTTATCAACATATCTTACCGAAATTTATACAATTACTTACAGATTTTTAAATAATAGAACCAATAAGTTTATAAATAAAATACTGCAACAGTTATTACTACAATAAACCAATTTTAATAAAAATTAAACAGCGATCTGACATGTGTCAATCGGCAATAACAACAAAAATAATATCACGACAAATGAAATTGGATATAAATGATGAATATAAACAATGCAAACAAGAGCCAGGAGCAAACAATATGCGCAACTACCACCCCCGGACTCATCACTCAGCTCCGCCCCGCAAGCGCCGGACCACTCACCTGCGACACAAGTGCTTGCTGAGGCGTCGAGCTCATAATCAAGTGATGAGTATTTTTCTCCGCCGACGTCGCCAACACCCGTGTCGGGAAAAAGAGATGGAGGGGTTTACGTACTTGATATTTAGTTCTCAGATTGCCCGGTAACCAGCTTATTCAAACATCTGCCATTCATCACAGATCGAGGTACACGACGCGTAGATAACCGAACACATACAGCATAAATTCACCATCTGAAATGAAAGTATCCGTTGATTCCAATTTAATGGAATCAGCTGGGTCTTCCTTGTGTTTGCATGGAAATCGTATGCAGAGAAATAATTTAGATGAGGTACATTCCGTGGCGTAGGTTGTTAATCGGTCATACACCAGCTATTCTGGTCATATGCCGGTCCTACTACAATGTGCATCTCATTGCTTGTCGCAACCCAAGGGAATTATGCCAACATATATTCTATGGTATGCTCGGAACCATAGAACGACAGAAAGTACCAAGCTCTACGTACTAGTAGAGCTGTGATGCACGCTTCACACTATTAGAAGCAAGCCACCATTTACTGGACTTATTCACCAGCGATCCTTCACTGGACTTAATCACCAGCGGACCCTTTTGGCATGGGGCTACAAACATACTTTCACACAATCTCTGGCCACGAGAGAGATAAAAGTCACTTACACACAAATAATAACAGGTTCAGATTTAAACTAGTATTAATACAAGTGAGACTCAGCTTTTTCTAGGTCAACCGTTAACAATGGCACGTACCAGCAGCAACTGAGGACCGTAGCCGCTCATACGGCATCAACTACTCCGTGGAATCAAGCTTCTTAACACTCGTGCAACTATTGTACTTATTAGCTTGTGCTAATACTAAACGGTTATATACGTAGCACTAGATACGAACTTTTCGTATTAGAGAATTCCTGAATTGTAAGATATTTAGTAATATTCCCATGCGAGACTGACATTTCCCACATGACATTAGGAACCGAGAGATTTGAATTTACCTTAAGAATAAAGAATTTATTTGTGGTCAAAGATCTTACCAAAGAGTCTTCAACATTGAGTTTATATCTCGCGTTGGGAAAATACGCGACACTCCCGCGTCAAAGGAATTGAGCGACGTCGAGTGAAAAAATTAATTACAGCATACAAAGTTGTGTATTTACATATATACATTTCATAGAAATGGACATAATTTATCACAGCATACAAAATTGTGTATTTACATATATACATTTCATAGAAATGGACACACCAGCCACAAAAAAAAATTCAAAGTAATATCATTAGGTTTTGTGTAGTATTATCTGAATTAATGAGATTGGGTATATTGATAGTTGAAATCATCCGTCTCAGAGCCAGTAAACTTTCTTCAGCAGACAAATCTTCAACGACTTCCAAATGTACTGCACGAATGGCTAAGCATGTGAATAGGCATATCCATCTCTTACTTGTTATTAACGAGACAATCTTGCCAACTTTCCAACTTACACGTTGTTTATCACCCTTGATTTGAACTATTTGACCCACACATGGAATTATTTTTTAAGTTATCGGTGGTTGTTTAAGTGAATGATTAAATCTTTCACGTAGGTTTGGTAAATAACGATTCTGAAACATATCAATAAATTCCTCGATATTACACGAGCTCTTCTCCAACTCATAATCAGGTTATTTTTCGTTGAAGTACCAGTTGGTGATGACAGATGATGGATAGACTCCAATTTTAAATATCTTCTTAATGTAAGAAAATCCGATGGAGTCAAAATATGCTCGAATTCAGTATCAACATATATATCCGATGCTATTTGTCTAATATCAGCATTCTTGTTCTGAAGTAAATGATGTTTAATTGTAGTGTTCAATAAAAACGGACGAAAAACGGATCCAAATGGAACTCGGATACATCTATAATGTTCAAGGTTGTTTTCTTGTATTGGTTTGTTCGTATCTTTTAACCATAAGAATCTTGTGACATCTCTGTCTGGTTCCTTAAGTCCAACTTGTAGGAAAGCCTTTTCTACATCGGCTGTTAGACCAACTTTGTGACCTCTGAATCTTATAATCAGTCCCGTTAAATCTTCTAGTAGCATTGGTCCACAATATAAACTTTCGTTCAGACTCTTGCTGTCTTTGGTCTTCGCAGATGCATCATATACAGTTCTTAAGGCTTTACCAGGTGCCAGAACTCCATGATGAGGTATATAGTGTATGGGATGATTACTTTCCTTTTGTTTTGATGTCACTAGTTCTATTACTCCTTTTTCCAATTGTTGTTTCAAAGTTTGATCATGTTAAAATTGTTTTTTGGTCCAATCTTTTAAATAAACCCACTAGACTAGATAAGCCAATCCAAAGTTTGATAAAAGGTTTGGAGGATAATTGATCCAGGGCCAACTTACATAATATCTGTTGTTTCTAAATTCTGTTGTTTCATTAAAAATTTTAATTGCGGCTTCATCTCTTTTTAATTTCAGTGAATCTATAATTCCAATAGATTCTAAGTCCCATAATAATTTTAAGTTTCCGTTATCCAATGGTTGATCAGGTTGGTTCAATCCTATCTTGCAAGAGCATTGACAATATGTCACCATAGACATTTGTTCTATAGGTTTGTTTGGTATAACACCAGAAGTGATCCAGCCAAATTCAGATTCGACTAAGTATAAGTCCTTTGCTATGCATATTTTCTTCATTAAAACAATAGAATGATAGTAATCATTTCCTAGAAGTATGTCCATTCTGTCAGACAAGGAACCGTCATCAGCCAGAGTGTAATTTTCCTTGATCTTCCAGTTGATTAATTCTTGTTCGAAACGGAACTCCTTTAGATATTGATGGGACGATGTTAGCATTATAATGTTTTCATCACTATATATATCTCTAGTCAATGCATCGAATTTTACCAATGGACTTTCAACTGTCTTCGGAGTTTCGGATCCGAAAGTAAAAATTGTAAGATGTTGATGTTCTTCTGTAGAAAGTTTCAACTCCTTGAGTTATATAATTACGTTGACTACCACAATCTAATAAAATTCTGCAATTCTTCATGATATTGTATTGTCCTCTTATCTTAACAGTTGCTGTTTGTAACAACGTGGTGCATTCTGCATTAATGTGCATAGCGTTAGTATACTGTTTCTGTTGATGTTCATTTCGATAATTCTTCTTTGTCTTAAGACACATTGCAGATCTATGACTGTTAGATTTACAAATGAAGCATTGTATATCTTTCTTACAATTCTTAAAGATATGGTCTAATTGGAAACATTTATAACACTTATTGTGTAATTGTAATTGAGCTTTTCTCTCTTCATAGGTTGAATATTTACGACAATCATTCATTGTATGGTTCTCATAACCACAAAATTCACATGGACCATATTTTGTTCTCTTTACTTCACTATTGTAATTTGTTTTCTGATTTTCATCAGATTGCCTCTTGTATGTTCCTCTATTCTTATTTATGATATTTCTATTGTTAAAAGGTCTATTTTCATGAAATGCTCTATTACGATTAGAATTTCCTTTAATGTGTAATGTTTCAATTGTGTATTGAGGCGTTTCTAATTTACTCCCTTGTGAGCATTCTGTAGTTCTTTGGTATCTATTATGATAGATAATTGTTTTACTGTATTCAGAACCGATTCTTCAGTCCTTAAACATCTTAGTTTAGCCTCATATAAAATATCTGTAGGGAATTTCTTCATGATAAGGAAATAAATCTGACTGCAGTTGATGTTATCTCCCATGGACTCGAGTACTCTTAAATGTCTCTCAATCTCGTCCAATACTTTACGACAATCTTCTGTCTTCTCGGCAGTTTCCAATTTATTTAATGCCATGTGATGAGCATGTATGATTTCAGTTTCTTTACCATATCTAGATTTCAAAGTTTCTACAACAATCTTATAATTTGCACTTGATGTGGGATACCCATCAATTAGTCTTGCAGCATCACCAGTTAAAGAACTCTTTAAGTATAGTAACTTATCAACATCACTAAGTCTTCTTCTGTTAATGTTAGATGTAAACTGGTTCCAAAATTGAAACCAATTCAAGACATTGCCATCAAATTCCGGTAATTTTAAATCTGGTAATTTGCTATACCCAGTCCTTTCTTCTACCACTTCTTGGCGGTGAGGTTTTAAATCCTTTATGTTTATTTTCGCTTCTAGTTCAATCATAGCTAATTCACCTTCCAATTGATATGTGGTAAAATCACTTATTTCATTAGTATCTGGGTTATCACTCACTTTAAAATAATTGTTTAATTCCGACGTAAAAAGCGATGATAAAAATTTAAGTTTAGCTAACGTTATTTTAACTTGTTCAATATTTTGATTCAAATCATCTGATAATCCATAGTCATGACATTCAGAGGTTAATTTCTTTATTTCCTCAATGAATTTTGATAATCTTTGAAGAATGATATTATCCATCCTCTTTATATTTGTTTTCTTGGGTGGCATAAGTCTGTAAAAGGGTGAATATAACACTAATTAAAAGGAAAATTTCTCTTATACGTAAACTCATAACAAACCAAAGGAACAGTGAAACTGCCTCTCTCGGAGGCAAAAAATTGTTTAATATTATTTAAACATACCTTTTTTGAAATTTTCATTACATTTATGTTGTTTAATCATAAAAATATTTCCAATTTAATGCAATTTTCATTTGAAAAAAATTTACGTTTTTATTGACAAGCAAATTGACAAGTGTCAAAATAATGTTTTTTTTTTTTTTGTTCGGAACTAACAATTTGTATTTGAAAAGATTTTATTCGATTCTTCGTGTTAGAAAAAAAAAACTATTTAAAAACTATTTTAAGAAAAATCGTTATTAATATTAAAATTTTATCGTTGAAAGATTTTGTTTTATTTTTGATATTTGTACGCGTAAGATGACGTCAAAATATTAAAATAATTTTTAAATGTCAAATAAAAATGACGGTGGCGCATGTTTGAATGGCTGTTTATATCGAATTTCAGTAGGCCTTGAACCAGTGTACAAGGACCAGCATCTCCACCATGTCGGGAAAAAGAGATGGGGGGTTTACGTACTTGATGTTTAGTTCTCAGATTGCCCGGTAACCAGCTTATTCAAACATCTGCCATTCATCACAGATCGAGGTACACGACGCGTAGATAACCGAAGACATACAGCATAAATTCACCATCTGAAATGAAAGTATCCGTTGATTCCAATTGAATGGAATCAGCTGGGTCTTCCTTGTGTTTGCATGGAAATCGTATGCAGAGAAATAATTTAGATGAGGTACATTCCGTCGCGTAGGTTGTTAATCGGTCATACACCAGTTATTCTGGTCATATGCCGGTCCTACTACAATGTGCATCTCATTGCTTGTCGCAACCCAAGGGAATTAGGTATGCCAACATATATTCTATGGTATGCTCGGAACCATAGAACGACAGAAAGTACCAAGCTCTACGTACTAGTAGAGCTGTGATGCACGCTTCACACTATTAGAAGCAAGCCACCATTTACTGGACTTATTCACCAGCGATCCTTCACTGGACTTAATCACCAGCGGACCCTTTTGGCATGGGGCTATAAACATACTTTCACACAATCTCTGGCCACGAGAGAGGTGAAAGTCACTCACACACAAATCATAACAGGTTCAGATTTAAACTAGTATTAATACAAGTGAGACTCAGCTTTTTCTAGGTCAACCGTTAACAATGGCACGTAACAGCAGCAACTCAGGACCGTAGCCGCTCATACGGCATCAACTACTACGTGGAATCAAGCTTCTTAACACTCGTGCAACTATTGTACTTATTAGCTTGTGCTAATACTAAACGGTTATATACGTAGCACTAGATACGAACTTTTCGTATTAGAGAATTCCTGAATTGTAAGATATTTAGTAATATTCCCATGCGAGACTAACATTTCCCACATGACATTAGGAACCGAGATAAGATTTGAATTTACCTTAAGAATAAAGAATTTATTTGTGGTCAAAGATCTTACCAAAGAGTCTTCAACATTGAGTTTATATCTCGCGTTGGGAAAATACGCGACAACCCGTACGTCGACGAGGAAGAGGCCGGCCGCCGACCAGTTTGGGTCCCCAAAGTGTACCAGCTTCGAGTAGGGTCCCCACTACCGGCGGTACTGTGCACCGCATGCGATGGACCTCATCCATCAATGTAAACGTCATGCGGGCATATTATGAGGCTACAGATGGGGAAACCAACCTGACTGCGTACCGTTCAAGGATGCTTCCTTTGTTTCAGGCTCTTGAACCAGCAATGACCGTTGCCGTCCAACGACTATCGGATCAAGTGCGGGCTATCCAACGATGTAAGTTGCTGGATCAATCTGTGCTTGATCGACTACGCATGGAAGTGTTATCTACTCGTACAGCTCCAGTGTCAACGAGAGCACCGTCACCTGAGATACCGACGGTTGCAATCTTAGCCGAGCCCGCACCCGACACGGGAGATGACACGAGTGATATATCTATCCAGGTAAGCGAGCAAATAAGGAGTACTTTGGAGGATGCAATCTCGCAGTATAGGTTCGCACTTAACTCTAGACCACGGCTACCACGTTTGCCCATGCATAAGCGAAATCCTCCGTATTTACGGACTAGCAATGATTTGCTCGATACTCACTCGATTCTTTACTGTGGAGCTATTGCCGCTTGTCGTCTTGCACGCGTTAAGTTCCCCGAAGATAACCGTGCACCACGACCGGATGGTGTTCCCGTATGGCAGGCAAGAATCGAGCGACGTATCGGCACATTTAGGACTCTCATTGCAAAGCTTATCTGTTTCAGTCGGGGAAATAACCGTCCCCAGGTCATGCGTTTCGTGACTCAGGCATTTGCTGGGACTGGTATTGGCCCCCAGCAATACGTAGCCAATGTCACGGAACGTATTGACTTTCTGAAACAGAAAGTGTATGCATGGGCGGGCCGTATCCGGCGTTACAGAGAGCGTGTGGACAGATACTGGCAGAATCGTATCTTCCAAAGTGATCAAAGGAAGGTGTATCGAGAGTGGGAGGGAACTAGACAACGTTTGAGTGACGGGCAGCTGCCAGATTCTCACACCATGAATAAATTTTGGCGTGACATATGGTCGGTGCCCGTCGAACATTCGGAGGGCGATTGGATCCGTGTCGTCGAGCGTGAATGCAATACTATTGAACCCATGGAGTCTATCACCATAGACTCCGAAGACGTTAGTTGTGCAATTCGTACGGCCCCGAACTGGAAAAGTCCTGGGCCGGATGGATTGCACAACTTTTGGATAAAGTGGGTTCAGAGCTCGCATGAACGCTTGGCTACACAGTATCAAGAAGCCCTCGAGTCTGGTTCCTTACCCGCTTTTATGACCACTGGCATCACCTTCCTGCTCCACAAATCAGGTAGTATCACGGAACCTAAAAACTATAGACCTATCACTTGCTTACCTACTATCTACAAGCTCCTTACATCTATTCTGAGAAGTAAATTAAATTCACATATAATATCGAACAACATTTTAGAAAGTGCTCAGAATGGATGTAGGGCTGGGTCACGTGGTACTAAGGAGCTACTCCTTATTGACATGGCCATTAGCCAACAGGTCAAGCGTAGTAGGGGCGCCCTCTCTACTGCCTGGATTGACTACAAGAAGGCCTATGATTCGGTGCCTCATTCATGGCTGAGGAGGATTTTAGAGTTGTATAAAATTAATCCGACTCTTAAATCCTTCTTAGTCTCGTGTATGGGGCAGTGGACCACAGTCCTTCGTCAACTAGGTAGTGGTGAGTGCGCTTCGGGTCCGCATGACTTGATAAGGATTGAGCGTGGTATATTCCAGGGCGACAGTTTGAGTCCATTGTGGTTTTGTCTAGCACTGAATCCACTTAGCACATTGTTGAAGGATTCAGGGCTAGGCTATCGGTTTTGTAGAGAGGTTGAGGTTATTTCTCACCTGTTGTATATGGATGACCTCAAACTTTTCACACTGAAGCACCAAGATTTAGTGACATTATTAAAAACTACGGAAGTTTTTAGTAATGCCATTAAGATAGAGTTCGGTGTTGAAAAGTGTGCGGTTATGCATGTACAGCGGGGGAAGGTTATAAATTCACCGAATTTACAACTTTCTGAGATAATAACTCTCAGATCTCTCACCGAGACCGAAACATACAAATACCTTTGTATGTCAGAGTCATTGGGTATAGCGGTAGAGGATATTAAGAAATCGGTGAAAGAACGTTTTTTTGGCCGCCTGACAAAAGTTCTTAACAGCTCTTTGTCCGGTGGTAACAAAATGCGGGCTTTCAACGGTTGGGTGATACCTTTATTGTTATACTCCTGTGGCATACTTAGGTGGACTCAAACGGAACTAGACGCCCTGGATAGGCGAGTCCGTCAACAACTGACATTGCATCGAATGTTACACCCTCGATCATCTGTCATGAGACTGTACATTCCGCGGAAGTGTGGGGGTCGAGGCTTTTTAAATGCCAAGAACCTCCACAACCGTGAAGTGTGCAGTCTGAGAGATTACTTTCTATAGAATTGGTGTGACATTCATTGCGATGTTGTGAAGGTTGACAAGGGCCTGACACCTCTTTCCTTGGCTAACGAGAACTGGCGTAAACCAATTACCAAAGGTGTTAAGTACTGAAGACCGTAAGGACGTATGGAAGAGCAAGGGGCTGCACGGACGGTTCTACCGAGTCTTAACAGGACTCGATGTAGACCTGCTCGCATCGGTGAACTGGCTGCGTTTTGGGGACCTCTTTGGGGAAACTGAAGGTTTTGCCTGTGCAATTGCAGATGAGGTTATCAAGACGAACAACTATCGGAAATACATCATGAAGGACAGTACGGTCGACATTTGTCGAGCATGCCACCGTCCTGGTGAATCACTTCGCCATATTATTTCCGGTTGTTCGTATCTTGCTAACACCGAGTACTTGCATAGGCACAAGCAAGTAGCCAGGATCATCCACCAGCAACTTGCTCTTCAATATGGCCTTATTGAGTCTGAAGTACCGTACTATAAGTACACACCAGTGCCAGTTCTTGAGAATGGTCGTGCATTGCTCTACTGGGACCGATCAATCATCACGGACAGGACTATTGTTGCCAATAGGTCCGATATCGTGTTGGTTGATCGGACCCAGCGTCGGGCAGTGCTCGTCGATATCGCCGTCCCGCATGACGAAAATCTCGTGAAGGCAGAGAAGGACAAACTTAGTAAATACCTTGATCTGTCCTTCGAGATAACCGCCATGTGGGACGTAGACTCGACGATCATTGTCCCGGTGGTCGTTTCGGCAAACGGATTAATAGCGAAGAGTCTCGATCAACATCTCAAGAGACTCTCGTTAGATTGTTGGATCAAGAGTCAGATTCAGAAGTCTGTTATCCTCGACACGTGCCGTATTGTTAGGAGGTTTCTCAGTCTGTAGCCTCCACTGCCGGTTGTTTGGATCCTACTCCGCTACTGGTGGGTCACTATTTTTTATATTTTTAAATGTATTTGTTTTTTATAAATGTATTTAAAAATGTATATAATAAGAGTATAAATGAATAAACGATATAATAATAATATCATTTTTATTCAGATAAATTAATCCATTTCATGGTTAGTACTACCTAAAACTATGTTAGTAAATTAAAATCAAATTAAATTTAATGTCACATTATTACACAACAACACAATAATATACCTAAACATTAAAATTTCTATTTTAGTGAGAGCGAGCGAGTGGGAACCACTTTATTGCATCCCTTTTGTTTGTGCATTTCAATCCAGTGTCGCCATATTGGCGATTCCAACCTATCAGCTACAACGCTCAACATGCTGTTGGAACTACCCCGGACCCTCCGCATCAGGGATGCAGTTCTATTGCGCAATATGGATTGAAAAGAGGTCACAACGTATTGCGCAAACATACCCGACGCACTACAGTACCTTGGCGGTCCCAACAGCATCCTAAGACCGTTGTTGTACTGAACCCGAAGGGCTCCGATCGCCAGCCGCGTATAGTCCACCCATAGACTGCACGAGTAAAAAGATTGACAGTAAGCTTTGAATAAAGTTAACTTAACATCACATGAGCTGCGTGCGAATCTACGGGCAACCATGTTGCACCTGACAGCCAGCGCCCTCCGCTCTCTGTCAATATCCAAACTATCCTTGAGGCTATCAGTAACCCAGTTTCCTAGGTATTTGAACTCGTACACTCTTTGTAATGGCTCATGCTTCAGGAAGACTGGAGGTGTGTTTGTATAATTTACATTATAAACGAAGCTCTATTCCTAGCTGCTGCAACAACTTTTAATTCGGTTAATAAATTAATATGGGAATAATGTTTCCTTTTTTTTAACCACTCTTTGCGTTTTTTTTTATTTTTTAAAACCAATAATAAACCAAGCACGGCTAAAGCATCGTCGTCCGATGACATCTTGAGAATAAAATGATGTTGTCTTCAGTCAAAAGTGAACGTGTTTGGCCTCAAGAAACGTCAGTTTGTTGACTAAACTGTTCAGTTTAAACTGACAGTTAAAACTGATCGTGGGTGCCGCTATTACACTGATTTGATAAATGCTGACTGACTATAAGTCGTAATTTGACGAAGTCAACTGACGTTTAATGTGTTGTCAGTTTTTGATGAAATAAAAATAGTGTTGTGACAAAGTGAATGATTGAAAAAACTACTGAATTAATGAAATGACCACGATTGTCTAGTGAATAGTTAGTGTGCCGAACTTCCGATATCGGGTACGGGGTTCGAATTTTAGTCGTGCTTTGTACATACCAACGAGTTTTCGACGACTATGTTCCTATAGTATCTACCTATACTGAATACCGAGTGTTTTAAATATTATTATTATATCGTTTATTCATTTCTATTCTTATTTTATACATTTTTAAATACATTTATAAAAAACACAAATACATTTAAAAATATAAAAAATAGTGACCCACCAGTAGCGGAGTAGGACCTAAACTACCGGCGGTGGAGGCTACAGACTAAGAAACCTCCTAACAATACGGCACGTGTCGAGGATAACAACCTTCTGAATCTGACTCTTGATCCAACAATCTAACGAGAGTCTCTTGAGATGTTGATCGAGACTCTTCGCTATTAATCCGTTTGCCGAAACGACCACCGGGACAATGATCGTCGAGTCTACCTCCCACATGGCGGTTATCTCGTAGGACAAATCGAGGTACTTGCTAAGTTTGTCCTTCTCTGCCTTCACGAGATTCTCGTCATGCGGGACGGCGATATCGACGAGCACTGCCCGACGCTGGGTCCGATCAACCAACACGATATCGGGCCTATTGGCAACAATAGTCCTGTCCGTGATGATTGATCGGTCCCAGTAGAGCAATGCACGACCATTCTCAAGAACTGGCACTGGTGTGTACTTATAGTACGGTACTTCAAACTCAATAAGGCCATATTGAAGAGCAAGTTGCCGGTGGATGATCCTGGCTACTTGATTGTGCCTATGCAAGTACTCTGTGTTAGCAAGATACGAACAACCGGAAATAATATGGCGAAGTGATTCACCAGGACGGCTCGACAAATGTCGACCGTACCGTCCTTCATGATGTATTTCCGATAGTTGTTCGTCTTGATAACCTCATCTGCAATTGCACAGGCAAAACCTTCAGTTTCCCCAAAGAGGTCCCCAAAACGCAGCCAGTTCACCGAAGCGAGCAGGTCTACGTCGGATCCTGTTAAGACCCGGTAGAAACGCCCGTGTAGCTCCTTACTCTTCCATACGTCCTTACGGTCTTCAGTACCTAGCACCTTTGGTTTACGCCAGTTCTCGTTAGCCAAGGAAAGAGGTGTTAGGCCCTTGTCAACCATCACGACATCGCAATGAATATCACACCCGTTCTGTACAAAGTAATCTCTCAGACTGCACACTTCACGGTTGTGGAGGTTCTTGGCATTCAAAAAGCCTCGACCCCCCCACTTCCGCGGAATGTACAGTCTCATGACAGAAGATCGTGGGTGTAACATTCGATGCAATGTCAGTTGTTGACGGACTCGCCTATCCAGGGCGTCTAATTCCGTTTGAGTCCACCTAAGTATGCCAAAGGAGTACAACAATAAAGGTATCACCCAACCGTTGAAAGCCCGCATTTTGTTACCACCGGACAAAGAACTGTTAAGAACTTTTGTCAGGCGGCCAAAAAAACGTTCTTTCACCGATTTCTTAATATCCTCTACCGCTATACCCAATGACTCTGACATACCTAGGTATTTGTATGTTTCGGTCTCGGAGAGAGATCTGAGAGTTATTATCTCAGAAAGTTGTAAATTCGGTGAATTTACAACCTTCCCCCGTTGTACATGCATAACCGCACACTTATCAACACCGAACTCCATCTTGGCATTACTAAAAACTTCCGTAGTTTTTAATAATGTCACTAAATCTTGGTGCTTCAATGTGAACAGTTTGAGGTCATCCATGTACATCAGGTGAGATATAACCTCACCCCCTCTACGAAACCGATAGCCTAGCCCTGAATACTTCAGCAATGTGCTAAGTGGATTCAGTGCTAAACAAAACCACAATGGACTCAAACTGTCGCCCTGGAATATACCACGCTCGATCCTTATCAAGCCTTGCGGGTCAGAGGCGTGCCCACCACTACCTGGTTGACGAAGGACTGTGGTCCACTGCCCCATACACGAGACTAAGAAGGATTTAAGAGTCGGATTAATTTTATACAACTCTAAAATCCTCCTCAGCCATGAATGAGGCACCGAATCATAGGCCTTCTTGTAGTCAATCCAGGCAGTAGAGAGGGCGCCCCTACTCCGCTTGACTTGTTGGCTAATGGCCATATCAATGAGGAGTAGCTCCTTAGTACCACGAGACCCAGCCCTACATCCATTCTGAGCGTTATCTAAGATATTATTAGATACTATGTGCTTATTATTATTATTTATTATCAGGCAGGCAGTTGAAACAACTGATAGTGCCTGTATCCAGTTTGGTCTCCATCAGTTTTCTCAGTGCGTTTGGTAGTAATTGTCCAGTCTGTTTTTAAATTGGTTTGTGTTCTCTGCTGATATGACACTTTCTGGAAGCATATTCCACGCTCTGACCACTCTGTTGCTAATGAAGTGCTTGTGAGGATTGTTTTGTGAGAAGGTACAACATAGCTTGAGACTGTGTCCTCTTAGGTGAACATTTTCATTGCGAGTGAATATGGAGTCAAAATTCCTAATATCGAGTGACCATGGAGGATCTTATAAGTTTCAATCAGGTCTCCACGGTCTCTGCGGTCCTTCACAGTTGTGAGGTTTGTCAGCTCTAGGCGTTCCTCATATGTATGTTGTTTTAGTGTTCTGGGTAACTTAGTGAATCTCCGTTGTACTCTCTCAAGCAGATCCACATTCTTTATGAAGTAGGGATTCCAAACTTGGAAGGCATATTCCAGTATAGGTCTGATGAAAGTTTTGTGGATCTTCAACATCATTTCCGGACTCAACGCTCCAAATGCTTTCCGAATCAGGTAGATCAAGCTATTTGCTTTTTTTGTGATTGATGTTATGTGAGTTTCCCATTTCAAATCTTCGGCAATCTTGACTCCCAGGTCCGTCTGCACTCTGACCTGACCAAGTTGTGTGTTATTCATGGTATAGGAGTAGTGCGGATTCCGGTTTCCTATATGTAGTACAGTGCACTTCGAGGCATTCAAACTTAGGAGCCATTCTTTCGACCAATCTGCTATTCTGTTCAAGTCCGCTTGGATGCTGTCATGGTTGATCAATGGGTTAGCAAATAGTTTGGTGTCGTCAGCAAATATACTAACATCACACTCCAAGCGTTGCGGCATATCAAACGTGTATATAATGTACAAAACCGGGCCCAGGACTGAGCCCTGTGGCACACCGCTGGTGATCGCGCGGTCATTCGATAAGGCCTCACCTACTCTCACACGTAAAGATCTGTGCTGCAGAAATGCTCCAATCCACGCCAGCAACTTACCACGGATTCCCACATGCTCCAATTTGAGCAGAAGTCTTCTGATCGGGACCTTATCAAAGGCTTTCTCATAGTCCAAGTAAATTACATCAACGGGCTCCCTCCTATTAAAATCAGCAGTCCACAACGACAAACATGACAGCAAGTTAGATATGGTAGAACGACTTATTTATTATATATTAAGGAAAACATTGCGTGGAAACTTGTAAGACTGTCCTATTTTCAATACATCATGCAGTTGAAACTATAGATATATAAAATATAACAGTTAGTCACCGCGCCGCGCTTTTTAATAAGCCGTCAAAAACCTGATTGTAGTTGCATACTACAAGTAACTTATATCAGAGCATTTTATACAATTTTATTGTAAAATAGAAATAATATTCTTTTATAGTTTGAAATGATTAACTATTCCCATTCATTGTTCATTCATCTGATTGAACAAGAACTGAACGCATCACTATCTATATATTTAATACGACAATTTGTCTATCTGTCTGTCCGTCCGTCGCGTTTTTCAATTATAATTAATAATACATACATTTGCATGAAACATTAAAATATTCGTAGAAGTTTAGGGAAGGATTATAAGTTTTTTTTTTTTTTACTATTTGAGGACGATATAAAGTTCGCCGGGACAACTAGTTACTTTAAATATGGCAGCATTATTTTACAAAGTGACATAAGCTACTGTCAGTTGGCTTCGTCTAATTACGACTTATGATCTATGACTTATGATTTTTTTCATTTTTTTTACGTTTTTATTTGTTGATTTATATAGGTACTTGATTTACGAAGACTGGACATTGGCAAATTGCTATAAGCAGAGGCCATAAAAAAGAATTGAATTGACTTATGATCAATTTGTTATATCAATATAAAGAAATGGATCACCTGAGGCTTTGTAGAATTTGCTTATCTGGTGACAGTAGATTGCGTTCAATCATTGATACGCATCTACAAGAAATGTTTGAGTCGTTGACTTTGGTGCCGGTAAGTAAAGCCTTTACATACACGTTTACAGATAAACGCCGGGAATTTTAATAAATAATTATCGCTAAGTTACCTATGTACTAATCCAATATACTTTTCCTTTCCAAGCTTCCGGCATATGGTCTACCTCCTCAACTGTGCAGCTGGATTGCCAGCTTTTTAAACGAGCGCCGAGTGCGGGTCCTCTGCGATGGCCAGGCTTCTCGCTTCTTGCAAGTGAATGCCGGGGTACCGCAGGGGTCCGTACTATCACCAACTCTCTTTCTTCTGCATATCAATGATATGCTATCCCTCGGGAACATTCATTGCTATGCAGATGACAGCACACTGCACGGGAGTTACTCGGTTCGTACGACGGCGGGGCGATCTGAGATTGAGGAGGAGAGACGACGACTCGTGGCTGATCTCGACCGTAACCTCGACAGTATCTCTCAATGGGGTACCGAGAACCTGGTCGAGTTCAATGCCCGCAAAACACAGGCGTGTGCATTTACTGCGAAGAAATCCCCTTTCCTTCCCCTACCCTCTCTTCAGAATGCATTATTACCAATGAAGGACAACCTTGATATCCTTGGCATAGACGTTCGTCGAGAGCTCAATAATAAAAACTACATCGAAAGATGTATAGGGCTAGCTTCGCGGACTCTAGGAATACTGAATAAGGTAAAGAGATTCTTTACACCGGACCAGAGGTGTCTGCTGTACAAGACGCAGATTAGACCCTGCGTCGAATACTGCTCTCACCTCTGGGACGGCTCCGCGAAGTATCTGCTGGACGCTCTCGACGCTATGCAGCGACGGGCTATCCGTATTATTGGTTGTCCGGAGGTAACGGGAAGCCTTGAGCCGCTAGCTCAGCGCCGAACAATAGCTTCCTTGGCCGCATTCTACCGTATTTACCATGGCGAGTGTTCTGAAGAGCTCTTCAATCTGATCCCACCCTCTTCCTTCCGATCCCGAACGACTCGTGCCGGGCAGAGATGCCACCCCCACACAGTGGATAGCATGTTCGCGAGAACCGAACGTTTTAAACGTTCGTTTCTCTGCCGAACGATAGTGGCCTGGAACGCCCTGCCTGTGCACGTGTTTCCTCCCACATATAATCCTGGGTTCTTTAAGCGGAGCGTGAAGAGGCACATCAGTAGGTCGTCAAGTTGAGGGCCACTCTCAATAGTAATGTGTGCTGTGAGAGTGGCCCACAATCGCTAGACGTCGTCACGACTTACCACCAGGCGGGCGGCGTCAATTTGGCGAACCAAATATAAAAAAAAAAAAAAAAAAAAAACTGCTGGCTTGGTTGATTAAGATGTCCCAAAAGAGGGTTGGGGTGTCGCAGAGGGTCCCATACAAAAATGAAGTCAAAATTTTCTAAGTCCCGGATTGCTTAAAAAGTGTATATTTGGATTTATTTAAGTTTTTTTTTTTTAGTTTTTTTTTTTTAAAGATTTAAAACTTATTTGGTCTAATATGAACGATTAACAGATGCTCCTATTTCTGGGTGGTTCAAACATAATAAAAAAAACCTAACCTATCCGAGTCGGGGTACTCTGGAGTCGGGGTGTTAACCATAATGATTTTCCAAGGTCATCCTCAACTACCCCCGCACCTCCCCCAATAGGTCGACAAAAATCGTAAAAATTTTACAAGTCCGTGCCCTATACAAAAATCTGTCGGAAATTCGGCTAAGTCCGGGACCCTCTTTGCGACACCCTAACCCAAAAGAGAGTACACGTTGTTGTTCCCTTAACCACCTAGCATACGTCTGATAGATCTCGACGAATTAATAATCGTGATTTTTGTTGCACCCGTGCTTCGTATGAACTTGTTTGTTCCTGTACCTTTTCCCCGCGCCCCTCAGTTCCGCCCAAGCGCGTGTCACAGTTGGACGTTTGCGCGTTTTTCTTTGGTAAGTAAAATTATGATGCCGTCCCCACGGAGAGACCCCTTTTAGGTGGTTACGTGACTTTTTTACGCATCCTCGACAGTAGCAGAGGAACTACTCCACTAGTAGTTCCAACTAGCAGTGGTGCTGAAAAAAGGCTGACAGTGCGTAAGAGATGTTCTACCTGCGATTCTAAAAAGAAACGTTAAACAGAATACATGTGTTTTGAATGCAAAGGTCCCATTTGCCTCGAATGCTCACACAAACTCTGCATTAATTGTCGAGAAAAGCTGTAAGTTTAGGTCTTGCAATTTTGTTTAAGTTTTGTTTAGATTGAGTTTTTTTTTTGATTTTTTATATTATTGTATTACTAAATTTTTAAAAAAAGTACAAAGAAGTTCCTACTAATGTGATTGTTGTGATGGATCTCATTTTCCAAATATGTTACTTTTAAAGGATAAAATTAAGACTTGTTGATTATATACTTAATTGATATTTTTATAAAAATGTTGATATTCATGTGCCTTTAAACTACAACTTACCTTACACAGTTTTACAAATGAGAATTATTTTACTCCGGTGTCTCACAGACGTATGCTAGGTGGTAGTGTGACGTCAATTGGTGCTAGGTGGCTAAGGGTTAAAGAACTAACTAAAACCAATTACAAACTCTTTCGGGCTCAGTTTTCTTATAGCTGCCGTGGAATTGGAGGTTGATTTTTTTTATTAGAAATGTTACTTGGCAATTATGGTAATTACATTAATCTATTATTTTGTAAATGTATTACAGTTGGTTAAAAAGGACCGCAGACCAGTACATGCATGTTTAGAGTGTTGCAGTCGTCTGGAGAACTGCTACCAGCTGAGGGGGAGGTGTCTCCAGAGTGAGGATCTGTTTGTACAGCTGCTGGGTTCTCAAGTGGTGAGTGTTACTATATAAAAAACTGTTATCTCCATTTTCAGTGTCACTGGCCTCCTCTGAAAACCAGCGCTGGCAAAAGTGGGTCTGCCCATGTCAGCATAAGCTGAGAGGAGACCAAATTCTACGCATATGTGACGTGTACTAGCATACACCTACGATTTTCTTGTCCTTATACCTACTTCTACTATTTATGTTAAAAAATGCCCTCCAAATCAAACCAAATCAAAAAATGTAAATTATATCAACATAGGGCATCAAAATATTGATTGTTTAACACATGGCAAAGAGTTAGAGTTGGAACTGTTAATGAATTCAGATAATATTGATATTATATATATTATATAGATTATATATTGATATTTTTTGTATTACAGTACATATGCGTAAGTCGAATGAGCTCATGTTCAATTTCAGTAATCACCGGGTTGGTAGTGCATTCTGCAGGGTGACCACAGTACGGGGGGGATCTTTGATTTTATTAAATAAAAAACTTAAATTTAAAGAACGGAAAGATATTGTGTCTGTTTCTCTAGAGAGTAAAGTCGATCTGTCTTGCGTGGAAATGGAGCAATTCACAGTAGTATGCGTGTATAAACCTGGAACCTCGCCCTTTTGCGAATTTGAGGAACTTATTGACAAAGTTCTATGTAAACTTGGAAAAACTAATAAGTACCTAATAGTTTGTGGTGATTTTAATGTCGATTTACTTGGTAATACGCCTATGAGTTATAATATTTTAAATTTATTTAAATCACACAATCTTACAAACTTATTTTTGGAGCCTACTAGATATTGTGCTACAATAGCCACTTGCCTGGATAATATATACAGTGATATGTTGCCAGAAAGTAAAAGTATTATAAAAAAGCTAGATTCAGACCATTGTGGGCAAATAGCATCTTTTAAAATCACTAAAGAAAAAGTTATAAAACGTAAAATATTATGTAGACCAATAACTGGTGACCGCTTGGAACGTATGAGGGTTGGACTTTGCAATAAAATTCCATTCTTAGACACTGGCTTAGATCCAAATGTAATGTATAAATTATTTTTTGATTCTTTTTACAATGAGTTCAAGTCCATATTCAAGTCTAAGGAGGTCATGATTAGTGATAGTCCTTCTTTCAGTGAATGGGCCACTGAGGGTATACACAAAAGTAGACAAAAACTTTATGAACTATACTCAGAAAGACAGCTTAATAGATCAGTTGAATTTCTAGATTATGTTAAAACTTATTCAAAAAAGTTTAAAGCAGATTGTTTAGCAGCTAAATCAAAATATATAAGTGATAAAATTCTCCATAGTGCAGACAAAGTTAAATCTACTTGGAAAATTGTAAACGCGGAAAGAGGTCAACAAAAATTAAATGATAATAATTTTAAACTTAATATAAATGGTAAAATAACAACATCAGACTTCGAGGTCGCTAACGAATTTGAAATTTTTTTCTTCCGAATTCCTGTAGATTTGACAAAAACCCTAGGCTCTTCAACCCCCATTGCAGAATCTTTGTTAAAAGCAAACGTTCCTTGTTGTAACGTTATATTTAAATTCAGTAAAGTTAACATAAACACCATCTTAAAAACTTTTAAATCTTTAAATATCAAGAAAACAGCTGACCTCTGGGGCATCTCTGTGTATTTAGTAAATTCTTTTGTTGAAATGGTTGCTTCTGAACTAGTAATAATATTTAATAATTGTGTTGATAGTGGTGTGTTCCCTGATTTGATGAAATCTAGTAAATTAATTCCCCTGTTTAAATCGGGTAGTACTTCAGATCCGTCCAATTTCCGTCCCATTTCTGTACTACCTACATTTAGTAAAATTTTTGAAAAAATTATGCTTAATCAAATGCAAAATCACTTTAACGTTAATAAACTATTACATACAAAACAATTCGGTTTCACTCGTGGTCGGTCCACCACTGATGCCGGAATTAAATTATAAGGGGGTGTATATACAGGGCCTGGGATGAGTCATATGATGCTTATGGTGTATTCTGTGACTTATCTAAGGCCTTCGATTGCGTTCAGCACCAGACTTTAATTAAGAAACTTGATCATTACGGAATCCGGGGGACGGCCTTGAATTTCGTCAATTCTTACTTAAGTGATAGGGTCCAGAAAGTAGTGATCAACGGTAAACAGTCACCTGGTTCTCCTGTAGCAATGGGGGTACCGCAGGGTTCAATTTTGGGACCTTTTCTTTTTCTAGTATATATTAATGATCTCCCTCACCTCATAAGAGACGACCACGAGGTAGTTTTGTTTGCTGATGACACTTCTTTAATATTTAAAGTTAAACGTGGACAGCGCGAACTTGACGATGTAAACATTGCCCTCTCTAGGATAGTCCACTGGTTTTGTGCTAATAATTTATTATTAAATGAAAATAAAACTGAATGTGTAATATTCACCTTACCCAATGTAAGACTTGTTAAAACCAGTGTTAAGGTTAGGGATGATATAATAGAATTGGTCGATGACACTGTCTTTCTGGGCATAACGTTAGACTCCAAATTGCAATGGGGGTCTCATATCGGGAAAATTTCGGCCAGGCTTAGTTCAGCAGCCTATGCTGTCAAAAAGATCCGACAACTTACAGACATTAAAACGGCGCGTCTTGTCTACTTCAGCTACTTCCACAGTATTATGACGTATGGCACACTCCTGTGGGGTAACGCTGCCGATATTGAATGCATCTTTGTGTTGCAGAAGAGGGCTGTCCGGACTATCTATGGAATGGGGTCTCGGGAGTCATTAAGAGATAAGTTTAAGCATATTAACATCCTTACAGTGTATTCACAGTATATTTATGAAATTTTATTGTATACCCACAAGAACAAAAGTAAATTTGTGAAAAATAGTGATAATCATAATCTAAACTTAAGAAATAAGGATAAACTGGCTGTTCCTAAATTTAGGCTTCATAAAGTGAGTAATTCTTTTGCGGGGAACTTTATTCGAATGTACAATACATTGCCAACCGAAATAGCAAATTTATCTGTTAATAAATTTAAAAAACTAATAAAACGTAAATTGTGCCATAAAGCTTATTATAGTATTAATGATTTCTTAGATGACAAGGCTGCCTGGTTGTAACACGAATTGCTCCTTTCTAAATAACTCTATACCTATTAGATTTAAGATGAAATATTTTGGAAAAAAGCCGATTTGAGTTTCTTGAGGGCTCTTCTCAGTCTCGTTGCATTTTGGAACCCTCGGTAGAGTCACACCAACTTTTGACGAATCTAAATAATTTTCTAAAAATTGCAAAGATAATAAACGTTATTTTATTTTATTTTTATTTTATTTTACTTGTGTATTATTATCACCATTGTGTATTATTGTCTGAGAATAAACATATTTTTTCTTTCTTCTTTCTATCTCTCAACAATTATTTATTATATATATAAAATGACAATAATATAAATGAAAGTTTTGTTGATGTTTTCACAACTTAAAACCCTTCCTTGTACCTACGTCAGCAAATATTTTAGAACCAAAACTATCTGAAGAGTCTCAAGAGGTTATGACTAACAAATTTCAGTTAACCTCAAATCCCGGAGTCTCGGGTCAGGTCCAATATAGATAAATATGTTATAACAATTCACACAACGCCATCTAGTCTCAAACTAATCTAATCTTGTGATATGGGTACTACTGATATAACTGATATAAATAGTTATGTACATTTTTTTTGTAAATACATGCATATTATACATAGGAAACACCCAGACTTCGATACAAACGTATCTGTCTTCATACAAAGTTTGTCCCGACCGGGAATCGAACCCGAGACTCCTGCGTGGTAAGCGGACACACTACCGACCACACCACCGAAGCAGTCAAAAATATTTGTATGTTTCAAGAGATTTTCTATGTATATTAAATTTATATCTGTAACAGTAGGTATCTTGTAGTTATTTAGTTGTCTTAGCACAATCTCTGCTGTTGGTGATGTATGAATAGTATGAAACTAAACTCGGCTTGTGCTATGAGACCTAGATAACTGATACAACATTATATACTTGTTGTTTGTACATACATTTGACGGCGTGGTCGGTAGTGCATCGGTGTTTGTGTGATCCAATAATGTTTGCTACGAAGTTTGGGTGTTTTCTATGTATACTATGTATGACTTTAGAAATATATAAGTATGTTTATCAGTTGTCTAGATCCCATAGCACAAGCTTATAGCTTAGTCTGGGCTAGATAGCGTTGCATGAGAATGTCCAAAATATACATTTTATTTTATTTATAAATACAGCAAGTCAGACTGACTAGAGTAAAGTCAGAGCCAAATGTGGATCCCGAGCTCCAGGAGACTTCGCAACCATCTGATAGTGTGGAAGTGAAGCGAGAAGTGACAGAAGAAGATAGCGTAGGTGCGTGTGAGACTTTGATTATTTGGATATTAAATTAGGTGATGCCTGTGGCTCTGCTCTCATGGAAGATTCTGTGCAATATATCTTTCGGAGCAAATCCATATTTATAGTTATAAACCAAATAGTTATAGTTTTGGGTGCGTATGTGTGTCTGTATTTTAGTTTTCTTTGTTCTGCTGTATAGGTCTAACGGCTAGATGGATAGATGAAAGAGGTTTACAAAGAATAGTCTCTGAGCCCCGAGTGTCAGAGCATTCTCCTTGTTAGGGATAGGTCACTGGTCCGATTCTGGCCGATGACATTCGTTTTTGTGATTTATAATTTTTATCAAAATTTCAGGTTATGAATGTTTGAAATTTGTACATGACAGTCTGACTAGAGTAAAGTCAGAGCCAAATGTGGATCCCGAGCTCCAGGAGACTTCGCAACCATCTGATAGTGTGGAAGTGAAGCGAGAAGTAACAGAAGAAGATAGCGTAGGTGCGTGTGAGACTTTGATTATTTGGATATTAAATTAGGTGATGCCTGTGGCTCTGCTCTCATGGAAGATTCTGTGCAATATACCTTTCGGAGCAAAATAATTATTAGAGGTATAAGCCAAATAGTTATATTTTTGAGTGCGTATGTGTGTATGTATAAAAGCTGCTACACACAGTGCCGCCGGGTTTATGCCGAGCGGCACTGCCGCCGGCAATACAAGCCGCCGGCTTAGTCCACGCATAGCCGCCAAGCATCATTCCGGTTGTACCAGTCATGTATGTATGAAATGACGCCGGCACCCCGCGCAACCCGCCGGCACAGCCCGGCGGCCATTGCCGGCGGCTTCTTTGTGCGGCAAGCCGGCGGCTTTATAAGCCGCCGGGTAAGCGGCGGCATGGCCGGTGGCACTGCCGCCGGCACTGTATGTAGCAGCTTTTATAGTTTTTTTTGTTCTGCTGTATAGGTCTAACGGCTAGATGGATAGATGAAAGCGGTTTACAAAGAATAGTCTCTGAGCCCCGAGTGTCAGAGCATTCTCCTTGTTAGGGATAGGTCACTGGTCCGATTCTGGCCGATGACATTCGTTTTTGTGATTTATAATTTTTATCAAAATTTCAGGTTATGAATGTTTGAAATTTGTACATGACAGTCTGACTAGAGTAAAGTCAGAGCCAAATGTGGATCCCGAGCTCCAGGAGACTTCGCAACCATCTGATAGTGTGGAAGTGAAGCGAGAAGTAACAGAAGAAGATAGCGCAGGTGCGTGTGAGACTTTGATTATTTGGATATTAAACTAGGTGATGCCTGTGGCTCTGCTCTCATGGAAGATTCTGTGCAATATATCTTTCGGAGCAAATCCATATTTATAGTTATAAACCAAATAGTTATATTTTTGAGTGCGTCTGTGTGTAATGTGACAGACAATAATTTAATAAATTGTTTGAGGGTAGTTTAAAATTTTTGTAGTCTTTCAATATTGAAAACACTGTTTTATGGTAAAATCAGTGGTATAATTGCATTATTTACTGTTTCATTTTAGTTCTGGGGGTTTTATTCGTGTTGTGCAGCACTTTTTTAAGTGGATTCTTACAAATTTACGACACTTTTTGATTTAAAACCAAGAGACACTTTAACGATAGTACTTCACTTGACAGACGCCGATCCCCAAAGTTAAAGTCATTGAGGGTTGCCATATCCAAGAAAGTGTTGCAACTAGACTAATAAAATATTATACTAATAAATTATTAGGGGTAATTTTGTGTAGCAAATTGGAAACATACATTTTTACTATTATCAAGAAAATGGATAACTCTATTCAATTAATTCTGGAAAAAATGGAAGAACAATTTGTAAAACAAGTGAATCTTATAACCGATAAGGTCACCGAAAATATTTCAAACATTATTGAGGATAAACTTAAACCACTAGTAGAAGAGAACAAAAAACTCAATGCAGAAGTTAACTTCTTAAAACAAAAAATTCTTAGTACGTAGTAATTATTCTTAGAACGAGAAGTAAGGAAGAACAATATAATTGTTCACGGTGTAGAAGAAACTGAGGAGACCTACACTGATACATTGAACTTAATAGTGCAAACCTTTAATTTAATAAGTGATAAACAAAACTGGGATATATGGGACGCAGTAACGCTCGCAGATTAGGTCGAAGAGATGAAACGAAAAACCGACCTATCTTAGTTACTGTTACTCTAGAATGGCGTAAATTCCAACTCCTCAAAAACAAAAAATTACTCCCTCAAGGGATATATTATTATCTAACTGAAGATTTCCCTAAAGAAATTTGAACAAGAGCAAAAAAACTAAATATAAAGAAACAAGAAGAAATTAAGAAAGGAACTATAGCCCACATCCGATACGACAAACTAATAATAAAAGAAACCGATAAGAGAAAAAGATCTCCATCAAAGTCACCTAAGTCACCACAAGAACACCAAATGACACCTGGACCGGCAAAATTAAATAAGACACACACAATTTGCCTCCAGGCCCCGATTAAACTGCTTCTCAGACACAAACAAAAAATAGCAACTAAAATACAGGCCCGATGCAACAACAAACCAAACAACAACAGCTATGAACACAAAACCTTCTCCAAGCCGGTTGGTCTCCGTGGAGAAGTATGACCACAACCCTCCAATACATCAATGCCAAAATCCCAACTTGAAAAACTATAACACAAATCTCTTATATATATGTAAGACAACAGATAATAAATCTAGCAATCTTTATTTAAATATATGCCCGAAGGTAAGGGACCTGTGGCCTTTGAGGAAATTGAGCCGACCCCTAGTAGTAGTATGTATGGGGGTGAACGTAATTCTGTTGAGCATAACATTATGTCTAGTAGTTTAAGCATAGTACACCAAAACATTCAAGGCTTATCTGATAAACTTTTAGAAATTGACCTTTACATTAGGGACCACAATGTTCATATTTTTTGTATCACGAGCATTGGTTAAAAAGGGGGCTCGTGGTCTAGTAGTAACCGACAATGTTAACACATTGCAAAGGTTAAGCAGCATCGAGTCAGGCCGGTCTTAGGATGGGTGACCATTTCTTAAGACACTGAGACCCCTCCGTGCCTCGGAGAGCACGTTAAGCCGTCGGTCCCGGTTGTCATACAAACATCTATGGCAGTTGTTAGGGGTAGTTGGAGCCCTAAATCAAAAATCCGATCGGTCTAACTACAGAACTTCAATGTCGCCCATGGGTTGTGGAGGTCAGATGGCAGTCGCTTCACGGAAAATATCGAAGTTCAGCTGAATCGCAGTTAGACTGGAAAGCCGACCCCAACTTTAGTTGGGAAAAGGCTCGGTGAATGATGATGAGAGCATTGGTTAAAAGACCACGAATTATTGTTCAACAGTGAATTTTACTCACTTATTAGTGCGTTCGCAAGAAAGAAGGCTATTCGTGGTGGCTCCGTAATATTCGTGTCTAATAATATAAAATGTAAAACGTAAAGATATTGTTGCTTTTTCTATAGAGCGCACTGTGGAATTGTCCTGTGTTGAGCTTGAGCGACTCATTGTCCTCTGTGTCTATAGCCCACCGGATTGTGATTACGATTCATTTGAGATAGTAATGGAAAATGTATTGAAACAATTGTGTCTTAGTAAAAAGCATATTGTGTGTGGTGATTTTAATTTTAATCTTGATGCACTTGTGCAGTCACCTAAATGCCTTAAATTTATCAATATATTCAGTTCCTTCGGCTTACAACACTTATTTTCAGAGCCAACTAGAATCACGTCACATTCTGCAACATGTCTAGATAATATATTTTGCAACTGTGAACTCCTGACAAAGGAGGTATTAAGTAACTTCAAATCTGACCATCTGGGGCAGAAGGTCGTATTTCCCATCAATATCACGGCTAAAGGAAAAAAAAAATTTCATGTAGGCCAATGAGTACATATCGCCTAGAACGATTTAATGAAAGCGTTTCTGCATTTAATACAATTAAATCTGAGTTCGAAAATATATTTAAATCAAGAACTTTTTATAAAAATGGAAACCTCCAGTTCTGTGACTGGGCAACCACTGGCATCTACAAAAGTAGAGCTAAGTTGTATGAATTATATGGTATGAAGCAATATAATTTTAATCCTGATTTTATTCAGTATGTTAAAGATTATTCCATAACTTTCAGAAAAGCGTGTGTTGCTGCCAAGTCATTATATTTGAGTAATAAAATTAAACAGTCCAACAATAAAGTCAAAACGACTTGGAATATAATTAATGCTGAAACCGGTCGCCTAAAGCCCCGTGACAATGACTTTGAATTAATTATTGATAAAAAAGTCATTAACAACGAACCAGATGTAGCACAAACCTTTAATAATTTTTTTATAGACATACCCGCGAATATAACTAGCTCCTTGAATTATTGCTCAGTTAAAGCTCAACGTATGCTGGAAAGCGGCATGAATCAGTGTCATGTCTCATTTAGCTTTGAATATGTAAACCGCAATGATATTATAAAAGTATTCAAGTCGCTTAACTCAAAAAAGACAGCTGACTTGTGGGGTATTTCTGTAAAATTGCTTCAGTCCATTATTGTGAATATATCTCCACATCTAGCTGCAATATTTAATAAATGTGTCAATAGTGGAGTGTTTCCTGATCTCATGAAATACAGTAAAGTGATACCTTTATTTGAAACTGGATCAAAAAGCGACCCTGGTAATTTTAGACCAATTTCAATACTACCTGCCATTAGTAAAATTTTTGAAAAAATTATATTGCAGCAATTATAATCACATTTTAATTCAAATATGCTACTACATAATGAGCAGTATGGATTCACAAGAGGTCGTTCTACCATTCACGCAGGGGTAACGCATATTTTCAATGCCTGGGAGAATAAGCAAGATGCCATTGGTATATTTTACGATCTCTCCAAAGCTTTTGATTGCGTTGAACATAATACCCTATTACGGAAACTCTTAAGTCCTCAGGTAGCTTATGTAAGCCAGAGGATCACAGGGATGTTTAGATCTCTGTACCCCCTGAGAACACTGTTACCGACCACAACCAAGATAACGCTGGTGCAGACTTTACTATTTCCTGTCATTGATTATGGTGATGTGTGTTACTTCGACCTGAATGCAGACCTCCTCAATAAGCTGGACCGTCTTCTAAACAATTGCATTCGATTCGTTCATATTCTTCGTAAGTATGATCATGTCTCTAGTTTTCATTCAGTACTGCAGTGGTTACCCATACGACAGCGGCGTAGTTGTCGTGCTCTGACAATGCTCTACAACATCATACATTCTCCGACTACCCCCTCGTACTTGTCTACCCAGTTCCAGTATATTTGCGCCAATCACAGTCGTAATTTGCGGTCTGCTGACAATCAGCTTCTTTTGTGCCCTAGCCATACATCTAGTCTTGTCCACTCTTCGTTTTTTGTCCAGTCTGTCCTTCTTTGGAATGCCCTTCCTCAGGATATCAGGATGTCCACTACCCGTTATAGTTTTAAGAAAAAAGTTCGTCACCACTATCTCAATCTACTGACAGAGCTGTCGCAGTAGCATTGTTTAGTATAATCTTTATTGTTTAGTATAATGGCTTTATGTATGTATGTATATGTAAGTATTATATATGTATATAATTATCTATGTTATATTATATATTATGTAGTTTATTGATGGTAAGTATTTTTTTTTAAGTATTTCAGATAGTATATGATGAAACAAATGTACAAAGGCGGACTTAATGCCGGAGGCATTTTCTACCAGTCAACCTTAGGGTGATGCAGAGAATGTACTGGGTAGGTGCATACACGGTATACTTCAATAAAAATTATTATGGTATCAGAGATTCGGCACTGGACCTAGTTGCCTCATACCTCAGTGATAGAATACAACATGTTGATATCAATGGTAGTCGGTCTTTAGGGGCTTCTGTAGCTATGGGCGTGCCACAAGGATCAATTCTAGGTCCGTTTCTATTTTTAGTTTACATTAATGATCTACCGTTCTACGTACAGAACTTGAGCGACATTGTTCTATTCGCCGATGATACATCACTTATTTTTAAAGTTGATCGCAAGCTGAGGAATTGAATTCTGGATTGGTTTACAACCAACAATTTACTTCTGAACGCAAAAAAACTAAATGTGTTAGAAAGAGTAGGAGAAGAAGTCAGATTTGTGGGAAGGACAATTGAGGCGGTAGGGGAGGTGAGGCCGGCACGATTCATCTGATGCACGCATCAGTGTGAACCGCTCCCGCAGGTAAGAAGGATATGAGGGATTGTGTAGGACATTGAAGAGGAGACATAATAACCGTAGTATTTCTACGAAGGCGGATTGGGAGCCACTTGAGTTCCTTGCGAAATTTTGAGACGTGATCATACTTACGTAAGTTAAAAATAAATCGGATACCTAAGTTTTGCAACCGCTCAAGTTTGTTTGTATTGTATTTACTGGCGAATAAAAAGAGTGGCCGTGAGTTTTTCTTGCCAGGTTTTTTCCTCACCTATTGCATCTGGCGGTAAATGACAATGTAGAAGCATTTTCTTTTTTTTTAACGTTCATAATTGTTACTTTGTGACCTACATGAATAAAGATATTTTGATTTTGATTTTGATTTTCATACAATGTTAGATCCCTGTCATCTGAAGAAAGACTCATTGAACTATATGATGCTCTGAAAAACATTAGATTCGACATCATAGGACTGTCAGAGGTAAAAAGAATGGGTTGTGAAATAGAAGAATACCACGACTATGTCCTCTGTTACATAGGTCAAACAAAAGGTCTACACGGCGTGGGGTTTCTGGTAAGGAAACACTTTAAAGAAAACATCACAAACTTTATAGCCATATCCGAAAGAGTTGCAATGTTGCAACTGAAGTTTGATACCCTTGACATCTCAATAATTCAAACTTATGCACCAACTATGAAATCAACTGAAGACGAGCTAGAGACCTTTTACAGTGACATCAGAAAAGCACACTCAGAGGCACAAGGAGTCATCCTAGAAATAGGCGATTGTAATGCTAAAGTTGCGCAACCAACCGAAAATGAAAGTCTGATTATGGGCAAATATGGCTATGGCATCCGCAATGAACGAGGGAAGAGACTAATACTACACGCCTTAGAATATAAACTATCAATTATGAACACATTCTTTAAGAAAAAAGACTCCCGTAAATTGACATGGCTATCGCCCTGCTCGAAGACTAAAAATTAAGTTGATTTTATTCTCTCGAATAAGCCAGAAATAATAAAGAATGTCGAAGTTCTTAATAACATTCAATATTCCTCTGATCACAGACTAGTAAGAGCAACAATAAAATTGTCAGTTCCATGAAAAAGTTGAAAACACTATCAAACTTACTCAAAAACACCTACGTCTGATCACGACATAGAATTATATTTGAACCATTTAAGCACTTTAAGGACCATCAAACCCAAACAGCAAATGTCCATGATTATTGCAACTTATTAGAAGAAGCTATAAACAAAAGTCTGAAAATAGAATATAGTACCTTGAAAAAGAAAAGCATCCTTAGTGATGAAACTCAAAACTTAATACTAAAAAGATCTAAATTAATTCATACGAAGTGCAAAACCAAAGCTATGAAAGAAGAACTCGGTAAACTATTTAAAGAAGTTAAGAAATCAATAAAAAAAGATTACAGTGAACACAGGAAAGAAATTATTAAATACAACTTAAAAAAATTTAGAAGCATAAAACGAGGGAAAAAAGATCTGAAACTGCATAATACTTGGATACATAAATTGGACAACAAATCAAAAGGAACTACAATTACTTCAAGGAATGAAGTTATAGATGTTGCTACAACTTTCTATAGAGATCTTTATAAAACACAAGACCAAGAGCATGAGTTTGCCAACTACGAAGAAGTAACCACTACTACTGCACAAACAATAACAAATATAGAAGAAAAAGAAGTGTACAACGAGATCAAACTCCTAAAAAATGATAGAAGTCCAGGACCTGACGCAATAAACAACGAAGCAATAAAACTAGGATCACCAGTTCTTTTGCACCACATAACACAATTGTTTAATATGGTATTAGAGACATGCACCATACCAAAACAGTGGCACGCCTCAGATATAGTACTAATCTACAAAAAAGGAGACGCCCTGGACATATCTAATTACCGACCAATCAGCTTACTACCTAGTATTTATAAACTGTTCACGTCCACTTTACTGAAACGCATAACACCTTTAATTGATGCTTCACAGTCTGTGGAACAAGCAGGCTTTCGCTCTGGTTTCTGCACAGCAGACCATATCCACACCCTGGACCAAGTTATTCAAAAATACCAGGAGTTCAATAGACCTCTTTACATTGCATTTGTTGACTACAGTAAGGCTTTTGATACCATCATACAGCAATCTGGCAAGCCCTAAATTCGGCAGGAGTAAACACACAGTACATTGAACTAATTCAAAACATCTACAGGTACAATGTCAGTAGAATAAAGCTGGAATCTAGAGGCGATGTGATAAAAATCGAGAGAGGAGTCAGACAAGGAGACCCTTTGTCACCGAAACTCTTCCTGTCAGTACTACAACTCGTATTCCAAAGACTAGACTAGGCAAACAAAGGGATACTCATAAATGGCCACTACCTCAGTCATCTAAGGTTTGCTGATGACATAGTGATTTATGCCGACACACCAAAAGATCTTGAACTTATGTTATCATCACTAAATAAAGAAAGCTCTCAAGTAGACTTAGAGATGAATGCCAATAAAACTAAAATAATGACCAACAGCAACAAATGGTCCTCATTTGTATAACTGGGAAAACTATTGACTATGTGGACAGCTACATATACTTAGGAAAGCTAGTATCCTTCTCAAAAACTAATAATGAAGATGAGGTAACAAGAAGAGTGAACCTTACTTGGAGCAAATACTGGTCACTAAAAGAAGTTCTCAAAGGAAATTACAACCTCACCCTTAAAGAAAACAGTGTTTGATACCTGTCTCCTGCCTTGTCTATCATATGGTTCACAAACATGGACATACACCAATACTGTGAAACAAAAAATTACCACCACACAACGAGCAATGGAAAGGAGCATGATGAGAGTGACCAAAAGAGATCGGATTAGACACAACCAAATAAGGGAGAAGACTAAACTGGTGGATGCTCTCACATACAGTCTTAAGCAGAAATGGAAGTGGGCTGGTCATGTAGCTCGATTATTAGACCAAAAGATGGATAAAAAGAACAACATGGCAAGGGCCAGCCGGCAGAAGGAGAATTGACAGACCCCCAAAAGAGATGGGTGGACGACATAATAAAAGTGGGAGGAGAACAATGGGTGTCAACAGCCAAAAATAGGGATTTCTGGCATTCTTTGGAGGAGGCCTTCACCCAAAGAGGGATCCATTTATAGAAGAAACTAACATAGCATGGAAAGAAAAAAAAATTTAACTAACTACACTAATCTTCAATAAAATAAATATGGATAATATAAACCTAAAAAAAATGGATATAAAGGCTAAAATAAAATAAATGTGTGTTGAGTTCTGCTCTATAGGTCTAATGTCTAGACTGATCGATGAATGAGGTTTACAAAGAATAGTCTCTGAGTCCCGAGTGTCAGAGCATTCTCCTTGTTAGGGATAGGTCGGATTCTGGCCCAAAGAGAATACAATACTACGTAAGAAGAGACGGGACTCCCATAGTGCAAAATGATCTTACAAAATGTCAAATCAGGGATAACGTTACGTAGCCAACCTAACAAATGTTACACATACAGAGTCGCCAACATAAGGGAAAAATAGAGATGTGCCACTTGATATTATTTTATTTATCGATATGGATAAATTCAGTGGCATTTATCGATATCGATAAACGCAGTGGTCCGTACTTTTTTTTAAATAATTTTATATTTTCGCAGGCGCTATACTCCATTTTTCAACTAAAGTACTGCGTCATACAAGTTACACGTTAAAAATGAATAAGCGTTCAATTTCCCGGAGGCAGTACATTTTATTAAAAAACGGAGTATAGGCTCAGTTTGGGTTTTAAAATGATAAGTTCATGAAATTACATATTTATTTAAAAACATTACATGTATATTAACAATATTTGTAATTTCTTCTTCAATCAATATTCTGCAGCTCGTAGTATTGGTGACTGTGTAACATTATGACCCTTTTTATTTAAAACTCACTTTAGTAGGCTAGCAGGTTTTATATAATCTTGTGTAATGATGATCCGGTTATCTGAGCCTCCAATACATCCTTAGTCCATAGCACCCAACAGTCCCTCTTGTTCTCCTTTCTGTAAGTATAAATTAGAGCTCAAGCAACCATTGTCACTTGTCTAAGTATCCTACATTCTAAACTATGGTAAACCTGGTTTCATCTTTTCTTTAGGTAAAAGGAAGGGTTAGGCTTTTCTCTTTAGCATACAATTGAATGAACCAGGGAATGATTTATCTAAGGGCAAGTAAGTTACTATACTCACTTTATACTATACACAATGGTCAGACGGTCCTGGTGGATCATCGGAGGCCGTCTACACTTTACTGTACAACTCTTTCACTCTACTCAATGGTCGGACGGCCCTGCTGTGGATTCAATACATCACATCAGAGGAAACCGTCCGTACTCTACTTTGAGGACGTCTCCTCACTCTGATCTGGCGGTCCTGATGGGGGTCACATACACCCCGTCATAGGAAGCCGCTCACTTTACTTTAGGGACGTCCCCAACACTCTTTAAGGACGTCCCTCATCTCTACTTGGCGCCTAGATGAACATAGGACGTCTCAATCCATCCCCAATTAAGTAAGTTACATGAAACCAATACAAAGGATATCAACGTCCCGGCATCTGTCTGGTGTGTCACTCACACTCTCTTTCTTTAGTCTCTACAATTCTATTAGTCTCAACAGGTTACTCAATTCAGTATCACTTTAACGGGTCAAACTTACTTTCACGGTTGGATGGAGGTTACTTTCCATCCATCCGTACAATATCATGAGAATGAGCTAGAAAGGTTATTGCAATGTGCTGACAAGTAAATTATCAGAGCAATAGCTTTAAATTACAAGTCAACCTACCCCGCAACTTTATCATCAAGCTTCTACCAACTAAAACATGCAGCTAAGACACTAAACAGAACTCATTTGATATACTTAGCTTATAGGCCGACAGGAATCAGGTCACCTTTGCATCTTTATAATTACACTTGAACAATTCGCGGCTTCGTTGGTTCGCGTCATTGTTGAAAATTGAATTATATTTTTTAGAGGTTAGGTAGGGTTCTCCGTCTTAATTATTTGGATGTAACCGCCCGCATTCCAGCGATTACCTAGTTATGAAGATAAGGTTTTACATCACGTTCGAACACAAAAACACATTTATTAAATGTTTTGAGCGATAATTTGTCTTTCCATCATTCTTTCATGCTATGTAGTTATATATTTTGTTATCTTCCGGTGTTAAAGTTCTCATCCATAGGAAATCTGGCCATGAAAATCCGTTTTGTGCCGTCCTTTCTTCCAGATTTTAAAGATATTTTAAACTACATATTTCACACTTTCTATACATACGTCATTTTCGATTTTAATAAACAATGTATAAAACAGTCTTTTCTAGAGAACGGTCTTACAAACATTTTAATAAAATTCAGCTATTCTCCCAATTATTTCACTAATAACATTCAAAGAAAAACATTATTTTTGAAATTGAAAATAACGATTAGACATCTACAGCGACAGACAGTGAAACATGACATTTCATCAAGGAACGAGCGGGACAGATTGAGAAATTGAGTGAGACAAATATTGAGCCATTAAAATTTATCCCCGTTTCATAATAGTTTTTTTTGTATGTAGTTGCGACAGACTGTTCTGGCCGATGACATTAGTTTTTGTGATTTATAATTTTTATCAAAAATTTAGGTTATGAATGTTTGAAATTTCTACGTGCTATTTTATTTCCCAAGTGAAACTAAGTAGTGTGAAGTGTACTACCGTCCCATGACGGTCAATTATTTTTTTCGTTCGTTTATTCAATTCAATTCAATTCAAATACTCTTTATTGTACACAAAAAGGAAACATACATTTAGCAGACGTAACTTAAAGACAGTACAAAAGGCTGCCTATCGCTAAAAGCGATCTATTCCAGACAACCTTTGGATGGAAAGCGAGTTAAAAAATTAAAAAGTTAAGAAATTAAAAAGGTAGTGTACATAAAAGAGAAATAAAAATAAAGCTTAGTAAATAAGAAAATAAACATAAGACAGAGTAGGATAACTATATAAATGTACTAATAACTATGAAACAGTTCAGCTCACTTCACTTCCTATCTAACAAAAATACTTTTAATTAAAATAAACCTTTTTCAAAGCATCTTCACAATAAAAACAGTTCCAAGACACAAAGAATACCTACTACAGGGAACTCCCACGGCCCCCGTTCATCAATAATTTTCATTTTCTTTTGACATTTCCTGCTGTACGTATATAGATAATTATACAGAATGAATTTTTCAAATGGGCTTGGATGGCCAAATCCGGAACTATAAGGAATAGCGAAAAATGCTCAAAGGAGTCACGAGCCCGATTTTGATGAAACTTAAATCCTCATCATTAGATTTTTTTAAAACCTAGCTAGGAATCGAACCCATTGATTTAGAAAAAAAATCACACCCTTTATTATTACACCATACGATAGTGTTGCTGTTAAGGATCAAATTCTGGGAAGTAATGATATACGGCAAATTTAAGGAAAACTTAGAATTTTAATAAAATTCATATTATTATTTTGATGGATGCGAAAATCAAAATAGATGCTTTCTTTACGTAAACATTATATTAAAAAATATAGACTAGGGCGGCACTATACAGTTTTATAACACTTTCAATTCATCAAAATACAATTTGAGTTAAAAAAACAACAAACTTCATTTCTTGGTTTCATACCTGTACAGTCATAGCTTTTTTGATAATGATACCAAAATGGGTTAGAATAGTTATAATATATCATAGAGTGTATAATTTGCGAATAAATGCGGAACGTTTCAAATTTTGTATGATTTGCTACAAAATGTACGAAATGTTATAACAGTGTAAGTTTTGCGAAAGTTTAAGAAATGCTAATAAATCGGATGATGATGATAAAGAAAAAAATTAACCTATTCTATGCGCTTCAACAAAAGCGGACTTATCGAATGCAATAACACTGGAATATTATCATGCAGGCAGATAAAAACGTACGACCACATAAGTCCAATGCTCACACAAAATATACAGGTGTTACATAAGGGTTATATCAACCTGAAGACACCCCCATCAGCTTGTCGTCCAGAACGCATTTCGATATGTGTCGCCCGCCAAACAAGAAAAAAAAATCATAAATAATGTTTAATATAAAATTTCTATGACTAGAAAATTTATATTAAACATTTGTAACAAAGACTCTATGTTACAAATGTTTAATATAAATTTTGTCGTTGGTCTCTTCCATTGGTTTTTGCTCTGTGAAATTGTTCGTGGTTATTAAGAAATTTACAACTTGATAGAAACTGCATCTTTTTTTTTCCGCGTCAGTGAGTGAATCTGGTTGCGTGCTATGGGGCAAAGGCCCCGCAGCACGCAACCCTTCTAGCCTGCTTCTGTAAGGACGACGGGTGGCGATCCCGCCGTCCTCAGGCCCCGATCATGGAGGTCGATGGTCTTGGGCGTAGATGAGTCTGCGGCGCCCTCGCCGCTGACTACGGAACTCGGCGGGGAGGGTACGCTCCCTCTCCCTCTCGGCCGCCTCCTTCGCGAGCACGACTTGATCGCAGAAGGACACGGCCGCGTTCCACCTACTCCCGCTGGAGACCATGGCTTGAAGCATGGTCTCCAGCGAGAGGGTATCCACGCCCAGACCCACTACGAGGTCCCGGCGCTGACTCGCCCACGCTGAGCACTCCACCAACGTGTGGAGTGCGGTGTCGTCGTCGGAAACCTCGCAGTGTTGACACCGGGGTGTGACCTCACGATGGATGCGAAACAGATAGCTACCGAAGCATCCATGCCCGGTAACGATCTGCGTCGCACGATACGTGAGGTCACCATGCTGCCTCTGCAGCCAATCGTCCATGATCGGTCTCACCGCCGCGATGATGGTGGCACCCCACTTGGGTTGCTCAAGTCGCACCCGCCATGACTCCATGAGATCCTGTCGGAGTTGGGACCGCCGGTCATCGATTTCGATTCGACGCAGGCCTGTGGTCCCGCTCCAGCGTCTCCTTGCGCCATTGGAACAATGACGCAAGGGCTCTCGCTTCCAGGTCCCATGGAGGGGTCCCGGCTAGGAGACATGCAGCCTCTCCGGAGATCGTGCGGTAGCCCCTTATTGTTTTGACGGCCAAGGTCCTCAACGGTCTGTTAAGGAGCGTTGAGTTGTTGGCCGTCAACCGCGCCGCCCATACGGGAGCCCCGTATAGGGCCATACTCCGCACGATCCCCAGGTACAGTCTCCTGCAGGAAGCGTTGGGTCCCTTTAGGTTGGGCATCAGTCGCGAAAGCGCGACCGATGCGTGTGTCACCTTGGGGACCAAACTTCGGAAATGTGGTCCGAAGTTCCATCGGCTATCAAGTACGATCCCTAGATACTTCATCGAGGGCTTGATGCCGATGCTAACGCCTCCCACATTTATGCTGGAACCTTCAGGTGGACCGTTCCGAGGTCTGTGAAAACACAGAACCTCGGACTTGTGCAAGGCCACCTCCAGTCCCAGCCGCCGTATCCGACCCACGACTTGAGCAACACCCGTCGTGACCTTGAGTGCTGCCTCCTGGTACGTTGCACCCCGCGCCGTGACGAGGGTATCGTCGGCGTAGCACGTTACGCCGACGCCCTCAGGCAACGCACCCCGCAGCACCCAGTCGTAGCCGATGTTCCACAGAAGCGGCCCCAGGACCGACCCCTGTGGAACACCGCACGACACATCCCGCCGAGCTGGCCCGAGCCAGCTGGGGAAAGCTATGGCCCTCTCCGAGAGATAAGCCCCGACAATACGACGGAGGTAGAGAGGCGTTTCATGATACACGAGCGCCTCCCTAACGCAGCTCCATGGCAAGGTGTTGAACGCGTTGGCCCCCACCGCTCTCAGCGGACGGACGAGGCTTTGGCCTCGAGGCGGCGCAGGTTGTGCTGCCGACCCGGTGGTCCGCAGTTTTGCCCTCCGCCTCGCATCTAAAGCAGCGAGGCGGGGCATCACAGGCACTTGCCTTGTGACCGGGCCGGCTGCAGCGGAAGCACCGATCGCCCACGGTGACTTCCGCTGTGCACTGCACTCCGACGTGCCCCACCACCATGCACCGGAAACATCTGATTTCCCGGGCACGAAGGAGGTGCACCTGCACCTTTAGGAAGCCCCCTACGAGGAGGCTTCGTCCGTCCGTCACTTTCAGTGCCGCCGCGACGGGGCACTGGACGACTGTCATCCCATGACCAGTGGAGCCGAAGGAGATGTCTCCAGCCTTCACCTGGTCACGGGGGCAGCCGCCCGCCTCCACGACGGCGGAGATTACTTCCTCCGTCGTGGCCGCGTCATCCAGACCCGTGATGCGCAATGCAGCGCATTTGGTGGGTCTGGTGACGCGGACGGCTTCTGCATCCAGCGCGTCCCTAAGCTGCGCTGCTAGGGCGTCAGTTTTAGGGCTGCTGGAGGCGCCGGAGACCTCGAGGAGGCGAGCCCCGGTGCGTGTCGTCTTGCACCGGAGACCCCCCTGGATATCGAGGGCTGAGAGGTTGACTGAGGACTTCACGGTCCTCAGGACATCAGCGTACCCCACACCCCTCTCCACACCCTCCGTCGTCACCGTAAGGACGACGGCTGTGGAGCGAGGAGCGCGGGGCCTCTTCGGCGCCTTCGCCGCGGCGGCTTTGGCCACTTTCTTGGCCGCTTTCTTGGCGGCCTTCGTCTTCCTTTTCTTGGCCCCCACTACCTCCCATCCCTCCCGTCCGGAGGGATGTAAAGAAGCAGCGGGAGCGTTAGAGGAAGAGGAGGCGGCAGGGGTGCCGCTCTTCTTGCCGCGCCCCTTCGCCTTCCGCGCCTGGGCCGCGGTCTCGGCCGGCAACCGGTACGCTGGAGCGGACTGGGGCGGAGCGGGGCGGCGGACAGCGGGTGTGCCGCTTGGTCCTGGAGCGGGAGAACCGCCAACAGCCGCCGCGTATGAGATCGCGGGACGTGCTAGCGGAGGGCGGTACGCCCGGTCCTCCAGGACCGCGAGGCGCCTCTCGATCGCCGTCAGGACCTGTACCATAGTCGGCACAGGCTGTGGCGGCGATCCGGGCGCCGTGTTGGGCGCCGTGGTGGGCGCCATGGTGGGCGCCTTAGTGGGCGCCTTGGTGGGCGCCTTGGTGGGCGCCGTGGTGGGCGCCGTGGGTGGCGCCGTCTTCGGCGCTGGTCCAGCCGTCGGAGGAGGAGGCGGCAGCATGGGACCGGGAGGCGCCTTGACCACCTTGGTCAAGTCAGAGACCTCCCGCCACAGGTCATCCATCTGCTTCCTGGAAGCAGCGAGCTCCGCCTCCAGGCTCGTCACCTGCTTCCGGAGCCTCGCCTCCTCCTTGGTGACGCTCCGCGCGAGGAGCTTGTTGAGGGAAGATTGGGTTTCATCCACCAGTGAAGCCACAATCTTCTTCCTCCCCGCCACGTTCCTGTTGCCCCGCATGGCCGCGTTCATGCGGGCAAAAACGCTCATAAGCTCCCGCGCGGGCGGCCCACCGATTTCCCGGCGACTTCGCTGGGACAGTTGGACCGAGGACGGAGGAGGAGTTGGCGGCCGCCTTCTGTACGCGTCTAGACGCGTACGCACCGTCTTGACCGGCACCTCCTCCGAATCACTGGAGAGGAGGGACCCCCACCCGGAGCAGCTGGTGCTACGGTCGCGCGGCGGCCCCCCCTTCTCCTCGAGGGTCCTCTTCTTCGTCCCAGAAGAGCGGCCCTTCTTCACACTGCTGGGAGCTGACCCATCGTCAGTCCCAGCAGCATCAGTTCCTTGGGGCGTCGACATCGCGCTGCAACTAGGCGGCGCGGCGCGAGCCCCCAAATCCATAGGCATGAGTATCAGGTTTGAGTGCGCAATGTCGTCGGTTGACACTGCCCGTGAAAGGGCAGTGTCGGGACCGGAGGTATCTTCAATGTTATCCATAGCAGGAAAATCGCAAAAAATTTGGCCAATCACAAGTTCAGACTAAATACGTTCGGTCACCCAACTTGCCACTGCGTTACCGTGGTCAAGTTGGGGTCCAGGGCGGACGGCGAGGACGTAGTATCTAATCACTTGGGGCCCCGCCCCAGAAACTGCATCTCATTTAAATATTATCTAATTTCTATAAATCGTACTTATCCAGATATTTAACTATAAGCAGGTGAAACTCAAATATCAGTTCTTGATACGTATGCAACGAAAATGGAATTAAGTTGAAAAGATTTTAGAGCGATGATTTTTTATGATTTTAAAAGTTCTCTCTCTCCGCAAGTCTGTGTATCGTCTTCAAAATGCTTTTGGGAGAGAAGCACCTTGTTTGAGCACCGTGAGGCGATGGTTTGCTGAATTTGAGAGAGGTGGAGTTTCTTTACATGATGAATTTCGTGAAGGGCGGACTTCAACTGCCGTCAACGAAAATAATGTGGCTACTGTTAAGCGGTTAATTGAAGAAAACCCGCGGATTACCTATGAGACAATTCGAGGACTATTGGGGATTGGTATGAGTCAAATCCTGAAAATTTTACACGAAGAATTGAAACTTCGGAAACTTTGTTGTCGTTGGATCTCTCATGAACTGACAGCGGAGCAGAAGCGGGCTCGCGTGGAATGGTGCTCACAGATGCTACTGAAGTACGACCACGGACATTCTAATGCGAAAAAAAGTGAGGCAGGTGAGAAACGTTGGTAAAAAAATGATCGCGTTTTTTTTCTCAGCTACGGGTCCCATCTGTACAATTCCACTTGAAGATCAAAAGAGTGTTAATGCCGAGTTTTGAGGTTGTGCTGCCGACCCGGTGGTCCGCAGTTTTGCCCTCCGCCTCGCATCTAAAGCAGCGAGGCGGGGCATCACAGGCACTTGCCTTGTGACCGGGCCGGCTGCAGCGGAAGCACCGATCGCCCACGGTGACTTCCGCTGTGCACTGCACTCCGACGTGCCCCACCACCATGCACCGGAAACATCTGATTTCCCGGGCACGAAGGAGGTGCACCTGCACCTTTAGGAAGCCCCCTACGAGGAGGCTTCGTCCGTCCGTCACTTTCAGTGCCGCCGCGACGGGGCACTGGACGACTGTCATCCCATGACCAGTGGAGCCGAAGGAGATGTCTCCAGCCTTCACCTGGTCACGGGGGCAGCCGCCCGCCTCCACGACGGCGGAGATTACTTCCTCCGTCGTGGCCGCGTCATCCAGACCCGTGATGCGCAATGCAGCGCATTTGGTGGGTCTGGTGACGCGGACGGCTTCTGCATCCAGCGCGTCCCTAAGCTGCGCTGCTAGGGCGTCAGTTTTAGGGCCGCTGGAGGCGCCGGAGACCTCGAGGAGGCGAGCCCCGGTGCGTGTCGTCTTGCACCGGAGACCCCCCTGGATATCGAGGGCTGAGAGGTTGACTGAGGACTTCACGGTCCTCAGGACATCAGCGTACCCCACACCCCTCTCCACACCCTCCGTCGTCACCGTAAGGACGACGGCTGTGGAGCGAGGAGCGCGGGGCCTCTTCGGCGCCTTCGCCGCGGCGGCTTTGGCCACTTTCTTGGCCGCTTTCTTGGCGGCCTTCGTCTTCCTTTTCTTGGCCCCCACTACCTCCCATCCCTCCCGTCCGGAGGGATGTAAAGAAGCAGCGGGAGCGTTAGAGGAAGAGGAGGCGGCAGGGGTGCCGCTCTTCTTGCCGCGCCCCTTCGCCTTCCGCGCCTGGGCCGCGGTCTCGGCCGGCAACCGGTACGCTGGAGCGGACTGGGGCGGAGCGGGGCGGCGGACAGCGGGTGTGCCGCTTGGTCCTGGAGCGGGAGAACCGCCAACAGCCGCCGCGTATGAGATCGCGGGACGTGCTAGCGGAGGGCGGTACGCCCGGTCCTCCAGGACCGCGAGGCGCCTCTCGATCGCCGTCAGGACCTGTACCATAGTCGGCACAGGCTGTGGCGGCGATCCGGGCGCCGTGTTGGGCGCCGTGGTGGGCGCCATGGTGGGCGCCTTAGTGGGCGCCTTGGTGGGTGCCTTGGTGGGCGCCGTGGTGGGCGCCGTGGGTGGCGCCGTCTTCGGCGCTGGTCCAGCCGTCGGAGGAGGAGGCGGCAGCATGGGACCGGGAGGCGCCTTGACCACCTTGGTCAAGTCAGAGACCTCCCGCCACAAGTCATCCATCTGCTTCCTGGAAGCAGCGAGCTCCGCCTCCAGGCTCGTCACCTGCTTCCGGAGCCTCGCCTCCTCCTTGGTGACGCTCCGCGCGAGGAGCTTGTTGAGGGAAGATTGGGTTTCATCCACCAGTGAAGCCACAATCTTCTTCCTCCCCGCCACGTTCCTGTTGCCCCGCATGGCCGCGTTCATGCGGGCAAAAACGCTCATAAGCTCCCGCGCGGGCGGCCCACCGATTTCCCGGCGACTTCGCTGGGACAGTTGGACCGAGGACGGAGGAGGAGTTGGCGGCCGCCTTCTGTACGCGTCTAGACGCGTACGCACCGTCTTGACCGGCACCTCCTCCTCCGAATCACTGGAGAGGAGGGACCCCCACCCGGAGCAGCTGGTGCTACGGTCGCGCGGCGGCCCCCCCTTCTCCTCGAGGGTCCTCTTCTTCGTCCCAGAAGAGCGGCCCTTCTTCACACTGCTGGGAGCTGACCCATCGTCAGTCCCAGCAGCATCAGTTCCTTGGGGCGTCGACATCGCGCTGCAACTAGGCGGCGCGGCGCGAGCCCCCAAATCCATAGGCATGAGTATCAGGTTTGAGTGCGCAATGTCGTCGGTTGACACTGCCCGTGAAAGGGCAGTGTCGGGACCGGAGGTATCTTCAATGTTATCCATAGCAGGAAAATCGCAAAAAATTTGGCCAATCACAAGTTCAGACTAAATACGTTCGGTCACCCAACTTGCCACTGCGTTACCGTGGTCAAGTTGGGGTCCAGGGCGGACGGCGAGGACGTAGTATCTAATCACTTGGGGCCCCGCCCCAGAAACTGCATCTCATTTAAATATTATCTAATTTCTATAAATCGTACTTATCCAGATATTTAACTATAAGCAGGTGAAACTCAAATATCAGTTCTTGATACGTATGCAACGAAAATGGAATTAAGTTGAAAAGATTTTAGAGCGATGATTTTTTTATGATTTTAAAAGTTCTCTCTCTCCGCAAGTCTGTGTATCGTCTTCAAAATGCTTTTGGGAGAGAAGCACCTTGTTTGAGCACCGTGAGGCGATGGTTTGCTGAATTTGAGAGAGGTGGAGTTTCTTTACATGATGAATTTCGTGAAGGGCGGACTTCAACTGCCGTCAACGAAAATAATGTGGCTACTGTTAAGCGGTTAATTGAAGAAAACCCGCGGATTACCTATGAGACAATTCGAGGACTATTGGGGATTGGTATGAGTCAAATCCTGAAAATTTTACACGAAGAATTGAAACTTCGGAAACTTTGTTGTCGTTGGATCTCTCATGAACTGACAGCGGAGCAGAAGCGGGCTCGCGTGGAATGGTGCTCACAGATGCTACTGAAGTACGACCACGGACATTCTAATGCGAAAAAAAGTGAGGCAGGTGAGAAACGTTGGTAAAAAAATGATCGCGTTTTTTTTCTCAGCTACGGGTCCCATCTGTACAATTCCACTTGAAGATCAAAAGAGTGTTAATGCCGAGTGGTATTCTACCATTTGTTTACCCAGGGTGTTAGAAAAAGTTGGCGAAAGATGACCCAAAAGCTGCGTTCTCTTACATCATGACAACGCTTCTTTACACACGGCCAACGAAACAGTCATTTTTAGCTTCCGAAAAAGTACACCCATCCTGCGCATAGCCCCGACCTAGCACCCTGTGATTTCTGTATTTTCCCCAAAATCAAAGATTTGATGAGAGGTTAGCGTTATATAGCGTTCAATCAGCACGCAAAAAACATGCCTTCAGATCTGTGGTCCTCCTGTTTTAAAAAATGGTTCGATCGCATGAAAATGTATTTAAAATGTAAAGAAGAGCATTTTGAAAAGCAATAAACATAATATTTTGGTTTTAACATGTTGTTTTTTTAAGTTACGCAAAACTTATAGTGTGACCTACGTATAACATAAAATATCGAAAAATGGTATTGAATAAACATTTAATGCCGTTTTGTTACGGAACCCTTTGTGCGCGAGTCCGAGTCGCACTTGGCCGATTTTTTTATCACTAATGGTCAGTCATTATTAAGCTATGTGTCACCTATCAACGTTGAAACCTACCCTTAAATTCTACAAATATTTCAAAGGTACCAAAAATTTGCCGAATTGGTCCAGCCGTGCTCGAGTTATAGCGAGATAAACGAACAGCAAATTGTTTATGGAACGAAGTTCCTTATCGCGCGTTTCGAAAGGGGGCTAGACAAATTAAGACCAAAAGTTGAAGACTGAAGACTGAAGTTCAAGAAAATTTTGTTAGTTAACAATTGTTTAACTTGTTGAAAAATTTACTTTAAGTAAAATTTCCAACGGGAATAAATTATTTATAGTGTTCAGAATTACCATAATTTTTTCAAATTAAAAAAAAATATTCAATGTGTTAAATAAGTAATTAATGTGCCGTACTCGCTTTTGACGCCGCGCGCGCAATCTAAAAATGTCGCGCGCAGACCTATTTTCAGCGTTAAATTAAAATTATTAGGAGTTTTTTATTGGAAAATTCCTCCTCTTTCAGAATCTTTTTTTGAAATTTCTTAAATATTAATAGTTTATGAAATATTGGCAAAAAACGAAATGCCATTATGTCTTTAATTGTTTATGTGCTAATACACGCTTTTAGCACATTTTTCTAGGCGTCATTCCGAATCAAATGAGCTATCGCACATAATTTTATGAGCAGTATCTCTATTTTGTACCATTTTCAACTTGTCGACTAGACTATCATTGCAAACACTGACGAAACCCTACGAGACAGATCAAAATAATGTATTACAGTATTGTAAACCATAGAAAGGTCTACAAAAAAGTCCGCAATAGCATATGTCCAACTCTTAAGGATAACTCACAGTAACCATTTTTATCTTTTATAAATGTCAAAAATAAATAATAAATAAATAAATATGTTAGGACAATTTACACAACGCCATCTAGTCTCAAACTAAGCAGAGCTTGTGATATGAGTACTAGATAAACTGATATAAATACTTATATACATTTTTTTTTGTAAATACATACATATTATACATAGGAAACACCCAGACTTCGGTACAAACGTATCTATCTTCACACAAAGTTTGTCCCGACTGGGAATCGAACCCGAGACTCCGGCGTCGAAAGCAGATGCACTACCGACTACGCCACCGAAGCAGTCAAAGATAATGTGTCATTTGCCAAGCTATTTTTAACAATGCAGTATTATTCCTTATCTAATTGAATACTTTACATATGTTGTGCATTTAACGTAGACCAAAATTGCCATACAAATCATAATATATAGTTTGGACGAATGACTTAAGAGATATCTCGTGATGAAAAAAAAATACGAGCGCGGCGAAGCGGCTGGGCGGTGGCCAATGGCGCCAGTGAACACACAGCGATTTTAAGAGGCCATCTGACCCTAACTTGACTACCTTTATTGACCTAAATCTCTAAATCTGTAAGGTCTCGGAAACTGATTTTTTTTATACAAGTAACTTCAGTTCATGAAGATTAAATGCTCAAGACGAAAACACGATTACTGAAAAAATGCTCGATAGTTTTTTTATTACAAAAAACCTTGTTTTAATCACATTTTAACGTAGATCTTTTAAGTTTGAGGTATTTTCTTTAATATTTTTTAATATCTATTAAGGCATTGATAAAATCTACATTTGCTCAACATACTTTTTTCATAAGCATTATAGGTAGTTCGTCTTTAATTCATAGTTTTTAGTTTTGTCGCTTACGTTAAATTTTCGAGAACGCGCTCGATCTCTGTCTGTCTTTTGGAAAGTGAATATCGCTATCCTTCACTCGAGCGATAGCGGGAGCGGGGTTAGCGGTAGGGGATTGGGCGAATTGATTAGGTTCAGGTGCCTTCTTAAGCAATACAGCTAAAATCCTTATCAATTGGATAGTAGTCGGAAGTACAGTCGGCCCCAAAAGTCGCTGAACACTTTCAAACTTCCAAAACAGTGACGCAACACGACAACAAAAATAAACTTAACATACAAACGTCCATAAAACGCTGAACACTAGTATTCCGAAAGTAGCTGAACATCATTAACATCATAAGTAGATTAACAAATCATATTTTCAATGTTGTTGCCTGTTAATCTAATTTTGGTGTTCTTGATGTTACACGAATTTTGGTCTTATGACATGTAGGATAATTTGAGAAAAGTTTTAAAGCTAATATTAAATCCGCTGCCCTGGGCCGCGGCTGCACCTACGTCCATTGCCGGGCGCCTCCGGTAGACACTGAGAGAATTCCCAGTGGTGCCCGGCGGACCTCGGCCACCTGCGTGGTGGTCGGGTGTTACCCCGCATCTTTGGGGTCGGGTTTTATCCCGCGTCGGTGAGTGAAGGCGTGCGTGGGTTAAGCTCCACATCATGCAGCTCTTCTAGCCTCATTCTGTAAGGACGGTTGGTTGCTTATCCATCGTCCTCAGGCCCCGATCATGGAGGTCGATGGTCCTGGGCGTAGTCACGTCTGCGGCGTCCTCGCCGAACACTTCGGAACTCAGCGGGGAGGGTACGGTCCCTCACCCTACCGGCCGCCTCCTTCACAAGCATTACCTGCTCGCAGAAGGAAACGGCTGAGTTCCACTGGCTCCCGCTAAAGAACATGGCTCGTAACATCACTGGGGCTTAACTCCACGCACTCCTACACTCACCGACGCGGGATAAAACCCGACCCCAAAGATGCGGGGTAACACCCGACCACCACGCAGTGGCCACGCAGGTGGCCAAGGTCCGCCGGGCGCCACTGGGAAATCTCTCAGTGTCTACCGGAGGCGCCCGGCAATGGACGTAGGTGCGCCCGCGGCCCAGGGCAGCGGATTTAATATTAGCTTTAAAACTTTTCTCAAATTATCCTACATGTCAAAAGACCAAAATTCGTGTAACATCAAGAACACCAAAAATTAGATTAACAGGCAACAACATTGAAAATATGATTTGTTAATCTACTTATAATGTTAATGATGTTGAGCTACTTTTGGAATACTAGTGTTCAGCGTTTTATGGACATTTGTATATTGAGTTTATTTTGTTCTCGTGTTGCGTCACTGCCTTATGACATTTTTAGTGTTCAGATGTATTGGAAGTTTGAATGTGTTCAGCGACTTTTGGGGCCGACTGTACCTTAATACATTTTGCATTTACTTTCACACCTCGGAGTCTAGGGTCCACTTATCCTAACTGCGGATTTGGCAAAACTTCGACATTTTCTGTGAAGAGACATTTGACCTCCACAACCAATTGGCGATATCGAAGTATTGCAGTTAGACCAGTATTTTTAGATTTCTTCGGGGTTCAACTGCCCGTAACGACTGCCATATGTTTTCGTATGACAACGGGACCACCGTATTAACGTGCACTCTGAGGCGCGCACATCATCATTCACCGAGCCTTTTCCCAACTCAGTTGGGGTCGGCTTTCCAGTCTAACTACGATTCAGCTGAACTTCGATATTTTCCGTGAAGCGACTGCCATCTGACGTTCACAACCCATGGGCGATATCGAAGTTCTGTAGTTAGACCTGTCGGATTTTCGATTTAGGGCTCCAACTACCCCTAACGACGGCCATAGATGTTTGTATGACAACCGGGACCGACGGCTTAACGTGCTCTCCGAGACACGGAGGGGTGAGACCCCTCCGTGTATTAAGAAATGGTCACCCATCCTAAGACCGGTCTGAGTCGATGTTGCTTAACCATTGCAATGTGTTAACATTGTCGGTTACCACTAGACCACGCGCCACCAATGCAAATAATATATAACATATTTGAATTTTTAGACTGACATGCTACATACTCGTAGTCTATATTGCACCCGTGCGAAGCCGGGGCGGGTCGCTAGTAAATAAATAAATAAAGGAACTTCGTTCCATCCGGGTGTCCCTTGACACCTCTCATGTTTTTTATTTATACTATAGATAGATTTGATGCCAGGTGATTTATATGACATTTTTTTAATTCAGATATGCATAATCCTGGAAGAGAAAATGAAGTACAGGACGTCATCATAGGACCGAGCCTCTGTACGACTGCAACTGAAATAGGCTCACCCCAACAGATCCGTACACACACTCGTGAGAAACCTTATAAGTGTAGTGATTGTGTGAAATGTTTTACTCACAAGAGTCATTTAATTGAGCATATCCGTACACACATTGGTGAGAAACCTTATAAATGTAGTGATTGTGTGAAATGTTTTTGTCGAAAGCGTGATTTAACTAGGCATGCGCGTACACACACTGGTGAGAAACCTTATAAATGTAGTGATTGTGTGAAATGTTTTACTCAAAAGAGTAATTTAAATATGCATGTGCGTATACACAATGGTGAGAAACCTTATAAATGTAGTGATTGTGTGAAATGTTTTATTCGAAAGAGTCAATTAATTCAGCATATCCGTACACACACTGGTGAGAAACCTTATAAATGTAGTGATTGTGTGAAATGTTTTACTCACAAGAGTCATTTAATTGAGCATATCCGTACACACACTGGTGAGAAACTTTATAAATGTAGTGATTGTGTGAAGTGTTTCACTCACAAGAGTGAGTTAATTAGGCATGTGCGTACACACACCGGTGAGAAACCTTATAAATGTAGTGATTGTGTGAAATGTTTTAGTAGTAAGAGTCATTTAATTCGTCATATCCGTACACACACTGGTGAGAAACCTTATAAATGTAGTGATTGTGTGAAGTGTTTTAGAGACAAGATTAATTTAATTAAGCATGTGCGTACACACACTAGTGAGAATCCTTATAATCGTAGCAATAACATTGTGTGAAGTGTTTTAGACAAAAGAGTCATAACCGTACACACACTGGTAAAATACCTTATAAATTTAGTGATTGCATGAAGTGTTTTACACACCACAGTAAAACTTTTTATTAGTTGCAATAAATTGACGTTTCAAAATGTCATTTCGTAAAATAATGTTGACCGCCTAGTTTCAATAGGGATGTGATTAGGTTCACAGAAAATCTAATCGTTCCATAACTAACTCATAATGATGATACTTAATTCTATTTAGTATTCATATAAATAAAAGGCTGTATAAAATAAAGTTTTAAATTAAAACGTAATTTTACTGCAGCTAATAAAAAGTTCCACTTTAGTGAGAAACCTTATAAATATAGTGATTGTGTGAAATGTTTTACAGATAAGAGGAATTTAATTAGGCATGTGCGTACACATTATCGTGAGAAACCTCTAAATGTATTGATTGTGTGAAGTGTTTTAAATGTCATTGTTTTGAAATTACTAGAGGAAGGATAGACTAAACATCTATCATAGAAGTTCATTCTTGTTTTCTTAAAAACGTGGCTTCATCGATATTCATGACTTCGCCAATGTCAAGGTAATGCTCAGTTCGTTCAATACCGAGATTTCTGACGGACGTTTGCAATGTGTATAATAAAATAAAATATTATAAATTGCAGTGACTAGGTCAGCACTACACTGACAGTGCACATTCCTTTGCTTGTGACGAACAACTTCTATAGTTAAACAATTAATTTAGTTATAAATGCAGTGAATAAAATATTTTCTTGTTATGGATAGTCCGTTCAGCCGGAGCTCGCGTACAGCCCGGAGCCCACCTCCAGTCCCGGGCCCGGGATCGTCGCGCACGCAGGATGTCGAGGACGGAAATACTGCCCCTGCCGCTGCCCCACCAACTGCTCAGGTTACTCTGGTCTCTACATCAGAGATCCAAAATTGGCTAAGCAACATTGAGAGCCATCTTTCAGAGATTTGCTCTATTTCAACCGAGATTGGCAAGCTGAACGCGGAAAGTAAATTGGAGATATCAAATTTATGTAGAGGAGTCATGCATGGGGTTTCCCAGATTGCGGTGCACTACCAATCGACCAAGCAGAAGCTTATTTCACGGAAATAGAGACGTTAACCAAGGATAACCATATTGGTGCCAAACTGGGAGAGCTAAAGTGGGGTTCGAGGCCGTCGCCAAAGCAGTACCTGTTGCCCCATTATCGTATGCTAAGATGGTCCTAAACGGAAAAGACGCTGTCATTTGCCCTCCAAAAACCGCTAACCTAGCAATTTATCCAGCCGACAAAGAAAAGTCAAGCGAGGAAACTAAAAAAATAGTCCAAGAAATTATCAAGCCGGATAAGCTAAAGTTGCACATCCAAGGGGTTAAAAAAAACTAGGAACGGTGGCGTCGTTATTAGCACAGAAGGAAAGGATAACCTTGAAAAGCTTAGAACAGCGCAGCAGCTTCAATCGTCGGGCCTTACAATCACAGAAACTGTGAAAAAGAGACCCCGTTTGATTTTCTAGGTGTGCCTACAGATATATCCGTAGAATCTATGTTTGAATGCTTGTTTGAGCAAAATCTTACGGACAAGCACCCGAGTCTTACGCGTGACAAATTCTTTAGCTCTATTAGACTCAGCCATAAATCTGGTAAGAACGACTCTTCATACTGCAACTATATTGTGGAGGTTACAGCTGAAATGAGAAGAATGTGGCTACCAAAGGAACGCATCTTTATAAATTGGACGTCGTGCCTAGTCAGAGACTTTACACTTGTAACTAGGTGTTATAAGTGTCAACAGTATGGGCACTCGGCTAAGTACTGTCGGGACACTAACCTAACCTGCGGCCACTGTGGATGTGTTGGCCATTCCCTAAAGGAGTGCTCAGTATCAGAAAAAGCGGTGTGTGCATCATGCAAGCGCTTTAATAAGTCCCGCAATCACAGTACAGGAGATATAAACTGCCCAGCCCGTAAAATTGCAGAAGACCGGCAAATGCAGTCAATAGACTATGAGGGGGCGTAGATAATAACTTATTTCTGTGTCCGTCAGAATGGCTGGTTGCCTGCCTCATTTAGCATCGATACAGAGATTAAAAACTGCTACCTAATTGCTACTGTTTGCTACTTACAATTAAATAATTGCTACCTCATTCATTTTGAAAATATAAGGAATAACAATGTCACCAGCCATTCTGACGTCAGAATGGCTGGTCAGCGCTTAGTTTGAGTAAACTAAACAGAGTTGAGTTATTGTTTTAGCTTCAATAATTGCTACCTAATTGCTACCTACTCACCTATCAATTTCAGCCTTAAAGCTGTATCAGTTGAAAAGTTACGATTATTTATTTGCAACTTACGTGTGGTTTACTAAAACTCAATGTACGGTTGTCAAAAAAAATAATTACAAACACTTAATAATTTATTACAGAACTTTATTACCTACTTAAAAGCAAGTTAATCATAACGACAACACTTAAATTTTGGGTCAAAGCATTTGCACAGAGCTTTATGTTCACCAAATAAAAACTTTAAGTATGAAAGTCAACAAAATATATAAAATGCAAATAATTAGGACGGAGTGCAGCGGAGTCTTCCCTAAGATGGTCCTAATCGAAAATGTATGTAAAACGATACCGGTCGCAATTTTAAACCTATCGACTTGAAATTTGGCATGCAGATAGAACACATTAAGGGCCCAGATCGTGAAAATCACCGAAAAGAGTGTTACGATTTTTCATATTTAACCTATTTACATATGATTAATAACAACGATAATTTGTATATATTAAAATGAAAGACCAAAAATGATGTTAGTGCTAATTTTAACTCTTAAAACCCTGTAGTTGTTATATAATAAACGTCAACAAACGCACAAAATTGAGAAAAAATTCGAAAACCTGCCTTCGTATTTTTCAGATTTAACCCAATAAATCAACACAAATTGATAAAAAGAAACACTTTTTGAACACTGAAAAAGCCAATAAATATAACCATGTACTTTTTTTTGTACCTTTACAAACAAAGACTTCCCCTTTTAAAGCCCTAAAATCTAGATATGTTTTACGTAAATTCTCCATAGAAAAATGTATGCAAATTCAAACGCTTCCCGATAGAACGATCGTCGCAACTAATCGCCAGTGCGCCATAGAATTTCAAAGTGACTCCACGCGTGTCGGATGCTACAGCAAAATTACGTGTTGTGAATTTGTGTTTTTTGTGAAAAACTGTAAGTACAATATTTTTATAACTAATTTACTTTCAGTAAATAGAAAGTACCGATATAATGAAAGTCTGAAAGAAAACCATGATGGAACTAGATATAAATCGTTAGAAATACAAAATTATTTACTTTGTTGCGTAGGTCATTTTATGAACCTTGTAAAGTAGGTATCAATTCAGGCTTGAAACAATCAAAGCCCTGCCCACCTTATTTTCTCGAGATATGAACTGGCGGGGTATATAGTTCTCTGCACGACATACATAGATTTTTCAACATGATAAAGGCAATAGGTATCATAAACGTAATTGGTAATCGAGGGTCTCTTTTCACAGGATAATTTGCTGAGTGCCATGCCAGCGAAAAGAAAATTTAGTACGCATTATAAAAACGTGAAAGCCAAAAGATCTCGGAATAAAATGTAAGTTCCTCCCTACTTATTTATTTACCTGCCTACTTGACTACGTCTTGTCCTAAATACCTAGAAAAAATTTACTAGATTTGTGTTAGTGTCAAGTAAAAATCCTAGTTTTATTACTTTTATTTGTGTGTATGCTTATCATGTCTTAGTAGTAATAATAATATAATCTATTTGCATTTTGAACAGGGTAGGTACATTACAAAGCAAATAGGTACAATGATTTAGATCGCCTGATTCAGACATATACCTACAACAGCATGTAAATATTGATTTGACATGTAATTAGATAGGTACACAGTTAGGTATGTCAGTCTAAGAAGAAAAATTACAATGTCCAGTAGGTAATAATTACGTAATTTCAATATCTATATAAGTAATAAAGTCAATTTCTATAGGAACAATTTTCATAATAATAAATTTTATTACATAATATAGTATTAGTTTTCATATATTTATGTATTTCAAAGCAATGAGTTTGCTTAGACTATTATTAGTTACAGTATTATTAGTTTTCATGTTCATCATGTCTAAATATGTGGAAGTGGAAGTAGGTATGTTTCCTATCAGAAATTGCACGGGCGCGCGCGCGCCGTGCCTGGCGTAGGGTTGTACAAAAATTACAAAATAAATAAAAAGTGGATATTGATGAATAATATTTCCAGTACTGAAAATGAAGAAAACCTTCAGGCCGAGACTCCGAGCAACACTGCTACGCGCTGTATAGAGGTAAGTTGTTATACGTAATTCTTGTAGACTTGTTACATAAATAAACAAACTAGCTAGTGATGGGCGAAGACAAAATCTCAGTACCTACAGTTTTTTTTGCATTATTTATTATTTTCATTGTGAGACAAACACATACTTCTCAATTACTTTCTCAAAAGAAAATTCACGTTCAAATCTCGTATTTTACCAAAATCAAGAATTTTTTTTGTAAAATATTATCTTTTACGCGACTGGTGTACGTATGTATGTATGTATACTAAGTAATATATCTTTGTGGCACGATAAGTTCAAAATTATTGAACCGATTTTAATGTTTTTAGTATCATTAGAATTGTCTTCTAAGCCCGAGTGACATAGAATAAGTGACGCCATAAAAAACCAATACGTATAGCGTAAAGGAAATTTATAATTTCTGTTCATCACGAACATAATATTGTATGAATTCTTTTGCACTTTTATATTTGTCTTCGTCAGTTATGAATATAAATAAATAAACAATAAAAATGTTAAAACCCGACAGATTAAAAAATGAAAATGTGTAATAAAAATAAATAACAACACCATTGTAATAAAGCGTATTTAGCAGTCGGGGCCTATTTTTAAAGAAATATTTAGCTAGTCAGGAATATCTTCGAGCCTGTGAGGATTTCAATGGGTCTCAACTGTTGAATTCGATTTATTACAATACTGTTCTTATTTATTTTTATGTAACATAATTCAAGACCGTAGACTTGTTTTCTTTTTACCTTTTGAGTTTTTATGCATATAGTCGGATTTATTAAATTTATGACGTGATAACGTCTTATAAATCGATGAACACCGGCAACACGCACAAAAAAGTGTCACATTATGTCACGCTAGGGTCAAGCGAGAGCGCAGTACAAGCGATGGAGAATAATATTATGACGTTATCCGATAAAATTATCGTCCTAAACCGACTTTACAAGCAACCAGTTTTTTATTATGTTTATTTATTCACTTTCATAATTGACGAAGACTGATAAAAACGTTTAAGATTTTGATCTAGTGTTCTGTGTTTCAAAGATGTATTCTAAGGGAGTTCTTAGCTATGTTTGAAGAAATTTGGCCCATACCTTTTGAATTATTTTTTATAATAAAAATCAAGCCATTATCTTTCTTTACAGGAACTAGTTATTGACAACCGTCAAGAGGGAAAGGTGGATGAAGTGGAAGTTGGGCGTAGAGTAGTGGATATTTCTTTTTTTTTTTAAAGCTCTTCAGGCCATAGGGGACCACGGTCCAATGGATTGTAATTTAAGTTACCTCAGTATAATAGGTGAAGTAAAAGTTGGTCTGGACTCAAAACTCATCATAAAATGTAGTATGTGTAATATGAAATTTACTGTGTGTTTGGTTGAAAAGAAAGAAGATAGCATGGAAGTGAATCATCAAATTGTGTCTGGTATCATATCATCTGGTGGGAGCTACTCTCAGTTAAAAACATTAAGTGCCGCAGTAGCCCTACCAATCATGTCACCTTCATTGTACAATGAAATTAATAATACGGTTTGCGATTGGTGGGAAAAGACAGCAGCACATTCCATGGCAGAAGCTGTCAAGGAAGAAGCGGAGTACGCAGTGTCTATAGGTAGTGTTGATAAAAATGGTACACCATTAATATATGTTGCTGTTGACGGTTGTTGGAGCAAGAGATCTTATGGTAAGAATTTTTCCGCCTTATCCGGCGCAGCTGCGATAATTGGCATTAAAACTAATAAAGTATTGTTTTTTGGAGTTAAAAATAAATACTGCGTAGTCTGTGCACGAGCCGCAAAGAACAACAGTCAGCCCCCGGAACACCATTGTTTCAAGAATTATTCAGGATCATCTACCGGGATGGAATCGACCATAATAGTTGAGGGGTTTAAACGTTCCTTTGTTGATCACGGTGTAATTTATAATAAATTTGTAGCAGACGGCGATTCCAGTACTTATAAAAAAATATTAGATTCGCGTCCGTACGATAATTTAATAGTAGAGAAAATTGAATGCAAAAATCATCTTTTACGAAACTACTGCAATAGCTTGGAGAAATTGTCGAAAGACACTAAGTATCCTTGCGAGTTGCGGAAATTCCTAAAAGAAAGGTATTTGCGTTTAAGAACGGGTGTAAAATGCGCGATTAAATATTGGGGGGATCAAAATCAGTCACTCGAAGAAAAAATAAAAAATCTTAGTGAAGATATTCTAAATGGTCCACAACACGTATTTGGTAATCACCAACATTGCAAGGAGTATTTTTGTAGACCTGACACTCGTCGAATAGAACCTGTTGGGTTACTTCCAGCAATTGTTGGATGCGGATTAATGGACGCGGTAGAAATTTTAAGTAAAAGACTGTCATATCATTCTAGAAGTTTAATTCATAATTGCACAAGTAATATAGTTGAAAGTTTTAACGTAGTAATTGCCAAATTAGTTGGGGGTAAGCGTGTAAATTATTCTTCCCGTGGTTCTTATGCGGGCCGATGCGCAGCTGCTGTTGTGTCTTTTAATACGGGATCGATTCATAGTAAAACTCATGAAGTCATATTTAAATCTAGTCCTAATCCTTTGATCGCGAAAGTGGAAAATAGTAATCGTAGAAACCGTTTAATTGTTAAACCTAAATTAAGATTGAAAAAAAGCCACAGCGCTGTATCGAAAGACGCTCACTATGGACCAAACTGCGAAAAACCTGATCTGAGTCCAGAATTATATGAGAAAGCCAAGTCATCTTTTTTAGTTGATTTAAAGTTGTCTTGTGCTGAAAGAGAGGAGCTTGAAAGGTCGACCCATTTGCAAAGAAGTAGTGCTGAGTGGATGAGTACAAGGAGAAAATTACTAACCTCATCATCGTTCGGGGAAGTTTGTAAAAAACGAGAGAGCACAAGTTGTGCTGCTCTTGTTTGTAAAATCGTTTATGGTAGTAATATCTCCAGTTTGCCTGCTGTACGGTACGGTATCGAAAACGAAGAAACTGCAATTAGACAGTTAGAAATTCAAGAGAATATTAGTATACAAGGTTGCGGTTTGTTCGTCGACGATCAATATGAATTTCTTGGTACTACACCAGATGGCATTTATGCAAACGGTTTAATTGAAATTAAGTGCCCACATTCTTTAGCTGGCATGACTCTTGATGAAGCAATGGCCAAACATACCTTTTGGGTTAAGGACAAGGCTTCCAAGGGTTATGTCATAAATAAAAATCATTACTGGTATTTCCAAATTCAGGGACAGCTACATATAACTAAAAGAAACGTTTGCATGCTTGGCATCTGGTTTGGTGCTACTGTACCTATGAAAGTTTATATTATAGAAAAGGACGACAAATTTTGGAAGGAGAAAATGGAGATGAAATTAGTTAGATTTTATTACGATTGCCTCCTTCCAGAATTAGTTGATCCTCGGCAGTCACGAAGCATGCCTATTCGTGACCCGCCCAATGTCATAGAGGCTATGAAAGAGAGGAAAGAAAGAGCTTTACGTGTTTTGAAAGAGAAGAACGTCTAATGATTTTGAAAGAGACTGAGGTAACTTAACTACCCAGCCGGTCGATTCACGTAAACACGCCAGTTCAAAAGTCGTTTTAACTTAGAAACTTAGAAATCGCCTTTTGGTTTTCTGTTTTTAACGCACTTACTTATCTAGTCTTGGATTGTTATAAATCTTCCAATAGCTCAATTTCTATACAATTCCTATACGATTTTGAAGAGTTACCTGGTGTAAACCCAAGGTCCGATCCTAATGAAATTAAAATGTGACCACACGGGATCACCAGCTTTCAAATAAAAAAAAAATCATCAAAATCGGTTCAAAAAATACAGCGAATTGAGAATCTTCTTCTTTTTTTAAGTCGGTTAAAAAGTGTGCGAAGTGACATTTTTAAGTCACTACGCTACGGTTTTTATTACGTGAATCGGGCAGCTGGTAACATTTTCATTCTGATAGGTTTTGCAATAGCAATTGATTTTATCATCAAATTAGTAGAAATCAGAATTTGATCAGTAATCATTAAAATGAAAAAAACATTAGAAACTCTTAAACTCATATTTTGTTATTGTTTACTTTCGTTTAATTAAGTATATGAATAATTTATAAATTTCATGTTTGTTTATAACAAATTTTTGTACAACCCTAGCACGCTTTTTAGGTGGCGACTCATATTTTGTTTACTTTTAATTATATGAACCATTTTTATACTTGTGTTTCATTTATTGACAATTTTTTGTACAACCCTAGAAGATTTTTTAGATTGCGAGGTGATCGTAAGCAAAAAGTATTTGAGTTTACGCAATAGGCACATTTCCTTGCGTAGATATAAACACTAGCGAGGAAAGGCGTGATGTTATTTCGACCATACTTCCTACTGAATTTGCAATTATTTTATTGAATGAAAATTTTACGAAATAAGAATAAACTTTGGTAGTAAAATTACAAATAAATACATAGGTACTCGTAGTTGGAATTTTAGGTAAGTAGAATACAAAAAGGTCAGTCCGGACCTGCTCTTGATTGTTTATTATAAATAGAAAATCATAAAAATTGTGTCTCAAACTACTCTTATTTATTTATCTAGTAATTAGGATCATTTTATAACGAAAACTACTCTTGGAATATTTTACAAATAGGCAGTCGTTTATTTCCAATAATTCAACATTTTTGTTATGCTGTAAATATTCAACTTCAATAACAATAACTCAACGTGGAACGTTTGTCGCAAAACATTTTCAAAATCGCGCTCTCTGGGTCATTCACCCGCCCGTCGGATGATTCGGGCAACAATAGCGCTGCTGTCGCTCAAAATCGACTTATCCGTGCGCGGTCTGGGCCCTTAACGTGCTTTGTTGTATAGTTTTTGGTGTATGTGGCTCTTATAGTTTTTGAGTTATTAAGAATTAAAGAACCATGCCTTTGACAGTACTAAAAAATTTGCCTCGCGCACAAAATTTAAATTTCTAAATGCTTAGGGTTTATTGTTGGCTCGCGTCTTTGTTAAAAATTGTTTATTTTTAATTTTTATATTTTTTTTAGAGCTTAGGTAGGGTTCTCCGTCTAGGGATCGAGTGCAGCGGAGTCTTCTCAAAGATGGTCCCACCATCTTAGGGAAGACTCCGCTGCACTCCGTCTTAATTAATTGCATTTTGTATATTTTTTTGACTTTCATACTTAAACTTTTTATTTGGTGCACATAAAGCTCTGTGCAAATGTTTTGAGCCAATATTTAAGTGTTGTATGATTAACTTACTTTTAAGTAGGTACTTAATAAATTTCTGTAATAAATTAATAAGTGTCTGCAATTATTTTTTTTTTGACAACCGTTACATTGAGTTTTAGTAAACCACACGTAAGTTGCAAATAAATAATCATAACTTTTCACATGATACAGTATTAAGGCTGAAACTGATAGGTGAGTAGGTAGCAATTATTGAAGCTAAAACAATAACTCAACTCTGTTTACTTTACTCAAACTAAGCGCTGACCAGCCATTCTGACATCAGAATGGCTGGTGACATTGTTATTCCTTATATTTTCAAAATTAATGAGGTAGCAATTAATTAATTGTAGGTAGCAAACAGTAGCAATTTTTAATCACTGTCTCGATGCTAAATGAGGCAGGCAACCAGCCATTCTGACGGACACCTTACTTCTGCCTTTTAGCTCTTAATATATCATATGTTTTAGTTTTTTGTAGTGAACAATAGATAGGTATTTGTTGTGTATTTAACAGTAACTAAATAGGTGTAATATTGTAATAAAAGTTTTAGGTAACGGAACATGTAAAACGCCATTGTATTTCCATAGACAACTGTATTCTTTCAAAAGTAGGTAGGTATGGCACAAGCAACATTAAATAAAATAATTAGGTAAGTAAGCATTATTAAAGTAAGTACATACAGGATTAAAATGATTTACAGATCCAAACGATTGGGTGGTTTTCGAATTCTTGTAGATTTTCTTAAAGTAGGCGTTTCCCTTATCACAGGTGTTTCTCGTTGTACTGGTATGTTTGTGATTGCATGCTTTTGTGTATGTAGGCTCCTTGTTGGATGTAGAATATGATTGTTCCTGTATCTCGTTATCATCTCTTTCAGGTTCAATAGGTTGATTTTTGTCTGTCTCAGTAGTTGTAGGATTCTTTTTGCTTTAGGTGTCTGTACTAAATCACTGAGTGTAGTATGTTTACTATTCATTGTATCTTCTTTATTTTCTATTGTAGTTTCAGGTATTATCTCCTCATATAGTTCTTCTTCATCTCTCATCTCCACTTGTATTTCTTCTCTCTGGTTGTTAATATTGCCTGTCTTTCTCAGTTGATCTATATGTCTCATTTGTAGCTGTCCATCTATCATAACTTCATAGTGTAGTTTACCTTTTCTAGCAGTGATCACTCCTAATTTCCATTTATCTTGTCCATTGTAGCATCTTGATATAACTTTCTCTCCTTTATAAATTCTTTATTAGTCTGTCCGTTGTATCCTTTGTATTCATTTCAGTGCATATGTCTCTCTTTACAAGATCTATTCTTGTCCGGTATAGTCTCTTGAACATCATTTCCGCAGGGCTGAGTCCTGTAGTTGAATTTACTGTCTTCCTGTATTGCATTAGGAATCTACACAGTTTTTCCTCTAGTGTTCCTTTTTCATCAGACATAGCTTTTAGCTTATTTTGAATATATCGTTCTGCTTGTCCGTTGGTTGCTGGGTGAGACGGTGCTGTAAATTTGGATTGTACTCCCATTTTCATTTAGAAATTCCAACATTTCTCTTGAAACAAATTGTCTTCCATTATCTGATACTAGGTAGGTAATCCATATGTTGTAAATAATTTTCTCAGTATCTTAATTGTTGCTGTTGAATTTGTATTTTGTGTTGGTATCACTTCCAGCCATTTCGTATAAGCATCTACTACTATTAGGAAATTGGTATTAAGGTATGGTCCAGTATAGTCTACATGTATTCTAGTCCATGGTTCTTTTGGGTATTCCCATGAATGAGTAGGTAGGAGTTTCTGTACCATACAGCAATTTTTACATTTCACTTCACCATCTCTTCTATATCTTTATCTATGTTTTTCCACCATACATAGCTCCTTGCTAAAGCCTTCATTTTAACGATTCCAACATGTGAAGTATGTAACTCCTGTAATATTTGAGGTTGTAGTTCTTTAGGAATCATCACCCGAATTCCCTTGAAAATGCATCCGTCTTGTAATGAGTATTCATGTAAGGTTCGGTTGTTACTCTTTCCAGATTGTATCTCATTGTAAAGTTGAACACAATCAGGATCCTTTGTAGAAGTCTTACGTATCATTTTCAGTGTAACTGGTAACATTTGTACTTGGCTCAAATAGAATGAATCGTCATCTGTAAGTTCATCTTCATATTTGTTTGTAGATGTAATTTTCATGTTAGTCTTGTTATTTGTAGAAGTAGTTTCTTTCACAGGTATCCTTGAGAAATAATCTGCATTTGCATCTTGTTCAGTTTTCTTCACTTGTATATCATAATTAAATCCCGCTAGGAAGTTCGCATAATGTGTAAGTCTTAAAGCTGTAGTAGAGGGTATAGCTTTATCCGGGTGTAGAATTCTAGCAAGAGGTTGATTGTCTAAAACAAGTGTAATTTTTCGTCCATAACAGTATTGAAAAAACTTCTTCAGTCCCCATATGAGAGCTGCTGCTTCCTTGTCCAGTTGGCTATAATTCTGTTCAGCTTTTGATAGAGATCGTGATGCAAAAGCTACTGGTTGCTCTCGTCCATTAGGCATCTTGTTTGAAAGAACTGCTCCATATCCCGTAGGTGAAGCATCGGTTGCCAGTATTACTGGTAGCTTGCCGTCAAATGGCTGTAGTACTTTATCACTGCAAATTTCCTTTTTTAGATTCCGAAAACTTTCTTCACATTGCTTACTCCAAATAAAGGGTGTATCTTTAAATAAAATAAATCTAACTACTTTGCAATATTCCGCCACATGCAAATTACCCAACTCTCGTATTTATTCATGCACAAGTCCGCTCTCCAAACCCACTTAGGCCGAAAGAATAGAGAAATAATTTTGAAAATAGAATAAATATGAGAGTTGTGTTATCGTGCAAAAATAATAAAAAACCTCGACACGTGTTTCGCCCCCAACCAGGGGCATCATCAGAAGATGTTGATGGCTCGGCGCACGGCGACCGGCGGTGTATCTTTAATTAACAGTCTGTATAGAGGTCTCAATTTCGTTGCCAGATTTGGTATATATTGTTGATAGTAGTTGATTAGTCCAAGAAATTGTTTTATAGTAGTGACGTCTGTAGGTCTTGGTGTATTGACAATATCTTTTATCTTGTCATCTGTTGGATGTAGCCCATCTTGATCTATTTTATGGCCCAAGTATGTAATTGATTTCTGGTTGCATTGGCATTTATTTTTATTCAGGTGTAGTCCGCAGTCTTGTAATTTCTTAAATACTTCTTCCATTCTGTGTAATAATTCATCTTGGGTAGAGCCTTGAATAATGATGTCATCGTAGAAACACGCTACTCCTTGCAGACCATGTAGGGTTTGTATGCCATATATTTGGTGCTACCTTCACTCCGAACAAAAGTCTATTTACTCTATAAGTTCCTTTGCAAGTACTTATTGACTGCATTTCTGCTGTAGCCTCATCTACCGGCATATGTAAGTATGCTTGATTAATATCTAATGTACAAAAGTATTTACCTCCGCTGAGCTTTGTAAAAATTTCTTCAATCCGGGGTATTGGGTAATTGTCATCAAGTAATCTTGGGTTAAGTGTACTTCTGTAATCTGCACATAATCTAATTTGTCCATTAGGTTTTATTGCAGGTACTATGGGTGTTCCCCACTGTGAGTATGTTACTTTTGAAATAATATTTTTCTTCTCTAATCTGTCTATTTCCTCTTCAATTTTATGTTTTAAAGAGAATGGAACAGGTCTTGGCCTGATGTAAACAGGTTTTGTATTTTCTTTTAATTGGAATGAGCATTTAAAGTTTGTAATTTTTCCTAAGTCATCTCCATATAGATCTTTGTATTTGTAAAATAAATTCTTAAGTCTTTCTTCATAGTTTGTAACTGTATATATTTTGGATAGAAACAGGCGTTACTTGGCGAAAATCCATGACAAACCAATGGTAAGTAAAATGTCTATCTATCTAATGTATCAAGAGTCTTGATAATGCCTCGTTTAGAGGCGAAACAATTGTCGACGTTTTGTTGTCTTTTTAATTCTGCGAAAAATTAATGCTATTATAAATTTTTAAAAGTTTTTTCTTAAAACATTTTACTTACCATTGCTTTGTATATATTTTATTTACATTTTCTGGTACTTGTATTTGAATGTTCATTTTCACTATCCATTCTCTTCCAATTACAGGTTCTGCATGTCCTTTTATCACAAATAGCCTCATTATTAGTTTATTATTTTTGTATATAACAGGTACTTGACATATTCCATTTTGTTGTATAATTTCACCCGTATAAGTCCTTAGTCTCACTGTCGTTGGTGTAAGTGGTAAATCTTCGATATTCTTCCTATAAAATTCTTCAGAACATATAGTAACTGCTGCCCCTGTATCAATCTCCAGTGTATGTATTTTCTTGTATTTTTTTTTTTTTTTTTTTTTTTTTTTTTTAATTATGTATAAATTATTTGTTAAGTATAATTGAATTTCTGTTAAAAACTTTTTATTTTTGTACGGCACGGGTAAGACTTTAAATATCTCATAAATTTCTCCCTCTTCTTTTTCTGAATCGGTCAATGTCCCATCCAGTTGTTTTATCTCCTTGTTGAAACATACTGTAGCTAGATGTCCAGCCCGTTTACAGTTATTGCAGAATAAATTCTTGTTACGGCACTCATTGGCAAGGTGGTTCTTATTACCACATCGGTAGCATTTAGTTTCCTTTGTATTATTGTTGTACTGTTTTTTAGTTGAAATATTGAAGTTATTGTTTCGTTTTTTCTGTGTACTATGATTATTGTAATTTTTATTTAATTTATTCTTTGTACTGTACCTTGGGTTCACTTTGTAAGATGGATAATTTCTCTTAGAGGACACTTTATTAACATTGTATTTTTCATTTTGCATCTGTTCACTTTCCGTCTTGGATAATTCAATATTAATTGCCATTTTGTAAATTTCTGTAAATTCCTTTGCCGTTTCTTGTAGTAAACGTTCTTTAATTTCCTGAGACTTCAAACCACGTATAAATTGTACTCGCATGTGTGTCTCGAATGTAGATTTCTTGCAATCTTTACATATGAAATTGCATTTCGACCCAATGGCCTTGAGATCCACCACGTAGTTGGCTAAATTCTCGTTTTCTTTTTGTACGCGTAAACAAAATTTGTTTTGCTGTGCAATTTCACTTGGTTTTGGTTGTGTAATTTCTTTCAGCTGTATGTAATTTTCGAGTCTTTGTATGTACGAGTCGAAACTTTCATTTGCTTCATCAAAATTTTGCAACGTCAATCCTGCCGCTGGATTTGGCTGTTGAACAGTTAATCCTTGTATCGCGATGGCTAATTGCTCCAACACTATTTTGATGTCCGCCATTCTCGTCGCCAATTTCTGTTGTGTATTTAACAGTAACTAAATAGGTGTAATATTGTAATAAAAGTTATAAGTAACGGAACATGTAAAACGCCATTGTATTTCCATAGACAACTGTATTCTACTAGTGTTGGTCAATGCATTAGTGATGTCCTAACAGTATTGTTTTTGATTAAGTAGCAATTTACCGTTCGCCTTAGTCTCAAAGTGCAAACATAATAATATCTGACCCAGTTTACTTCAAATAACAATAACTAACAATATGCATTCGCAGCATTTTCAAACACAGTAATTTTAGTTTTAAATATTTTAATTTTGATATTGTAATTATTAATGTTGACATTACATACAAAACTGTTTATTTAGATTTACATATGTATAAGATAGGTACCTAATGAACGCCATGCCTGAGATACAGGATTACCTAGTTCAGGCGCAAACATTTAATACCTATGTAATAAAAACTATAACACTATAAGTAGATCCCTGGTAATAATTAAATGTTTTATAGTATTAAATTAATGACAGCTAAGTAATTATAATTAATAGGCTAAGACCTCATTTAAAATATGCTTAAGTAATGAATAAATAAATATTATATATTAAAGCTTGATTTTTTCGCACAGAAGAACTAGTTCGCGGTTCGGGACAAGGAAACATTGTTCGGTATTACAATTTGAGCGTTTGATCCTATATTTTTGCCCAGCGCCAGAGGTAACCTATAAGGCTTAAATCCACGCGCTCCGCAAAAACCCAAGACCAAGAACGTCCAAGTCCGAGAAGGTCCTTGAGGCAATCTGTAAGTTTGACACATAGTTGTCCTACAATATTCTCATACACCAACACAAACCTGCGTGGAGAGTAGCGGTTCTTTTACAGCTGCAATAATTTCGAACAAACATACTTAACTAGGAATTTGAGGCAACTTAGATATTTTTTAAAATTTAAAGTTAGAACGAAATTACGTAAGCCAGGCTAGTTGTGAGAGTCTTTACCGTTACCAGGTGCTTTCAAACAGGAAAATAAATACTAAAGAAGTATTTACAGCAACTTGGATTTTTCTTTTATATATTACCACTAGCAGGCCTATGTCCCTCGCCTAACAACCGCAAAAAATATGTGACGTCACAGAAAACTTGAAGTTGTAAATCAGTAAGGGTTTTCTCTTGTTTGTGATACGGCATTGACCATAGAGTTGATATTGAGGCGTTAAAGTCATAATTATTGGTCAAATTATGCTCGTATATATTTTACTTTACTGGACAACCCTAACGCTCGAATTATGTTCTCTGTAAACAAAAGAATGTGCTTTAATTAACGTCAGAGTGCAAGTTTTGTATGTACCCTATTCTATATTATTCTGTGCCACTAGTTAAGAATCTCTGCAGTCCGAGGTATTTTTCAGAGATGTTTTTAATACATAATAACACAGTAAAAAGGTAAACTTGCCGCAAATATCTTAAGTATTTTTTTTCGTGTTTGAAAATATAGGGTGTGTAAAATAACTGCCATCCTCCAGCCAGGTCTACGTTGTTGTGGTGAGACAACAATCAATCTTTTAAATTGCCCCAATTGTCATGTTTGGCCTTAAAAGTGACGTATGAAAGACAAGCATGTAGCGGAGATGCGAATGTTAAGATGGATGTGTGGTGTAATAAGAATGGATAGGGTAAGAAGGAACGAGTATATTAGAGGAAGTTTGAAGTTGCACCAGTGAATGAAAAATTGAGAAGCGAGCGGCTGTCATGGTATGGACATGTTATAAGAAGAGAGGAAAGCAATGTCGTTGGAAAGGTGCAAAGTATGACTGTAGAGGGTTTAAGAAGTAGAGGTAGGCCAAAGAAAAGATGGATGGAATGTGTGAAAGAAAATATTATATAAAGACAAGGAGAGGCACTCCTCTCCTTGTCTATCTGTCAGACGTCATATCTTCAGTCACTACTGAAGATATGACGTCTGACAGGGATGTGTGGAGGAGGAAGACTTGTTGCGCCGACCCCAAATAATTGGGATAAGGGCAGGTAGATGATGCTCCGGTCAATTTAGCTATTTGAGATTACAATAATTTGCACCCAGTTGAAAATTGGTATGATTGTTCAAAACACTATCACTACATATTATCAAACTAAATCTGTCTGTCCGTATGTAAGCTTAGATATTTAAAACGAAAATACAGGGTGACAAAATTCAACGATAAGCCGAAACTGGTCGATGATCGGGTCGATGACTGTTCCGGGAAAAATTATAAGTTACATTGACTTTTAGTAAAATGATGGTAATAACATACCTACACCATATCATTTGATGCCGGTTCCACAACACACACACACACACACACACACACACACACACACACACCACGCCTATATCCTGAAGGGGTAGTCAGAGGTGCATTACACAAACACAGTTTGCCAGTATTTTTAGTCCCACGTAAGGCAAACCTATTGCCATCACCGGGCACACATTAATGGGTTATGTTCAAAATGGCCGACTAAATTTAAAACAAAAGTAGCAGCAACATTGTAATTAAAAAAAAATTTAAACCCGTTGTCTTGCGATGAAATGTTGATGAAAGGCAACAAAATCTTACGTGCCAGCCGCTGTGGCACAGACAATTAAAGTCCGTGGGCGACTTGGACTATCTCGGAAAATCAATGTAACTTCTAAATCTTGTCATAGAACACCGCCCGCGATACTCGCGCCTTACTAATTGTAATTACTGTAGACCAGTATATGTACTTATGTACTTATACAGTCCACTCTTATGTACCACCAAACCTCAAGAACAGGTGCAATACCACGTATTTTCATTTTGATTTTTATTTGTAAACTATCTCAATTTGATATCAATTTGTTCTAACAACAGTAATGTAATGTTTGTGTAAAATATTTAAAACGTATGAAAATACATTTGTTTTATTTTGTCCTCATTATTCTATTCAGTGGCGTAGCTAGATGGCACCCGGGGCAGGCCTCGCCTAACAACTGCAAAAAATGCGTGACGTCAGCTAAAACTTGAAGTTGTAAATCAGTAAGGGTTGTCTCGTTTGTGATACGCACGGCAGTGATCTTAGAGTTGATATTGAGGCATTAACGTCATAATTATTGGTCAAATTATGCTTGTATACATTTTACTTCGCTGACAGCCCTAAAGTTCGTTTTTTTATATTAGCTATACAATACAGCCACAAGTGTTAATAGGTACGTAGAATCACTCATACAGCATAATTCAACGAGTCTATTATACACGAAATATAACAATCAAAACGAAATTAACTACATATGGTATAAATAAAATATTTAAATAATTAGTTTGTGTGTGTGTGTGTGTGTGTGTGTATGTGTGTGTGTTTGCGCGTGAGTTAGTTACATGTTACAATATTGATATGGTGAGAAGGTCTTCAACCTCCGTATAACCTTGACCCATCAACCATTTTGATACTAAGACTTGTTTTCTACACTGAACTCGGAGTAGGCCGTACACGTTGCAGTTCTTATGAACCAATTTATATAAATGTCCACCGAGAACCCTAAAATGTCGAGCCGCTAATGCAGTCCTATGATATTCACTATCACATATCCTTGGCCGACGACGGCGACGTCTATTTGTGACCTCAGGATCGTACACGAGAGAACAATGCTTCCGTACCACAGATTCGAGCACAAAGAGCTTCCTAACAGTGAGTACCTTTGAGCCCCACATTTTTCGATTTTAGACAGCAGGTACGGTACCGAGACAGTGTCAAAAGCTTTTTTAATATCAAGGAAAATACCCACGCATTTCTGGCCCGTGTCAAGGCTGTCCACGAATTTATCAACCAGACAGGCTACAGCATCCTGAGTTGATTTCCTTCCCTGAATCCAAACTGGTTTTCGGCGAGAATCTTATTTCTGTCAAGATAGGTAGTAAGTCGTGTATTTAGTAGCATCTCTAGAACTTTTGATAGAGAAGGAAGGACCGATATATTTTTATTTTTATTTATTGGTCTGTAGTTATTGACACTGTCTCTGCTGCCACCCTTATGAATAGGATGAACAATAGCCCTGTATGTCGATAGCCTATTTAATTGAATTTGACTTTTAAAATGAGGTCAGTAATAATGACTCACCGGTGTCTGGGAGATTTGTTTCTTGAATCCTATTGAAAACCGGCGCCGGTGGTCAGATGCTGTTGTTACACAAACCACTTTCACTTTGAACAGTTTTTGGATTGTTAAATTATTTATTTTGTGGAGACAATTAGTTTGAACGTCCCAAGATGGTGGACGTTGAATGGCACAGTGGCGCCACACAGTGGACGCCGGGTGATTTAGAGTCATCTGACCATAGATTATAAAAAGAACTGTACAAGCCCTTTTAAAACATTGGGGAAAAATACCGTTCTCTATTGAGAAGTTACAGACATGTGTGATCACAGGAACCAAAGCATTAGCACATGTCTGCAGCAATCGCGTTGGAATTCCGTCCCAAGTCCCAACCAACAGCACTATCACTGCGGAGTCCGTTGATGATGCTCTCAACCTCATCGGTCCGCAACAACACAAACGAATTTAGCGTAGAGATGTCTTTTAGTGAGGCATTTTGTCCTGGAGTAGTAGAACCAAACTTTAGTGCCAAGCTACTACCAATACCTGCGAAGTACGTATTTATTTCATTAATGGATGTGGCTGGGTCCGGGCCAATTTTCATTTAAAATCTAGCGAGTAAGGATAAGTAACTATTTGATTAATATTATGTAACTTCGAACTTATGAATTGAATGATTAAGTAATGATTGAATGACAGTGTCAGTTGTGTAGGTAAGTAAATGTAAGTGCAGGTTGTGTGTCTTAAGATTACATAATAATATAGTTTCAAAAAAGAGACAATGAGACAAAAAAATAAAATGAAAAAACAAACAGGAAAATAAATAATGTCCAGAATAAAATCAAGGTTTCGAGAGCTACTCGCGGCACTGTGGAGATTTAATGTGATCCCTCTTTTTCGCGCAATAATATTTTACCGTTTCGGATCCAAGAAAATTTATAATTGTTATTCTTAGCAAAATTCCGAGCATCATAAAATAACTGTCTCAGCGATGCAGGCAGGTGCTCAGCGATAAAACTAGGAATGCGGGGACCTTCCTGGGTGTACAGTGCTAAGTTTTTCTTCACGAAGTTTTTTTTTTTTTTATATTTAGGTCGACAAATTGACGCCACCCGCCTGATGGTAAGCTGTGGCGACGTCTGGTAATTGTGGGCAACTCTCACAGTACACTGGAATACTACAGAGAGTGACCCTCAACTTGACGACCCAGTAATGTGCCTCTTCACGCTTCGCTTAAAGAACCCAGGGTTATATGTTGGAGGAAACACGTGCGCGGGCAGGGCGTTCCAAGCCACCATCGTTCGGCAGAGAAACGAACGTTTAAAACGCTCAGTTCTCGCGAAGACGGTTTCCACGGTACGAGAGTGACATCTCTGCCCGGCACGCGTTGTTCGGGATCGGAAGGGAGAGGGTGGGATCAGATTGAAGAGCTCTTCAGAACACTCACCGTGGTAAATACGGTAGAACGCGGCCAAGGAAGCAATTGTTCGGCGCTGGGCTAGCGGCTCAAGGCTTCCCGTTACCTCCGGACAATCTATAATGCGAACAGCGCGTCGCTGCATAGCGTCGAGTGCGTCCAGCAAATACTTCGCGGAGCCGTCCCAGAGGTGAGAGCAGTATTCGACGCAGGGTCTAATCTGCGTTTTGTACAGCAGACACCTCTGGTGCGGTGTAAAGAATCGCTTTACCTTGTTCAGTATTCCTAGTTTCCGCGAAGCTAGCCATATGCTCAATGTATTTAGTGTTATTGAGCTCTCGACGTACGTCTATGCCAAGGATGTCTAGATTATCCTTCATAGGTAATGTTGCATTCTGAAGAGTGGGTAGGGGAAGGAAAGGGGATTTTTTCGCTGTAAATGCAGACGCCTGTGTTTTGCGGGCATTGAACTCGACCAAGTTCTCGGCACCCCATTGGGAGATACTGTCGAGGTTACGGTCGAGATCAGCCACGAGTCGTCGTCTCTCCTCCTCAATCTCAGATCGCCCCGCCGTCGGACGAACCGAGTAACTCCCGTGCAGTGTGCTGTCATCTGCATAGCAATGAATGTTCCCGAGGGATAGCATATTATTGATATGCAGAAGAAAGAGAGTTGGTGATAGTACGGACCCCTGCGGTACCCCGGCATTCACTTGCAAGAAGCGAGAGGCCTGGCCATCGCAGAGGACCCGCACTCGGCGCTCGTTTAAAAAGCTGGCAATCCAGCTGCACAGTTGAGGAGGTAGACCATATGCCGGAAGCTTGGAAAGGAGCGAAGCATGCCAGACCCTATCGAAAGCTTTGGCGATGTCCAGGCTAATAGCCAAGGACTCGCCGTACTTTTCCATAGCCTCACCCCATACATGCGTGACGAATGCCAGGAGGTCACCCGTTGATCGTTTTGGCCTGAAGCCATATTGCCGATCATTGATTAGCGAGTGATCCTCCAGGTATCGCATGAGCTGCTTGTTGATAAGGAGCTCAAGCACCTTGCAAATGACTGAGGTGACAGCTATGGGTCGATAGTTGCCTGGATCGGAGCGATCCCCTTTCTTGGGGATCGGTTGTACGTTCGCCTCTCTCCAGACCTCCGGCACGAGCCCTGTAGAGTATGACAGGCGGTACAGACGCGTTAGTACTGGAGACAACTCAGCAGCACATTTTCGTAACACCACCGCCGGAATGCCGTCAGGGCCACTGGCTTTCCGCGTGTCGAGCGACCGCAGTACTGCCCGTACATCACATTGCCTGATAACAATATCAGGCATAGTGTGGCCACAGTTGGCGATGGCGGGGGGCTGCAGGCCACGGTCATCGATGCGGGAATTAGCCGCAAAGAGGTCTGCGAGCATGTCCGCCTTCTCTTGGGCTTTGTGAGCCAGTGATCCATCAGGAAAACGCAGTGGTGGCAGCGAGGGTTGGCAAAAATTTGACTGTACGGCTTTGGCCAGTTGCCAGTATCCACGGCTGCCCGTGGGGTGGGATGTGAGCTCCTGACCAAGCCGCGCGACGCGCTGGGCATCCGCTCTCTTGAAGGCCCTCTTACTGAACCTAGTGGCCCTATTATACGCTGCTTTGAGGCGGTTCACATTCGGGTCACGTGCCGCCCGAGCCCTGACCCAGGCGCGATACGCCGACTGTTTTTTCTGGACAGCCTCGTCACATTCACGCCCGAACCAGGGGCGAGCTTTGCGGATGCTGGCGACATCAGTGAAAGGGATATAATATTCTATCCCTAGACTGATCTCGCCAGCAACGGCAGCAGCGCTATCCGAAGGCGCCTTCCCTACAAAGCAGCGTTGGCTCCACGGGATGGACGCAAAGTAATCGCGGAGAGCGTCCCAGTCTGCCGACGAGTAGTGCCATAGTCGTCGGGTCATTTGCTCAGTACGAGCAGGCGGTGGCACTTGGAAGCTGGCGTGCACCACACAGTGGTCGGAAGTGCCCAGTGGGGCGCGTACCGACACACTGTACTCGGCTGGGCGACTCTACAGCAGTAGATCCAGCAAGGCGGGCGTGTGGTCAGCCAAAGGACGGAGTATCACTTCGCTGACGAACCGCTCCGGGTTGATGGCCACAGGAGCGCCGGCGCAGCGTCTGGTTGCTCAGAAATTGGTGTAGGTATTCTCCATAAATGGCTTATCTAAGCCCCAAGGCACAGATTACTAAATAGTTACTACGTAACAGATACTTCACTCAGTAGAAAATTTCCAATACCTACTGCTATAATAGCCTACTCCGTCGCGTCAGCAACCACTGCATGCTAAAATGTGCCTAAATGCTCAAGCTTACAGTTTAGATTGCTTCGCACCGCGCGATCCCACAGCCATCGCAGGGCTGCCTCTTCGATAAAATTAAATTAACATAACTTTTTGTCTATGTTATTAAGAACTGTGAATATGTTCTGACTTATATGTGGCAGTTTAAAATTGTATCGTTTATAAAATATTATTTTTATAAATTGCTGCTGGCTGTGCACATCTAGATAAAACATAATTATAGACGTCAGTGTGTAGGTAAATAAAAAAAAAATCTTTAAAAGTTACATGTGTTGTATTTTTATATATTTTTTTATAAATTTCATACCCTTTCTAAATTCTCGGTTATTAAATTTTAGTGTGGAAAAAATCCTGAATCTAATAATAAGTTTTATGAGATATTGTTTTGGAAAACAAGGGCAGGGAGAATCAAAATTTATGTGATTTAAAATTTCATAAAGAGTACTACCCAGCCTTCGTTTCATATTTTAGGTGTTTATCCCTTCTTTTACTTGATTTGCACCCATCTATAGCACATAAGGCACCAGACGGCATCGTAGGTATGCGTACGAACGAATGGAACTATTAAAACTGAACAACGTGCGTGCGCTTCGCTTACGAAAACCGCAGTGAATTTGGTCCTCAAACGGTCGGCCGGGCGGTAGGTAATGATAGCGCGCAAGTACATGGAGTGACAGAGGCCTGCCCAAGGTAGTTCTGGAAAGGACACAAACAACGGATTAGATTACGGCTCGGCACCGCTTGCCGTAGGGGGCCTGTAAATCTCACATGTACATGTAAATCTCCGTACAGATTCCCTAATTGTCGGATGCACTGCACAATTATTTACACATTACACAGGATTATACAAACATGGGAACAGGGAAAACACAGACAGGTAGTTGGCTCATCCCTATATATCGGTCTCCGACCGGCGCGGCAGAAAGTCTCAAGAAAGAATTCAACAATAATTCGATAATAAATAATTCGTACCTAGGCCCAACTCAAATGTGGGTACATTTCAAAAGATTATTTTTCTACCTATTCCGTATCGGAGATGAAGTTCCTTTAAGATTCTGCGTTATGCGTATTTCCCATCAAACAATTAAAACTTTACAATGGTTCACTAATTTAGGGAACCCTAAAATGACAGTCCTTCAATGGCCGTCTAGATAATAAGATATTATGAAAAGTGAATATTCCAGGTAGGTGGGATGGGGTACATGGGTCAGATCCTCCATGCGGTGCACCCCGGGCAACGGCAGTGGCTGCAACTCTGCGGCAACATACCGTAGAGTTGTAGCTATTACGGCAAATTCTGGCCAAGGTGGGGGTCTTGTCTCCTCAGAATGTGAGGAGCACAGACCCTCCACAGTGGGGGCCTTATGAGGCCCAGGTAGCTCCGCCGACACTCTGCAGAGTAGAGTGCTGCTGTGCGGAGAAACCACCAGGGCGACGGGTCCGACATCACTGAGATCATCAGCGGTGTCGGACACGGTCTCGTAGAGACCACAGTTCGGCCGAACCCCGCCTGGCAGCAGGCGGGAAGCCGGTTCTTCGGAACCGCGAGGAAGAAAACTTCGTTAAAAAATCACCAACGGGGCGGGCGGAACGGTCTTGTGAAGACCCCCGCTCGGCCCAGCCGTAATCCTGAATTGACAGGACCGGTGGCCCCTCGGGGCCGCGAGGATGAACACCTCTATAAAAAATTAACCCAATCCCAAGCTCTGACACCCGGTGAGGGGATGAATCGTGCAGGGGAGCTGTCACGCCTAGGGTGTCACCATCGTCGGAGGACGTAAAACTCAACGGCTGAGGAAATAAACGTTTTTATTACCCAAGGGGGAACCGGCAGCGATGCTGGCCGCGAACACCCTGCTGTGACTGGGGTCGGGCTCGGGCCCGGCACCAGTCATGGCGACCCCCGCCCGGGATCTTCCCGGGTGGTATTTGGGAGGGGTCACCAAAGCCCGATAGGCCAGGGGATGTGCCTTAAAACCACCCCCCAAACCGACGCGGAGATCGCGTCGACCGCTGCTGGGACTGACGTTGTTCCCAACAGCATGGAGGCGGCGGGTTCTTCCTCACGGAAGACCCCAGGGAAAAGGACCGTCGATAAGAGGGCGCAGAAGGCGGGGTCGTCGCGATACAGGAGCACTAGCTGCTCCGGGCGGGGCAGTGAGACGAGCACCGAAGAGGGGGTGCCGCCGAAATATGTTGCGATGACAACCAGGGGTCAATACCGGAAGACGCCGGTCTTCAAAGCCCCCGCCCCTACGGTGCCGTTCCTGCCTAGCGGCAGGGACAAGGAGGTGCCAGCCGCGCGGGAGCTCATGCTGGCTCTTACCCGGATTGCGGAAGCGATGAAGGGTGGCACGAAAAACATGCCGGGTAAGAGGCAGATAGTGAAGACGGCCGTGACTCACGCTACGTCTTCACTTGATGAGCTCCTAGCGCGGAGCGTACCCGCGGAGGAGCAGAAGCTTCGGGGTCAGGTGGCCAGCCTGGAGGCGGAACTTGCTGCGTCCCGGCAACAGATGGAGGCCCTGCGACAGGAGGTCGCGAACCTGACCAGGTTGGTGAAGGGGCCCCCCGGGACCCAGACGGAGCGTCCCATGGCACCTTCCCCGACTGCTGGCCCGTCACCAAGGATGGCAACTAAGACCGCGTCCAACGCGGCGCATGGATCACCGCCACGGCCTGCAGCTACGGAATCGCCGCCACGGCCTGCGGCTACTCTCACCGAGGTCATGGCGGCAATCGAGAGGCGCCTCGGCGTCCTAGAGGACCGGGCGTACCGCCCTGCGCTGACGCAGCCCGCGTTGTCCTACGCGGCTGTTGCCGGCGCCGGCGTTGCGCCCCGCCCTAGAGGCAGGCCTCCTAGCCGCCCCCCCCTGCCCCCATCCGCCCCCCCAGCGAGGCGACCGCCGGCCGAGGCTGCGGCTATCTCGCGGAAGGCCAAGGGGAAGGGCAAGAGGAGTGCCACCCCCGCTGCCCACAGGGCCGCTCCCGCTGTTGCTCCCGCTGCTTCTATACATCCCGCCAGGCGGCAGGGATGGGAAGTAGTGGGCGCTAAAAAACAGCGAAAAAAGAAGAAAAAGAAAGCGGCCAAAGCCGCCGCGGCGAAGGCGCCGAAGAGGCCCCGTCCCCCTCGCTCCACCGCTGTCGTCCTGACGGTGACGACAGTGGGCGCGGAGAAGGGAGTGGGGTACGCCGACGTCCTGAGGACCGTAAAGGCCTCAGTCGACCTGAAGGCCCTCGACATTCAGGGGGGGCTCCGGTGCAAGAACACTCGCACCGGCGCTCGCCTCCTCGAGGTCTCCGGCGCCTCCAGCGGCTCCAAAGCTGACGCCCTAGCGGCTAAGCTTAGGGAGTCGCTGGACACTGAAGCCGTCCGCGTCACCAGACCCATCAAATGCGCGGCATTGCGCATCTCTGGTCTGGATGACGCGGCCACAGCGGAGGAGATTATTTCCGCCGTCGTGGAGGCGGGTGGCTGTTCCCATGACCAGATTAAGGCTGGAGAGATTTTCTTCAGCCCCACTGGCCATGGCACGACAGTCGTCCAGTGCCCCGTCGCGGCGGCAGTGAAAATAGCGGACGGACGAAGCCTCCTTGTAGGGGGCTTCTTAAAGGCGCAGGTGCACCTCCTGCGTGCCCGGGAAACGAGATGTTTCCGATGTATGGTGGTAGGGCACGTAGGAGTGCAGTGCACAGCGGAAGACACCGTGGGCGATCGGTGCTTCCGCTGCAGCCGGCCCGGCCATAAGGCCAATGGCTGCGAGGCCCTGCCTCGCTGTTTTAGGTGCGAGGCGGAGGGCAAAACGGTGGACCATAGGGTCGGCAGCCGTACCTGCGCTGCCTCGAGGCCAAAGCCTCGTCCGTCCGCTGTAGGCAGCGGGGGAGCCGCTTCTGCGCGGCCAAGTTCGCGGCGGGATGCTGACATGGACGTCCATTAATGTACGCCCATGTCCGCATCCTGCAGGTGAACCTGAACCACTGCCGCGCTGCTCAGGATCTTCTGTACCAGAGCATCGCGCAGTGGTCCATTAACTTGGCCGTGGTCGCCGAGCCGTACTACGTCCACCCGGGAAGCCCGGTGGACCAGGACGGCTCGGCCTGTTCTATTTTTGGGGGTTCCGCCGTGGACACCTCGCGCCTTGCATTGATTGCAAGCGGCCGGGGATGTGTTGCGGCGGAATTTGTAGGGTTTGCGGTCGTGTCGGCCTACATCTCGCCGAACATTGACGAGTCTCAGTTTGAGCTATGGCTCACTGTGCTCGACGTCGTCTTCGCTGCGTGCCGTCCTCGCCCTGTCCTGCTCCTGGGAGACTTCAACGCCTGGAGTGAGGCGTGGGGCTCCCGGGAAACCAGGGACAAGGGGAGGCTTCTTGAGGACTGGACCAGAACACGTGGTCTGGAGGTCCTCAACCGGGGGAATGTCGTCACCTTTTGGCGGCGAGGGGGGGAATCGATCGTAGACGTAACGTTCGCATCCCCTGACCTCGCCCGCCGTATTACAGGCTGGCGCGTGGAGGAGGGTGAGGAGACGCACTCGGACTATCGGTACATCCGGTTCGATGTCGTGCCCTCACCTGACCTCCCACAGCCGGTAGCAAATCCCCCGGATCCGCGTTGGGCACTTCACCATCTTGATCGGGAAGCTCTCCTGGAGGCATCCATCGTGCAGGCCTGGATTCCGGCACCGGACCGGCCTGCCGATGTGGATGCCGAGGTGGAGTGGTTCAGGAGAGCCATGTCGCAAATCTGTGATGCGGCGATGCCTAGGGTTACACCCAGACCGGCCAGGAAGCAGGTGTACTGGTGGTCGCCGGAGATTGCAGAGCTGCGCGCAGCATGCATCTCCGCCCGCCGCCGGTACACCAGGTTTCGCCGGAGGCATCGCCGCCCAGACGACGCGGCAGCCCGAGAGGCGGAGCTTTTTCAGGCATACAGGGAGGCCAAAGGTATTCTCCAGGAGACGATAAAGAGGGCCCGCGAGGAGCTCCTGGAGACCCTGCAGCAGAACCCATGGGGGCGCCCGTACCTACAGGTCAGGGAGAAACTCCGACCTAGGGCGCCCCCACTGACCCAGAGTCTCCAGCCGCAACAGCTGGAGCGGGTCATGGGCTCCCTGTTTCCGACGAGCGCGGAGGAGCATGTCCCTCCGCGCATGGCTCCGTCTCTGCCCGACGCGGATAGCACCAGCGAAGACGACGTACCCGAAGTCAGCGTGGGGGAGCTAGGTGCGGCAGTACTCCGGCTTAAACGCCGGAAAATCACTGCCCCCGGACCCGATGGCATTCCTGGCCGTGCATGGGTCCTGGCCCTCGAAGAACTCGGGCCTCGACTGATGGGGCTCTTTAGCGCATGCCTCGAAAGGGGCCAGTTTCCCAAGGTGTGGAGGACGGGGAAACTGGTCCTGATCCGTAAGGCGGGGCGGCCGGTGGACTCACCGTCCGGATACCGGCCGATCGTGTTGCTCGACGAGGTGTGTAAGCTCTTTGAGCGAATTATCGCGGAACGCCTCGTCGAGCATCTCACGAGTGTTGGGCCTGACCTGGCGGATAACCAGTTCGGTTTCCGTCGGGGACGCTCCACCGTGAGCGCGATCATGGGCGTGAAGAGCCTGACGGAGGAAGCAGTCTCGCAGGGCAAGGTGGTGGTGGCGGTGTCTCTTGACATCGCCAACGCGTTCAACACCTTGCTTTGGAGCTGCGTTAGGGAGGCGCTCGTGTATCACGAAACGCCTCTCTACCTCCGTCGTATTGTCGGGGCCTATCTCTCGGAGAGGGCCATAGCTTTCCCCAGCTGGCTCGGGCCAGCTCGGCGAGATGTGTCGTGCGGTGATCCGCAGGGGTCGGTCCTGGGGCCGCTTATGTGGAACATCAGCTACGACTGGGTGCTGCGGGGTGCGTTGCCTAGGGGCGTCGGCGTAACGTGCTACGCCGACGATACCCTCGTCACGGCGCGGGGTGCAACGTACCAGGAGGCAGCACTCAAGGTCACGACGGGTGTTGCTCGAGTCGTGGGTCGTGGGTCGGATACGGCAGCTGGGACTGGAGGTGGCCTTGCACAAGTCCGAGGTTCTGTGTTTTCACAGACCTCGAAACGGTCCACCCGAAGGTTCCAGCATAAATGTGGGAGGCGTTAGCATCGGCATCAAGCCCTCGATGAAGTACCTAGGGATCGTACTTGATAGCCGATGGAACTTCGGACCACATTTCCGAAGTTTGGTCCCCAAGGTGACGCAGGCATCGGTCGCGCTTTCGCGACTGATGCCCAACCTAAAGGGACCCAACGCTTCCTGCAGGAGACTGTACCTGGGGATCGTGCGGAGTATGGCCCTATACGGGGCTCCCGTATGGGCGGATAGGTTGGCGGTCAAGGGGAACGTGACTCTGTTAAACAGACCACTTCGAACCTTGGCCGTCAGAACCATACGGGGGTACCGCACGATCTCCGGAGAGGCTGCATGTCTCCTAGCCGGGACCCCTCCATGGGACCTGGAAGCGAGAGCCCTTGCGTCATTGTTCCAATGGCGCAAGGAGGCGCTGGAGCGGGACCACAGGCCTGCGTCTCGAGAAATCGAGGACCAGCGGTCCCTACTCCGCCAGGATCTCATGGAGTCATGGAGGGTGCGACTTGAGCAACCCAAGTGAGGTACCACCATCATCGCGGCGGTGAGACCGATCATGGACGATTGGCTGCAGAGGCAGCATGGTGACCTCACGTACCGTGCGACGCAGATCGTTGCCGGGCATGGATGCTTCGGTAGCTATCTGTTTCGCATGCATCGTGAGGTCACACCCCGGTGTCAACACTGCGAGGTTTCCGACGACGACACCGCACTCCACACGTTGGTGGAGTGCTCAGCGTGGGTGAGTCAGCGCCGGGACCTCGTAGTGGGTCTGGGCGTGTATACCCTCTCGCTGGAGACCATGCTTCAAGCCATGGTCTCCAGCCGGAGTAGGTGGAACGCGGCCGTGTCCTTCTGTGAGCAAGTCATGCTCGCGAAGGAGGCGGCCGGGAGGGAGAGGGAGCGTACCCTCCCCGCCGAGTTCCGTAGTCGGCGGCCAGGGCGCCCCAGACTCCGCGACTACGCCCAAGACTATCGACCTCCATGATCGGGGCCTGAGGATGGCGGGATCGCCATCCGCCGTCCTTACAGAAGCAGGCTAGATGGGTTGCGTGCTGCGGGGCCTTTGCCCCATAGCACGCAACCAGATTCACTAACTGACGCGGGATAAAACCCTTCCCACACGACGCGGGATTCTCGTCCCGACCCAACACCCGAAGAGACCACAGAGGTGGTCAAAGTCCGCCGGGCGCCACTGGACATACCCTCTGCTAGTAACCAGAGACGCCCGGCAACGGACGTTAGAGCGGCCGCGACCTTGGGCCGCGGAATTAAAAAAAAAAAAAAAAAGGTAGGTGGGATATGATCTAGGTATTTGAATTTAGATTAAGCGCAATAAGAATTTAGAAAAATAACGGTCCCCCGTCTAAGGCCGCGCCTAAGCGGTACGGTTTCACAATAAAATATGTCGGTTAGATGAAATAATATTAACCTGGATTCTCTTCCTTTGTATTAGCAATTTAAAACTTATAAAACTAGGGTTTCCTGCTTAAGGCCGTAGGTGGTTAGCCCTTAAGAGAATTTTAGGTAGAAACATTTTTAACAATTTATTAATATATTCGATAGGGCAATGTTACTAGGTCCTATCATTCCCTACGAGTTTATAAATAGGTAATTACGTATACAACATATATAGATAGGTAATGCATATATAATTATAGCATTTAGGGGTGGAGTAATTTAACATCACCGTCCTAAATGTTTTCTTGTATATTTTGTGGTGAGAAATTCAGCTTCGCCTGATCTTGATATTTAAATTCGATAACATATTATTAATCACTTTAAAACACGATTGAACTACAATAGTCGTGGCTCGATACATCTCGGAGTCTAAACAACTATAGGTGTACTTTAACATTGCTTCAACACGGCTAACAATCTATGAAATAGCTATCTGGTTCAGATTTAACTAATAGGGTAAAACGGGACTTGGAATCGCGCGGTTGACGTTATAGCAGCTTATTCCATTAAAAGGACTTACCCCGAATATCGGGAACTATTTCACTGAACTTTCACTATAATATCTTCAGCGTATAATATACTACTGACTTAATTTTTGCAAACTGTTATTTGGACAGTAGATATCCGTGACGACAACGGTGTTGACGATATTTTTAATATGCGAATGTGTGACTGCGTGCGGTGTCCATAGGTTTATAAAAGAGGTCTGCGGTAACAGGGAGCGGGAGGTTGAGCGGTATCCCTACTGGATCGCTTAGAGAGAAGACAAACCCCTACTCGATATCTAATCCCGCTTTCCCATTGGCCGGTGGCTATTTCTTATCTATTCGATCTAAACGACTTCTGGGAACAATGAACCGTGTTGGCGATACGAATTTGTTTAAACCAGTTCCTTAGCATTCTAGTATGTTCCATATAGTGATGTGAACACACGTAATATATTTGATGTCGATGTTCCCACATCGTAACAAGTCACCAATTGAATTCGGAGGGCAGTTATAAATAAAGATTTAAATCTTATTATATGTGTTTTATGAAATACACTGGAAATAGCAAGGCAAGTTCACTATTTACACCACAGTTAGTCAAAAAACAGAGTTAGGATACACAGTAAATAGTCTGAACCAGTACTTCGTTTAATTACTATTTTTTTCGAATTTATTTGTACGAGAAATCTTGATAAACCTCTGCTCAACACAAAGTCCGAGAGGAGGGGGGAAAATAAATATAATTATGATGAATTATGTTCTCTGTAAACAAAAGAGTGTGCTTTAATTAGCGTCGGAGTGCAAGTTCTGTATGTATTCTGTATGTATTCCCTATTCTGTGCCCAGGGCGGATATAATAGGTGGCAACTCAAAAATTACGCCTAGTACGAAAAAAATAGCGGTCAGGGGATCCCCGTCAGCAACTCGAGCGCGGCAGTGTCTGTCAGCATAATATGTCGACTGGGGCAGAAACAAAAAAAAGAGTGGGACACAGATAAAGTCACGCAGTCACTTTATCGCGTCACTTATTGCTTGTAGTAGGCTTACGCACACCCACAGCTTACGGCATTTCGTTACGTGACAGTTTTAACTAAATCTCCGCTTCAAATCAAATATTCTTTATTGTACACAAAAAAACAAAAGAGAAACAAATATTTACACATTTTTTAAATAGAATGTAGCCTTATTGCTAAAGAGCAATTTTTCCAGACAACCTTAGGATGGAAAGAAAATTTCTGTTTTTGTTTTCCCTAAGATGGTAGGACCACTCCGCTGCACTCGATCACTAGACGGAGAACCCTACCTAGTGTCCCTTCGTCCAGCATACTCACCATGGAATCCTGATATTTCATGAATGCCAAAAAATTGTGCTGAAATAGTGCTAATTAGTGCCCAAAGGAAAAAATAGTGCTCTTATATTTAAGAAATTACAGCCATAGTTCGATGAGTATGCTGGACGAAGGTTTCGCACAGCATACTCACCTCCGTTTGTGGAATCTGTGTACGCTTCAACCATAATTCATACTTAAAAAAATTGTGCCCAAATAGTGCCAAATGGTGCCCAAAAAGAAAAAACGGTGCTCTAATAACTCCGGAGTTATAGGCTTCGTTAAGTGAGTATGCTGGGCGTAGGTTCTAGGCCCAGCATACTCACTTCACTACGTGAATACCGAACGAGCTATGGGTACAATTTACGGCTTAAAAAATTGTGCTTGAAATAGTGCCCAATATCAGTCCAATTTTAGCTTGACTTATGACCTAGAACACCTAAAATTTAATTGTAAAATTTTACATAACATTAGATTAAGTACAGTCGAGTTCAAAACTTTCTAATAACTTACATTTTGTATAACAATCTTTTATATGTTTTTTATTTATGTATAAAAATCTTACAAGAATAACACATACATATGAATTGCAATAATACGATGCAACAAAAACTCCTTCGAGTTTTACCGTGCATTCGGGTCGTTAATCTTATTAATTCTAATGTAGGTATTCTAAGCACAATTTTTACGTTAAACACCTAATGAATATTATCATGGGAGGTAGAAAAATATAAAGTTGGCCCATATCGGTGACGAGTGAGTCGACACCACACTGGACGCAACCGCCGCCGCCACTTCGAGCAACAGCCACACATAGATGTAGGTACCATAGTACAGCGTATAGCTGTGACTATACAGGATGCTCCATCACTAAAAAGTCACATTTAGTAATTATTTATTTTAATTTGCAAGAAAATCTTTTTTGAGATTTCGTTTTAAATTTTTGTTGGTGATTTTATCTTTGAGAGACAGGAAGTTGGTTTATTAAATGGGGAACATATTATATATTTACAGTATCCCGTACAGGTTCGTATAGCGAGGTAGTGAAAGTTTCTTATTAGTGACACTACGGGTTACACGATTAGTGTCCCCCGATGATTTAGGGTTTTTAAAAATTCTCATTGAAATACTCTTCGTTAAGTATGTTCAATTTCACTTTCTCATGTATCGGTATTATGTTGCAGAACTGGAAGAGTAGATGATAGTCATTTGTGTAATTCTTTTTTATATTTTCAGGAACAATTTCTTTTAGGATTCTTAATTGAAGTACGTATATTTGGTCAAGGTGGCTTTTAAATGTCCTTCCGTAGCTTGATATCATTCACCGAGGCTTTTCCCAACTCAGTTGGGGTCGGCTTTCCAGTCTAACTAGGATTCGGCTGAACTGATATTTTCTGTGAAGCGACTGCCATCTGACCTTCACAACCCATGGGCGATATCGAAGTTCTATAGTTAGACCGGTCGGATTTTCGATTTAGGGCTCCAACTACCCCTAACGACTGCCATATAGATGTTTGTATGACAACCGGGACCGACGGCTTAACGTGCTCTCCGAGGCACCGAGGGGTCTCAGAGTCTTAGGAAATGGTCACCCATCCTAAGACCGGCCTGAGTCGATGTTGCTTAACCTTGGCAATGTGTTAATATTGTCGGTTACCACTAGGCCACGAGCCCCTCAAGTCCGAGTCCTTCCGTAGCTTGATAATCAGTATGAAATTATGGATCCTGCTAGCGATTTATAGAGAATGAGGAGGGTTTTATAAGGAACTTTATATTTAATTATAGAAAATTTTGCTAAAATTGCTCTTAAAATAAAATAAATAAATAAATATTTTTGGACATTCTCACACAACATCATCTAGCCCAAATTAAGCTAATATAAGCTTGTGTTATGAGATCTAGACGACTGATAAACATACTTATATATTTCTAAATACATACATATTATACATAGAAAATACCCAAACTCCGAAACAAACATTTGTGGATCACACAAATAATTTGAATCGAACCTGGGACCTCAGGGGCGGCAGTCGCATACTCATACCACTGAGCCACCGAGGCAGTCAAGTCTTAGTTTATTACACACTTTTTTTAGCCGCTCTAACGTCCGTTGCCGGGCGTCTCTGGTTACTAGCAGAGGGTATGTCCAGTGGCGCCCGGCGGACTTTGACCACCTCTGTGGTCTCTTCGGGTGTTGGGTCGGGACGAGAATCCCGCGTCGTTGGGGAAGGGGTTTATCCCGCGGCAGTGAGTGAATCTGGTTGCATGCTATGGGGCAAAGGCCCCGCAGCACGCAACCCTTCTAGCCTGCTTCTGTAAGGACGGCGGATGGCGATCCCGCCGTCCTCAGGCACCGATCATGGAGGTCGAGTCTTGGGCGTAGTCGCGGAGTCTGGGGCGCCCTGGCCGCCGACTACGGAACTCGGCGGGGAGGGTACGCTCCCTCTCCCTCCCGGCCGCCTCCTTCGCGAGCATGACTTGCTCGCAGAAGGACACGGCCGCGTTCCACCTACTCCGGCTGGAGACCATGGCTTGAAGCATGGTCTCCAGCGAGAGGGTATCCACGCCCAGACCCACTACGAGGTCCCGGCGCTGGCTCGCCCACGCTGAGCACTTCACCAACGTGTGGAGTGCGGTGTCGTCGTCGGAAACCTCGCAGTGTTGACACCGGGTTGTGACCTCACGATGCACGCGAAACAGATAGCTACCGAAGCATCCATGCCCGGCAACGATCTGCGTCGCACGGTACGTGAGGTCACCATGCTGCCTCTGCAGCCAATCGTCGTTTATTACACACTAGGTTAATATGATCTTTCCAGTTAAGGCGGTTATCCATCGTTAAACCGAGGTACATTTGATTTTCGACGTGTTAAGGTCGGTAAATAAGGTCACAGTCACAGGGCGTATTTGAATTTTTTAGATTATTCTTATGTAAACATTCGTGACAGTGTGCTATAAGATTGGGAGTAAAAGGTTTTCTGTTTTGGCTGGAGCTAATATACATAACCTTAGTCTTTTGTGCATTCAAAACCAGCCCAGCATCATGTGACCATGTTAAGAGTCTCTCAAAGTCCCCTTGAAGACGATTTTGGGCCTCGATAACACTAGTCCCGGCGGACACTATGCAAGTATCCTCTGCACATTGGAACATGTGTGTGTCTGTGGCATCGTAGCTTCCGAAAGGATGATCCGATTTGGATTTTGTTTATTTTGTAAGGTGAATTAGTCGGGATCCCCACATCCCCCCCATGTTGTTTTTTTAAGTTCTTTTAAGGACTACCTCGGTGGCACAATGGTACTATGTACGGACTGCCACGCTCGAGGTCTCGGGTTCGATTCCCGGGTCTGGTGGACAATGTATAATTCTCTTTAGAATTTTACCCAGATAATTATCCCAGAGTCTGGAACTTATGCCCGGTAAATGGCAATAGGCTCGCCCCCTATTACATGGGACCTAACATAGCTGGCGAGATGTGGGTGTGTTTGCACACCTCTGCCTACCCCTTCGGGGAAAAAGGCATGATGCTATGTATGTTTTTTTAAGTTACGCAAAACTAGTGTGACCTACGAATTTCTTTTTCACAAATTTTCAAGATCTCAAATAGATCTAAAATTAATAAAATAGGTAGGTACCTATTTTATTAATTTTATTGGCTGCAATAGACTATTAGTGCCCAGACATTTTTTGGGAAATATATTACCCTACAAGCAATGAAGTAATACGAGTAGATTTCATTTACGCTTACAATTTCATTAATTTATAAAAAAAAAACAAAAAAATAATTAATAAAAATTAAAATAAATTAAATTAGCATTTAATCGACAGTTTTTGATATGTGAGAAAATACCACAATTATTCCCAATCACATAACCGACCACAATAAGAATTTTTAATATGTTTATCTTAAAACATGTGTGAACGACTGTACCTCATTTAACGTTAGTATGTAGAAGTTTACAATAAAATTTAATGGTTTTCTAGGTCAAAAGTCAAGCGAAAATTGGACTGATATTGGGCACTATTTCAAGCACAATTTTTTAAGCCGTAAATTGTACATATAGCTCGTTCGGTATTCGCGTAGTGAAGTGAGTATGCTGGGCGTAGAACCTACGCCCAGCATACTCACTTAACGAGGCCTATAACTCCGGAGTTATTAGAGCACCGTTTTTTCTTTTTGGGCACCATTTGGCACTATTTGGGCACAATTTTTTTAAGTATGAATTATGGTTGAAGCGTACACAGATAACACAAACGGAGGTGAGTATGCTGGGCGAAACCTTCGTCCAGCATACTCATCGAACTATGGCTGTAATTTCTTAAGTATAAGAGCACAATTTTATTCCTTTGGGCACTAATTAGCACTATTTTAGCACTATTTTTTGGCATTCATGAAATATCAGGATTCCATGGTGAGTATGCTGGACGAAGGGACACCATTACTTTTAGGACCACCCTCTGCGCTCGCTCCAAGGCGAGCATATATGTTTTAGCTGCACCTCCCCATACAACAATACAGTATCCCAAGATAGACCGACCCAGAGCAAGATAAACTATCCTCATAGTATTATGATCAGCAGAATGACGCAACTTTTTAAATATATATATTAATTTGCGCACTCTGGCAGTCAGTTGCGTTATTTGACGGGACCACTTCAGGTGATTATCTATGAAAATTCCAAAATACTTCACTTCCGTAGACCTATTAAGAGTGGTGCAATCACAGTCAGTTGCGAGTGAACATGAAGCTCTAAGAGCGAACGCATTAGATGGCTGAGTCACATTTATTTTGTGTGTGAGAAGGTTAGATAGGTAGTCTTGTCAAGATTAAGTGTCAGACGATTAATGTGCAACCATTGCACAACATGACTTAGGGACTTCTCAGTACAATCGAACAGTACTCGCCAGTCCCTACCAACGAACGAGCAAGACGGTGTCATCCGCATATGTCACTATAGAACAATCCGGCAAGGTAAGCTTACATAGGGAATTAATATATAATAGGAAAAGCGTTGGACCGAGCACGGAACCCTGCGGCACACCAAAACTAACAGTAGCACTGTCACTCAGCAATAAATCAATCCTAACACACTGCGATCTGTCTGTAAGGTAATCAGCAAAAATAGAGCCCCACATTTTTCCATTTTAGACAGCAGGTACGGTACCGAGACAGTCTCAAAAGCTTTTTAATATCAAGGAAAATACCCACGCATTTCTGGCCCGCGTCAAGGCTGTCCACGATTTTATCAACCAGACAGGCTACAGCATCCTGAGTTGATTTCCTTCCCTGAATCCAAACTGGTTTTCGGCGAGAATCTTATTTCTGTCAAGATAGGTAGTAAGTCGTGTATTTAGTAGCTTCTTTAGAACTTTTGATAGAGAAGGAAGGACCGATATTGTTCTGTAGTTATTGACACTGTCTCGGCTGCCACCCTTATGAATAGGATGAACAATAGCCCTTTTAAAACATTGGGGAAAAATACCGTTCTCTATTGAGAAGTTACAGACATGTTTGATCACAGGAACCAGAGCTTTAGCACATGTCTGCAGCAATCGCGTTGGAATTCCGTCCCAACCAACAGCACTATCACTGCGGAGTCCGTTGATGATGCTCTCAACCTCCCCCTCATCGGTCCGCAGCAACACAAACGAATTTAGCGTAGAGATGTCTTTTAGTGAGGCCTGGAGTAGTAGGACCAAACTTTAGTGCCAAGCTACTATCAATACCTGCGAAGTACGTATTTATTTCATTAATGGATGTGGCTGGGTCCGGGTCAATTCATTTAAAATCTAGCGAGTAAGGATAACTAACTATTTGATTAATATAATGTAACTTCGAACTTATGAATTGAATGATTGAGTAATGATTGAATGACAGTGTCAGTTGTGTAGGTAAGTAAATTTAAGTGCAGGTTGTGTGTCTTAAGATTACATAATAATATTGTTTCAAAAAAGAGACAATGAGACAAAAAAAAAATGAAAAAACAAACAGGCAAATAAATAATGTCCAGAACAAAATCAAGGTTTCGAGAGTTTCTCGCGGCACTGTGGAGAATTAATTGTAATGTGAACTGATCCCTCTTTTTCGCGCAATAATATTTTACCGTTTCGGATCCAAGAAAATTTATAATTGTTATTCTTAGCAAAATTCCGAGCATCATAAAATAACTGTCTCAGCGATGCAGGCAGGTGCTCGGCGATAAAAATAGGAACGCGGGGACCACCTATTCCTAGGTGTACAGTGCTAAGCTTGTCTTCACGAGGTCTTTCCTTATTAAAAGTTTGCGCTGCCTCCAGGACTTGGTTCTTCGTTAGTAGTGAGTTATTGGGCATTCTACCCACCTTAGTTCCATCGGTTATCTTCGATAACCTCAGTCACGGTGGGATAGAATGCCCAATAACTCTTTGTAAAATCATTTACCTAAGCCAACGTTCCACATTTTAATGCCGTTCAATACACCCGTTCCGTCAATGTTTAACCAATTTCACTTGCTAGATGATTGCTTTCGTACAGCAAACTAACCCGATGCATGTTTGTTAACATGAACACGTTAAGATCACATTTTTAAGATAGATAAAGGTGGGACAGAATGCCCACCCATTCTACCCCACCTTAGTTACATCGGTTATCTTCGATAACCTCAGTCACGGTGGGATAGAATGCCCAATAACTCTTTGTAAAATCATTTAACTAAGCCAACGTTCCACATTTTAATGCCGTTCAATACACTACCGCTCCGTCAATGGTTAACGAATTTCACTTGCTAGATGATTGCTTTCGTACAGCAAACTAACCCGATGCATGTTTGTTAACATGAACACGTTAAGATCACATTTTTAAGATAGATAAAGGTGGGACAGAATGCCCAATATCACTTTGGATTAGAATTTGTACATTTTAGAATTCTAACATAGCGAAAAACGTAAACTTGTTCGTCATGATGATGAGTTTTGTAAATGCTATAGGATATTAAATTAAAAAACTGAAAACAATATAATAATAGATTTTTATTTTTTACAGTTTTACTTAGTTTAGTTTATTAAAATAATTATAATTTGTTAATTCTAGTTAAATCCAATAAGCTAGCAGTCCCGTTATTAGTAGACCTTAGTCCGATATAACGGGTCTGATCACAAGACATCATGTCACAGGGCTAGTTACGTCACTTTCACACTATCATGTAGGATCTCAAATGATATACATCACAAAACTTCGTGTTTAGTGCACATAACATGTGAATATTATTTGCTTATTTTATGCTAACTTATAAAAGGTACGCAGCTTATAAAAGGTCTGTAAGAAGCGGATTTTCCTGATACAAGCATATATTTGTAAAAATGTTTATTTACTAATTTTTAAATTAGTAAATAAACATTTTTATTTACTAATTTAAAAATTAAAAATATTGGTATGACCCCATGCTCGAGTTGAAATCTTATCTTTTGCAATTACTCTTTTATCATCATCACCAGACAACGCTATTTTTGTTACAGCACATGTAAATAGCTCATGTTTTATTGACTTAAATAAAACATTTGTTTTATGAACGGAAACAAACTATGCCTTTTTGTATTTATGCAGATTTTGAATCGATGCTACAAACAAGTACTGAGCCTAATAATTGTTCTAGTAAAAATATGAACATGTTTCACCAACACGTACCGGTTGCTTTTGGTTATTATATTGTATGCTCTGATGAACCTAGCTATAATCGTTACGTGTCATATCGAGGTCCAGACTGTAATAAGCGGTTTGTTGACTATATAATTAAAGACGTGCAAAAAATTTATGATATAATTAAGTCACCAGCTGCAATGATATTTTCCACGGAGGGATGTCATATCTGTCAAAACTTTCTTTTTTGGGACAAAGTCCGTGATCAACCCTGCCATGGAACTTGTCCTTCATTCACGAAATAGTTCATAAAGTCGTCCCGTGTTTTCTTAGCAGCATTTGTTATATTTCCTTGGTGTCTTCTATCTAAATCTATCATATCTAAACCGCCGAAGTGAAACCCTCTATAATTGTTCCGCTATCAAAAATTTCCCTATCAAGAGTTTCAGGAGGACTGTAAATGGCTTGGTTTGTTACAGTCGTCGACAACTGTGACTACTGGTGAGGCGTCGAGCTCAAGCAGCGACGAGTTTTTCTCTCCGCCGACGTCGCCTCTACCTGTACGTCGGCAGGGGAGAGGCCGGCCACCGACTGGCTTGGGACCCCGAGGCCCTCCGGCTTCGATTACGGACCCCGCTACCGGTGGTAATGTGCACCGCATTCGATGGAACTTCGGTATGAATGAAAACGTGATGCGGGCATATTTTGTGGCTACAGAAGGGGGAACTAACCTCACTGCGTACCGTGTTCGCATGCTACCTCTGTTTCAGGTACTTGAACCAGATGTCAACGTATCGGCACAACGCCTATCGGATCAGGTGCGCGCCATAAAACGCTGTCACCTGTTGGATGACGCTACACTTGAGAGGCTACGCTTAGAAGTGTGTAGTGGTATCACGCCTTCTTCATTGCAACCATTACCTGTGCCATTACAAAGTAACCGTAATGAAATAACGCAAGAAAACATCATCTCACATGTTGGTGAAGAAGTGAGTGATGCTGCTATACCTGTAAGTACTCAATACAATGAGGAATTAAGGAGCGCTTTGGAGCGAGCGATTGGTGAGTTTCAATCTGTCCCTATTGAATGTAGACCGCGGCTTCCGCGTTTGCCCACACATAAAAAAACGTGGCGCTAGTGTGTGCCCTAGACTCGATGTTAACATCGTTTTTTAACAACTGCAGAAACATTACTGATGCCCATTCCATTCTGTACTGTGCAGCTGTTGCAGTATGTCGAATAGCTGGTGTTAAATTTTTTAAACAAGAAACAGCTATTCGACCAAAGCCTGCTGTACTAGCTTGGCAGTGCAGAATTGAACGGCGCATCAAAGAGGCTAGGGTGCTCATTGGCAAGCTACACTGCTTCAGGACGGGCAATACACGCCCGAGAGTCATGCGCTTTGTGACCCGTGCATTCGTGGGAACTAATATTAGGCCCTGTGAATACTCTGTTCGGGTCACAGAGCGCATCGATTACCTGAAGCAGAAAGTTTATGCGTGGGCGAACCGCATAAGGCGGTACAAAAAAAAAGTGGACAGATACACTCAGAATCGCTTGTTCCAAAAAAATGAGAGGTGGGTATATAGAGGGTGGGAGCGACCTAACTCGGATGTGACTGATGGGAGTCTACCTGATGCTGTTTCTACAGTTAACTTCTGGAAAAGCATCTGGTCGACGCCCGTCAGTCATACACAGGATGCGTGGATTAGGGATGTTGAGCGGGCGTGTGAACCAATTGCAGCTATGGAACCTATAACCATATCTGAAGAAGATATTGGTTGTGCAGTTCGTTCGTTGCCAAATTGGAAATCTGCTGGACCGGACGGACTGCACAACTTTTGGTTAAAATGGTTCCGTAGCTCACACGCTTGCTTGGCATCTTGCTTCCAGTCATCCCTTGAGTCATCGTCGCTTCCAGCTTTTATGACTACCGGAGTAACCCACCTCCTATACAAGTCTGGTAGTACCACAGACCCCAAAAATTATAGACCTATGACTGGTCTACCTACCATATACAAACTTTTTACATCAATCCTGAGAGTATAGATAGAGTATAGATATAGTTGCAATTTTTGAGCTCCTAATATTTAATGTTTTAAAAATTTAATTTAACTGTTTATTAAAGCTATACATATATGTACTAGCAGTTGTTGAACACACCACTACTCAGACTATATAACATTTCTCTCTACATCACCGGGATTTGTGTTTTCATCTTAGATATGGATAGTAGATTTGAAAAGAGCTTGGAGGAGCTGGAAACTCTGTTTACAAGCCGTCTGCAGAGCCACGAGGAGAGGTTGAAGGAGGCTTTGGCCTCACCTGTACCAGTTCACTCGGATATAACAGCTCTTTCTGTGGAATTCCGTGAGTTCAAGTCTTTCGTTATGGACTCCTTAGGGCATTTGAAGACTCAAGCACAACTCTTTTCATTGGGCATGGACCGCCACGAAACCACCATGAGGCGGAAAGTCTTATTGCTGCATGGTGTTCCTGAAAAGTCAGGTGAAAAGCTACATTCCATTGTTTCTGACATATTATCTAACAAAATGCAAGTGCCCGATGTAAACAGTACCACCTTGGAAGTTTGTCATCGCCTCGGATCAAGTAAAGGTAAGCCCCGGCCCATAGTTATTCGATATCGAGATATGGAACACCGTCACTTAACATGGGACAATAAAACTACATTGAAGGGCACTGGCTTGACCATCTCAGAATACCTTACCAGGATCAGGCACCAGGTTTTTTTATCAGCCCGGAAGTACTTCCAAATGAAATATGTATGGTCTACTGGAGGAGTTATCAACATTATAACACCTGACAAGGCACGCCATAGAATCGAATCAATGGCCGAGTTGAATTCGCTCATTGTGAAATTTCCCATTGACTCAGCGAATAGCACTACATCTACAACGACGGTTGCTGATACGACTGAAGTGAAAACTCCAGCTGCACCCTCACACACCGACAGCAAAAAGCACAGAGCCTGTCGTCGATAGTCGCTGTTTTATGCCTATCTATTTATATTTAATTTTCAATTGTAATTGTTCGGTGATCGTTGTTCGCTGTCGTTGCAGCCGCACTTGCATTGCAATATTAATTTCTGATACGATTCAACTTACGTTATGTGTAACCCAGTATTAAATGTATTACTTTATTGTCGGTAGGTATAGAATAGTTAATCGATGAATTGTTATTCATTTCAATCACGATGGAACTTTGTTTGCTATTGTTACTGACTGACGTCGGACGTTTGTTGTGACAATCTTGACAGTCTTGGCATTACTTTACAGTAAAATGACATATTCCAATGTTATTGTTTCAAAATTAGTTTCTTTGGCCAGGCTAAGGTTTTTGTGACATACTGCCAAGTTTTCAATAATGCCATCCTAGCTTGTCACTCACATGATGCTGGCGTTTACGTTCCGCTGTACTCTTGAATTTGCGGTGTGGTTGCGGTAATTTTTGTATTACTTCCAATTTTCTCATAGTCTGTATTTTGTTTAATCTTTTCCAATAGCTGCGAGTGGGAGTGTTCGACGTTTAGTTATTTGTTTAATTAGTACAAGTATTATATAATTTATGTACCTTTATTTATCTTATCTACTTCTTTAGTTATAGTTTTATTATTATATCTATACTCATCAGCTAGTTATTTATATATTATGTACATATAATGGATTACGAGTCCTCTGATGAGGACAGCTTTTATTCTTGCTCTCCATCTAACGTAAGCTTTGTCAGCACTGACAGTGACCATTCTATAGCCTTGACTTTACATGACCGGTTATCCTATCTGTTTACCGAGTTTCCTAAAAATCTAAATATCGTACATATTAATGCCCAGAGTGTCTCTCATCATTTCTCCGATCTTCTGGCAACATTTAGCAACAATCGTGTCGATGCCCTCTTGATTTCTGAATCTTTCTTGAAACCGTCACTGCCCTCCTCGCTCTTTGCTATTCCTGGATTTGTGCTTATTCGCAAAGACAGGGTTGGCAAGGGATGCGGAGGTGTGGCGATTTATCTACGTGACGATATTCCTTATAGAGTTATCAGTGCCTCCCCTCCGGATGCTATTGGTTCGGCAGAGCATCTTTTTCTTGAGATCACTATTCATTTTACTAAATTATTACTCGGTGTGTTTTACAGTCCGGATCTCAGAATTAATTACTTTGACTCACTTGAGGCTCTGCTGAATGACCTTTGTCCCGATTACAGCCGCGTGGTTCTAATGGGCGATTTTAATACCTGCCTGATTAAGGATGATCACCGCACCCATTCTCTTCAGTCACTTTTGTCTTCTGTAAACCTTCACATTCTACCTCTCTCTGCTACACATCATTTTCCTAACTGCATCCCCTCTCTTTTAGACTTGATCGTTACCTCCTCGCCCGACCTTGTGGCCACACATGGGCAACTAACGGCTAGCTACTCCTATCACGACCTTCTCTATTTATCTTTTTCTATCCGTCCTCCTAAGCGTAGGCCCGTATTCTCGGTGACACGGAATTACGGGGGTATGGACCTGGGGGCATTGCAGCGTGACGCGAAGGACATCGATTGGACGTCTGTGTATGAGAGTGATAGTGTTGATCAGAAAGTTACCATCCTGAACACTACAGTTACTGCTCTCTTCGACCGGCACGCGCCGAAACGTAGAATAAAAGTGAAACACTCACCGGCCCCGTGGATCACCGATGAGATCAAGGCAGACATGGCTTGTCGAGACAAGGCCAAACGTAGGTACAAGCGTCACCCGACAGAGGTAAATTTCATTCAGTTCAAGGTATTGCGAAATCGCTGCGGTCGTCTGTGTCGTGATGCCAAACGTCGCCACTTTCACAAGTCTCTTGACACCCGTAATTCCTCCAAACTCTGGAAATTTCTCAAGTCCAATGGTATCGGCAAGTCACCTAACTTAAACAGCCATGACATTGACTTATCCGCTCTTAATGCACATTTCTCACTTCCCCCTCTCATTCTCGACCCCGGTGTGAAGTCTAGTACTTTGCACGATCTCTCGCTTCTGCCGGTACCAGTGTCCCCTTCGTTTAAGCTGGCTGCGGTCGACGAGAGCGATGTAAAAAAGTCGCTCCTGTCGATCACCTCTACTGCTGTAGGTAACGATGAGTTATGTACAAAAATGTTCTCTCCCATACTTCCTGCCATACTCCCCATCCTCACCCATATATTTAATTCCTCACTGTGCTCAGGTTGTTTCCCCCGCGCCTGGAAACAAGCGCATATTATTCCACTACCCAAGTCCCAAAATCCAACACTCTTGTCCCAATTTCGCCCTATTTCCATCCTTCCTTTCTTATCCAAAGTCCTTGAGCATCTAGTGCATCGCCAATTGTCTAGACATCTAGCGCAACATGATCTTCTCTGTCCCCTTCAATCTGGGTTTCGGCCAGGTCACAGCACTGTGACAGCACTTCTAAAGGTTACCGATGATATTCGTTGGGCCATGGAGAACAAATCTCTTACTGTATTAGTGCTACTGGATTTCAGTAGTGCGTTCAACTCCGTGGACTTCGATATCCTGATCGGTATTCTTAAGTCACTTAACTTTTCCACGGAATCTGTGGCCTGGTTCGATTCATACCTTCACGGGCGCTCGCAGTGTGTCCGCCTTGATGACTTACGTTCAGACTGGCGAGACCTCATTGCCGGTGTACCTCAAGGTGGCGATCTTTCTCCTTTGCTTTTCTCCATTTTCATCAACTCTGTCGTTCGAGTAATCTCTTCTAACTTCCATCTATATGCGGACGACTTGCAGCTGTATCGTCATTTTGCGCTGAATGAATACAGAACGGCTATTGCTGCCGTTAATCACGACTTGAATGCCATTAGCAACTGGGCAAAATCTTTCGGTCTTTTAATAAATCCCACTAAATCTCAGGCCCTGATCATTGGAAGCAGGCAGATGAGGGGTGGTCTGGATGGAAATGGTCTTCCCCCTATCTTGCTGGATGGTGCTCCAATCGTGTACGCTAATACTGCAAAAAATCTGGGCGTGGTAATGGACAGCACTTTATCCTGGGAGACACATGTTGGCGAGGTCAGCAAAAAGGTGCACTACACTTTCCACACGCTCAAATGCCTCCAGAGCTTTTTGCCCCTAGATATCAAGGTCTCACTTGCTCAGACTCTAATTCAGCCTATTTTGGACTACGCGGATGCTTGCTATTTGGATGCTACTGAGGAGCTTTTAAATAAGCTTGAGCGCTTGCAAAATTTATGTATCCGTTTTGTTTTTAATCTACGTAAGTATGATCATGTTTCGCAATTTCGCAAGGAACTCAAGAGGCTCCCAATCTGTCTTCGGAGAGACACTCGGATATTATGTCTCCTTTATAATATCCTACATAATCCGGCTTATCCTTCCTACCTGCGGGAGCGGTTCTCCTACATGAACACTCCCGGTACTCCTTGTAGATCTCACCTCATGTACCGCCTAAACTTTCCCTCCCACAAAACCGATTTCTACTCCTATTCCTTTACCGTTCATGCGGTCAGGCTGTGGAACTCACTACCCCCTGATATACAAAGCTGTAAAACTCTTCCTCTCTTTAAAAGTAAAGTCAAAACACATTATCTGTCCTCCTTACCCTAGCTATATATGGTAGTATATGTAAGTATTGTATATATAGCTCAGTATATATTTATCTATTAATATATATATTTATTATTATAGAACCCATAGTTTATGTAGGTTTATTTATTTACTTGCACTGCACACACTTAGCCTTTTCACTCTTACTTCTCCTCTCAGGCCTGCTGGAAGAGATTCCTTTAGGAATAAGTAGTGCCCTTGTACTATGCTCACTTTATTCTTTTGTACTTCTGTTTCTGTTTATTTTTTTTGTGTGTATGTACAAAAATTATAAAATAAATAAATAAATAAATAAAATAAAAATATATTCACATGTACAAAACAATAACATCTTGTCAATCTCTCAGAATGGATGTAAAAGTGGGGCACGTGGTACGAAAGAGCTCCTTATTATTGACATGGCTGTTTGCCAGCAGGTACGCCGCAACCGAAAAAACCTTGCGACATGCTGGATTGACTATAAGAAAGCGTACGATTCTGTGCCTCATACATGGCTTCGGAGGGTGCTAGAGCTGTATAAAGTTGATGCAACTCTATGCACCTTTTTGGGGTCATGTATGAGACAATGGAGTACGGTTCTTGTTTATCCAGGGTGTCGTCAGGTTCTAGGAGGTGGTGTACCAATAGGGATTGAGAGAGGTATTTTCCAGGGTGATAGTCTGAGTCCGTTGTGGTTTTGTCTAGCACTGAATCCTCTCAGTACGTTACTAGAGGGTTCAGGGTTAGGCTATCGGATGCGCAGAGGGGGTCAAATTTTGTCCCACCTTTTTTACATGGATGACCTAAAGTTATTTGCCCTAATGGCCCCGATTTGATGGCTTTGCTAAAAGTTACTGAAACTTTTAGTAAGGCCATCAGTATGGAGTTTGGGGTAGATAAGTGTGCGGTCATGCATGTAAAAAGGGGCGGGATTGTGGAATCTGAAGGAGTCAATCTTTCAGATTTCACACGATTTGGGTCGCTCTCCGCAACCGAAACCTACGAATATCTAGGTATGTCTCAAGCTCTGTGTATTGCTGAGACTGACATGAAACAGAAGTTGCAGGATCGTTTCTTTGGCCGCCTGAAAAAAATACTGAAAAGTCTTTTATCAGGCGGTAACAAGGTGCGTGCTGTCAACGGCTGAGCCATGCCAGTCTTAGTATACTCTTTTGGCATACTTAGATGGACTCAGACGGAGTTAGAAGCTCTGGATAGGAAGGTGCGTTGTCTATTGACTTCATATCGAATGCACCACCCACGTTCGTCAGTAATGAGGTTGTATATACCACGGAAATGCGGGGGTCGGGGATTTTTAAATACCAAGACTCTCCATAACCGTGAGATATGCAACCTTAGAGAGTATTTCCTGCAGGTGGACGTGGATGTGCATCGAGATGTTGTGGCAATTGACAACGGACTGACCCCGCTGTCCCTTGCGAAAGAGAACTGGCGCAAACCTGTAATATTAAGTGTATCTGATCGGAAGGAAATATGGAAGAGCAAGGAACTGCATGGTCGATTTTATCGGGCTCTAAATGGGCCCGATGTTGATTCAATAGCATCGGTATCAGACACAACCAAGTAGCCAGGATAATCCACCAGCAACTTGCTCTAAAGTATAATCTTGTCGACGTGGAGGTGCCTTATTACAAGTATGTGCCCGACCCAGTTCTTGAGAACGGTCATGTCACATTGTATTGGGATCGATCTATTATCACTGATAAGACTGTTATAGCTAACAGACCTGATATAGTGATAATGGATCGATTAAAGCGCCTTGCAGTAATTGTCGATATCATTGTGCCACATGACGAGAATCTCGTGAAAGCAGAAAAAGATAAACAAATTAAATATTTAGACCTAGCTCACGAGATTGTCGACATGTCGGATGTGGATTCGGCGATTATTGTTCCGATAGTCGTATCTGCGCATGGTCTAATAGCCAAGTGCCTCGACCTCCACCTACAGAGGCTCGCGTTAGGCAGCTGGATCAAGGGCTTGATGCAGAAGGCGGTTCTGTTGAATACGGCCCGTATTGTGCGGAAGTTCCTGTCTTTGGAGCCCTAACCACCGGTAGCTTGGTCCCTGTACCCGATGCCGGTGGGTTACTGTTTTTTATATTTTTAAATGTATTATTTTATAAATCTATTTAAAAATGTAATAAATATGTGTTAAGTGTTAATAAAGAGAATAATAATAATAATTAATTAATTAATAACCTGGCAACTCTCGACATCTGTTCATACGTCATTTTTATCCGTAAAATATTTTAAATTTTTTATCAACATATCTTACCGAAATTTATACAATTACTTACAGATTTTTAAATAATAGAACCAATAAGTTTATAAATAAAATACTGCAACAGTTATTACTACAATAAACCAATTTTATAAAAATTAAACAGCGATCTGACGTGTCAATCGGCAATAACAACAAAAATAATATCACGACAAATGAAATTGGATATAAATGATGAATAACAATGCAAACAAGAGCCAGGAGCAAACAACATGCGCAACTACCACCCCCGGACTCATCACTCAGCTCCGCCCCGCAAGCGCCGGACCACACACCTGCGACACAAGTGCTTGCTGAGGCGTCGAGCTCATAATCAAGTGATGAGTATTTTTCTCCGCCGACGTCGCCAACACCCGTGTCGGGAAAAAGAGATGGAGGGGTTTACGTACTTGATGTTTAGTTCTCAGATTGCCCGGTAACCAGCTTATTCAAACATCTGCCATTCATCACAGATCGAGGTACACGACGCGTAGATAACCGAACACATACAGCATAAATTCACCATCTGAAATGAAAGTATCCGTTGATTCCAATTTAATGGAATCAGCTGGGTCTTCCTTGTGTTTGCATGGAAATCGTATGCAAAGAAATAATTTAGATGAGGTACATTCCGTGGCGTAGGTTGTTAATCGGTCATACACCAGCTATTCTGGTCATATGCCGGTCCTACTACAATGTGCATCTCATTGCTTGTCGCAACCCAAGGGAATTATGCCAACATATATTCTATGGAATATATGTTGTATATTCTCGGAACCATAGAACAACAGAAAGTACCAAGCTCTACGTACTAGTAGAGCTGTGATGCACGCTTCACACTATTAGAAGCAAGCCACCATTTACTGGACTTATTCACCAGCGATCCTTCACTGGACTTAATCACCAGCGGACCCTTTTGGCATGGGGCTACAAACATACTTTCACACAATCTCTGGCCACGAGAGAGGTAAAAGTCACTTACACACAAATAAAAACAGGTTCAGATTTAAACTAGTATTAATACAAGTGAGACTCAGCTTTTTCTAGGTCAACCGTTAACAATGGCACGTACCAGCAGCAACTGAGGACCGTAGCCGCTCATACGGCATCAACTACTCCGTGGAATCAAGCTTCTTAACACTCGTGCAACTATTGTACTTATTAGCTTGTGCTAATACTAAACGGTTATATACGTAGCACTAGATACGAACTTTTCGTATTAGAGAATTCCTGAATTGTAAGATATTTAGTAATATTCCCATGCGAGACTGACATTTCCCACATGACATTAGGAACCGAGAGATTTGAATTTACCTTAAGAATAAAGAATTTATTTGTGGTCAAAGATCTTACCAAAGAGTCTTCAACATTGAGTTTATATCTTGCGTTGGGAAAATACGCGACACTCCCGCGTCAAAGGAATTGAGCGACGTCGAGTGAAAAAATTAATTACAGCATACAAAGTTGTGTATTTACATATATACATTTCATAGAAATGGACATAATTTATCACAGCATACAAAATTGTGTATTTACATATATACATTTCATAGAAATGGACACACCGGCCACAAACCGTTTGTTTTCTTGTATTGGTTTGTTCGTATCTTTTAACCATAAGAATCTTGTGACATCTCTGTCTGGTTCCTTAAGTCCAACTTGTAGGAAAGCCTTTTCTACATCGGCTGTTAGACCAACTTTGTGACCTCTGAATCTTATAATCAGTCCCGTTAAATCTTCTAGTAGCATTGGTCCACAATATAAACTTTCGGTCAGACTCTTGCTGTCTTTGGTCTTCGCAGATGCATCATATACAGTTCTTAAGGCTTTACCAGGTGCCAGAACTCCATGATGAGGTATATAGTGTATGGGATGATTACTTTCCTTTTGTTTTGATGTCACTAGTTCTATTACTCCTTTTTCCAATTGTTGTTTCAAAGTTTGATCATGTTAAAATTGTTTTTTGGTCCAATCTTTTAAATAAACCCACTAGACTAGATAAGCCAATCCAAAGTTTGATAAGGTTTGGAGGATAATTGATCCAGGGCCAACTTACATAATATCTGTTGTTTCTAAATTCTGTTGTTTCATTAAAATTTTTAATTGCGGCTTCATCTCTATTAAATTTCAGTGAATCTATAATTCCAATAGATTCTAAGTCCCATAATAATTTTAAGTTTCCGTTATCCAATGGTTGATCAGGTTGGTTCAATCCTATCTTGCAAGAGCATTGACAATATGTCACCATAGACATTTGTTCTATAGGTTTGTTTGGTATAACACCAGAAGTGATCCAGCCAAATTCAGATTCGACTAAGTATAAGTCCTTTGCTATGCATATTTCATTCATTAAAACAATAGAATGATAGTAATCATTTCCTAGAAGTATGTCCATTCTGTCAGACAAGGAACCGTCATCAGCCAGAGTGTAATTTTCCTTGATCTTCCAGTTGATTAATTCTTGTTCGAAACGGAACTCCTTTAGATATTGATGGGACGATGTTAGCATTATAATGTTTTCATCACTATATCTCTAGTCAATGCATCGAATTTTACCAATGGGCTTTCAACTGTCTTCGGAGTTTCGGATCCGAAAGTAAAAATTGTAAGATGTTGATGTTCTTCTGTAGAAAGTTTCAACTCCTTGAGTTATATAATTACGTTGACTACCACAATCTAATAAAATTCTGCAATTCTTCATGATATTGTATTGTCCTCTTATCTTAACAGTTGCTGTTTGTAACAACGTGGTGCATTCTGCATTAATGTGCATAGCGTTAGTATACTGTTTCTGTTGATGTTCATTTCGATAATTCTTCTTTGTCTTAAGACACATTGCAGATCTATGACTGTTAGATTTACAAATGAAGCATTGTATATCTTTCTTACAATTCTTAAAGATATGGTCTAATTGGAAACATTTATAACACTTATTGTGTAATTGTAATTGAGCTTTTCTCTCTTCATAGGTTGAATATTTACGACAATCATTCATTGTATGGTTCTCATAACCACAAAATTCACATGGACCATATTTTGTTCTCTTTACTTCACTATTGTAATTTGTTTTCTGATTTTCATCAGATTGCCTCTTGTATGTTCCTCTATTCTTATTTATGATATTTCTATTGTTAAAAGGTCTATTTTCATGAAATGCTCTATTACGATTAGAATTTCCTTTAATGTGTAATGTTTCAATTGTGTATTGAGGCGTTTCTTTTACTCCCTTGTGAGCATTCTGTAGTTCTTTGGTATCTATTATGATAGATAATTGTTTTACTGTATTCAGAACCGATTCTTCAGTCCTTAAACATCTTAGTTTAGCCTCATATAAAATATCTGTAGGGAATTTCTTCATGATAAGGAAATAAATCTGACTGCAGTTGATGTTATCTCCCATGGACTCGAGTACTCTTAAATGTCTCTCAATCTCGTCCAATACTTTACGACAATCTTCTGTCTTCTCGGCAGTTTCCAATTTATTTAATGCCATGTGATGAGCATGTATGATTTCAGTTTCTTTACCATATCTAGATTTCAAAGTTTCTACAACAATCTTATAATTTGCACTTGATGTGGGATACCCATCAATTAGTCTTGCAGCATCACCAGTTAAAGAACTCTTTAAGTATAGTAACTTATCAACATCACTAAGTCTTCTTCTGTTAATGTTAGATGTAAACTGGTTCCAAAATTGAAACCAATTCAAGACATTGCCATCAAATTCCGGTAATTTTAAATCTGGTAATTTGCTATACCCAGTCCTTTCTTCTACCACTTCTTGGCGGTGAGGTTTTAAATCCTTTATGTTTATTTTCGCTTCTAGTTCAATCATAGCTAATTCACCTTCCAATTGATATGTGGTAAAATCACTTATTTCATTAGTATCTGGGTTATCACTCACTTTAAAATAATTGTTTAATTCCGACGTAAAAAGCGATAATAAAAATTTAAGTTTAGCTAACGTTATTTTAACTTGTTCAATATTTTGATTCAAATCATCTGATAATCCATAGTCATGACATTCAGAGGTTAATTTCTTTATTTCCTCAATGAATTTTGATAATCTTTGAAGAATGATATTATCCATCCTCTTTATATTTGTTTTCTTGGGTGGCATAAGTCTGTAAAAGGGTGAATATAACATTAATTAAAAGGAAAATTTCTCTTATACGTAAACTCATAACAAACCAAAGGAACAGTGAAACTGCCTCTCTCGGAGGCAAAAAATTGTTTCATATTATTTAAACATACCTTTTTTGAAATTTTCATTACATTTATGTTGTTTAATCATAAAAATATTTCCAATTTAATCCAATTTTCATTTGAAAAAATTTTACGTTTTTATTGACAAGCAAATTGACAAGTGTCAAAATAATGTTTTTTTTTTTTTTTTTGTTCGGAACTAACAATTTGTATTTGAAAAGATTTTATTCGATTCTTTCGTGTTAGAAAAAAAAAAACTATTTAAAAACTATTTTAAGAAAAATCGTTATTAATATTAAAATTTTATCGTTGAAAGATTTTGTTTTATTTTTGATATTTGTACGCGTAAGATGACGTCAAAATATTAAAATAATTTTTAAATGTCAAATAAAAATGACGGTGGCGCATGTTTGAATGGCTGTTTATATCGAATTTCAGTAGGCCTTTTTTTTTTTTGATAACGGGGTGGAATTCCCTATGGAACCATCAGCACCACCTTGGGTGACGCCGGTGTGTGGGGTTAGCCCGCAGCCTCTAGGCCTATGCCCAGAGAGTCCAGGCCCACCCACTAAACCAACCTCCGGAAGCCGTTCTGTCGCCTTAGCTGGGAGGTGCCGCTGGATCCCGCGTGTGGAGAATATTACCACCTTACGGACGCACAGACGGCACCTCGGCGACGGCTCGTCAGGTGAAATGTCGAGCCTTCCCACCCAGGAAAGGGGCGTGGGCTTCACACCCCCTCTCCAACCAATTTCAGTAGGCCTTGAACCAGTGTACAAGGACCAGCATCTCCACCATGTCGGGAAAAAGAGATGGGGGGTTTACGTACTTGATGTTTAGTTCTCAGATTGCCCGGTAACCAGCTTATTCAAACATCTGCCATTCATCACAGATCGAGGTACACGACGCGTAGATAACCGAAGACATACAGCATAAATTCACCATCTGAAATGAAAGTATCCGTTGATTCCAATTGAATGGAATCAGCTGGGTCTTCCTTGTGTTTGCATGGAAATCGTATGCAGAGAAATAATTTAGATGAGGTACATTCCGTCGCGTAGGTTGTTAATCGGTCATACACCAGTTATTCTGGTCATATGCCGGTCCTACTACAATGTGCATCTCATTGCTTGTCGCAACCCAAGGGAATTAGGTATGCCAACATATATTCTATGGTATGCTCGGAACCATAGAACGACAGAAAGTACCAAGCTCTACGTACTAGTAGAGCTGTGATGCACGCTTCACACTATTAGAAGCAAGCCACCATTTACTGGACTTATTCACCAGCGATCCTTCACTGGACTTAATCACCAGCGGACCCTTTTGGCATGGGGCTATAAACATACTTTCACACAATCTCTGGCCACGAGAGAGGTGAAAGTCACTTACACACAAATCATAACAGGTTCAGATTTAAACTAGTATTAATACAAGTGAGACTCAGCTTTTTCTAGGTCAACCGTTAACAATGGCACGTAACAGCAGCAACTCAGGACCGTAGCCGCTCATACGGCATCAACTACTACGTGGAATCAAGCTTCTTAACACTCGTGCAACTATTGTACTTATTAGCTTGTGCTAATACTAAACGGTTATATACGTAGCACTAGATACGAACTTTTCGTATTAGAGAATTCCTGAATTGTAAGATATTTAGTAATATTCCCATGCGAGACTAACATTTCCCACATGACATTAGGAACCGAGATAAGATTTGAATTTACCTTAAGAATAAAGAATTTATTTGTGGTCAAAGATCTTACCAAAGAGTCTTCAACATTGAGTTTATATCTCGCGTTGGGAAAATACGCGACTTCGAACCCGTACTTCGACGAGGAAGAGGCCGGCCGCCGACCAGTTTGGGTCCCCGAAGTGTACCAGCTTCGAGTAGGGTCCCCACTACCGGCGGTACTGTGCACTCATCCATCAATGTAAACGTCATGCGGGCATATTATGAGGCTACAGATGGGGAAACCAACCTGACTGCGTACCGTTCAAGGATGCTTCCTTTGTTTCAGGCTCTTGAAGCAGCAATGACCGTTGCCGTCCAACGACTATCGGATCAAGTGCGGGCTATCCAACGATGTAAGTTGCTGGATCAATCTGTGCTTGATCGACTACGCATGGAAGTGTTATCTACTCGTACAGCTCCAGTGTCAACGAGAGCACCGTCACCTGAGATACCGACGGTTGCAATCTTAGCCGAGCCCGCACCCGACACGGGAGATGACACGAGTGATATATCTATCCAGGTAAGCGAGCAAATAAGGAGTACTTTGGAGGATGCAATCTCGCAGTATAGGTTCGCACCTAACTCTAGACCACGGCTACCACGCTTGCCCATGCATAAGCGAAATCCTCCGTATTTACGGACTAGCAATGATTTGCTCGATACTCACTCGATTCTTTACTGTGGAGCTATTGCCGCTTGTCGTCTTGCACGCGTTAAGTTCCCCGAAGATAACCGTGCACCACGACCGGATGGTGTTCCCGTATGGCAGGCAAGAATCGAGCGACGTATCGGCACATTTAGGACTCTCATTGCAAAGCTTATCTGTTTCAGTCGGGGAAATAACCGTCCCCAGGTCATGCGTTTCGTGACTCAGGCATTTGCTGGGACTGGTATTGGCCCCCAGCAATACGTAGCCAATGTCACGGAACGTATTGACTTTCTGAAACAGAAAGTGTATGCATGGGCGGGCCGTATCCGGCGTTACAGAGAGCGTGTGGACAGATACTGGCAGAATCGTATCTTCCAAAGTGATCAAAGGAAGGTGTATCGAGAGTGGGAGGGAACTAGACAACGTTTGAGTGACGGGCAGCTGCCAGATTCTCACACCATGAATAAATTTCGGCGTGACATATGGTCGGTGCCCGTCGAACATTCGGAGGGCGATTGGATCCGTGTCGTCGAGCGTGAATGCAATACTATTGAACCCATGGAGTCTATCACCATAGACTCCGAAGACGTTAGTTGTGCAATTCATACGGCCCCGAACTGGAAAAGTCCTGGGCCGGATGGATTGCACAACTTTTGGATAAAGTGGGTTCAGAGCTCGCATGAACGCTTGGCTACACAGTATCAAGAAGCCCTCGAGTCTGGTTCCTTACCCGCTTTTATGACCACTGGCATCACCTTCCTGCTCCACAAATCAGGTAGTATCACGGAACCTAAAAACTATAGACCTATCACTTGCTTACCTACTATCTACAAGCTCCTTACATCTATTCTGAGAAGTAAATTAAATTCACATATAATATCGAACAACATTTTAGAAAGTGCTCAGAATGGATGTAGGGCTGGGTCACGTGGTACTAAGGAGCTACTCCTTATTGACATGGCCATTAGCCAACAGGTCAAGCGTAGTAGGGGCGCCCTCTCTACTGCCTGGATTGACTACAAGAAGGCCTATGATTCGGTGCCTCATTCATGGCTGAGGAGGATTTTAGAGTTGTATAAAATTAATCCGACTCTTAAATCCTTCTTAGTCTCGTGTATGGGGCAGTGAACCACAGTCCTTCGTCAACCAGGTAGTGGTGAGTGCGCTTCGGGTCCGCATGACTTGATAGGGATTGAGCGTGGTATATTCCAGGGCGACAGTTTGAGTCCATTGTGGTTTTGTCTAGCACTGAATCCACTTAGCACATTGTTGAAGGATTCAGGGCTAGGCTATCGGTTTTGTAGAGAGGTTGAGGTTATTTCTCACCTGTTGTATATGGATGACCTCAAACTTTTCACACTGAAGCACCAAGATTTAGTGACATTATTAAAAACTACGGAAGTTTTTAGTAATGCCATTAAGATAGAGTTCGGTGTTGAAAAGTGTGCGGTTATGCATGTACAGCGGGGGAAGGTTGTAAATTCACCGAATTTACAACTTTCTGAGATAATAACTCTCAGATCTCTCACCGAGACCGAAACATACAGATACCTTTGTATGTCAGAGTCATTGGGTATAGCGGTAGAGGGTATTAAGAAATCGGTGAAAGAACGTTTTTTTGGCCGCCTGACAAAAGTTCTTAACAGCTCTTTGTCCGGTGGTAACAAAATGCGGGCTTTCAACGGTTGGGTGATACCTTTATTGTTATACTCCTTTGGCATACTTAGGTGGACTCAAACGGAACTAGACGCCCTGGATAGGCGAGTCCGTCAACAACTGACATTGCATCGAATGTTACACCCTCGATCATCTGTCATGAGACTGTACATTCCGCGGAAGTGTGGGGGTCGAGGCTTTTTAAATGCCAAGAACCTCCACAACCGTGAAGTGTGCAGTCTGAGAGATTACTTTCTATAGAATTGGTGTGACATTCATTGCGATGTTGTGAAGGTTGACAAGGGCCTGACACCTCTTTCCTTGGCTAACGAGAACTGGCGTAAACCAATTACCAAAGGTGTTAAGTACTGAAGACCGTAAGGACGTATGGAAGAGCAAGGGGCTGCACGGACGGTTCTACCGAGTCTTAACAGGACTCGATGTAGACCTGCTCGCATCGGTGAACTGGCTGCGTTTTAGGGACCTCTTTGGGGAAACTGAAGGTTTTGCCTGTGCAATTGCAGATGAGGTTATCAAGACGATCAACTATCGGAAATACATCATGAAGGACGGTACGGTCGACATTTGTCGAGCATGCCACCGTCCTGGTGAATCACTTCGCCATATTATTTCCGGTTGTTCGTATCTTGCTAACACCGAGTACTTGCATAGGCACAAGCAAGTAGCCAGGATCATCCACCAGCAACTTGCTCTTCAATATGGCCTTATTGAGTCTGAAGTACCGTACTATAAGTACACACCAGTGCCAGTTCTTGAGAATGGTCGTGCATTGCTCTACTGGGACCGATCAATCATCACGGACAGGACTATTGTTGCCAATAGGTCCGATATCGTGTTGGTTGATCGGACCCAGCGTCGGGCAGTGCTCGTCGATATCGCCGTCCCGCATGACGAAAATCTCGTGAAGGCAGAGAAGGACAAACTTAGTAAATACCTTGATCTGTCCTTCGAGATAACCGCCATGTGGGACGTAGACTCGACGATCATTGTCCCGGTGGTCGTTTCAGCAAACGGATTAATAGCGAAGAGTCTCGATCAACATCTCAAGAGACTCTCGTTAGATTGTTGGATCAAGAGTCAGATTCAGAAGTCTGTTATCCTCGACACGTGCCGTATTGTTAGGAGGTTTCTCAGTCTGTAGCCTCCACTGCCGGTTGTTTGGATCCTACTCCGCTACTGGTGGGTCACTACTTTTTATATTTTTAAATGTATTTGTTTTTTATAAATGTATTTAAAAATGTATATAATAAGAGTATAAATGAATAAACGATATAATAATAATATCATTTTTATTCAGATAAATTAATCCATTTCATGGTTAGTACTACCTAAAACTATGTTAGTAAATTAAAATCAAATTAAATTTAATGTCACATTATTACACAACAACACAATAATATACCTAAACAATAAAATTTCTATTTTAGTGAGAGCGAGCGAGTGGGAACCACTTTATTGCATCCCTTTTGTTTGTGCATTTCAATCCAGTGTCGCCATATTGGCGATTCCAACCTATCAGCTACAACGCTCAACATGCTGTTGGAACTACCCCGGACCCTCCGCATCAGGAATGCAGTTCTATTGCGCAATATGGATTGAAAAGAGGTCACAACGTATTGCGCAAACATACCCGACGCACTACAGTACCTTGGCGGTCCCAACAGCATCCTAAGACCGTTGTTGTACTGAACCCGAAGGGCTCCGATCGCCAACCGCGTATTACCCATACCCATAGACTGCACGAGTAAAAAGATTGACAGTAAGCTTTGAATAAAGTTAACTTAACATCACATGAGCTGCGTGCGAATCTACGGGCAACCATGTTGCACCTGACAGCCAGCGCCCTCCGCTCTCTGTCAATATCCAAACTATCCTTGAGGCTATCAGTAACCCAGTTTCCTAGGTATTTGAACTCGTACACTCTTTGTAATGGCTCATGCTTCAGGAAGACTGGAGGTGTGTTTGTATAATTTACATTATAAACGAAGCTCTATTCCTAGCTGCTGCAACAACTTTTAATTCGGTTAATAAATTAATATGGGAATAATGTTTCCTTTTTTTTAACCACTCTTTGCGTTTTTTTTTATTTTTTAAAACCAATAATAAACCAAGCACGGCTAAAGCATCGTCGTCCGATGACATCTTGAGAATAAAATGATGTTGTCTTCAGTCAAAAGTGAACGTGTTTGGCCTCAAGAGACGTCAGTTTGTTGACTAAACTGTTCAGTTTAAACTGACAGTTAAAACTGATCGTGGGTGCCGCTATTACACTGATTTGATAAATGCTGACTGACTATAAGTCGTAATTTGACGAAGTCAACTGACGTTTAATGTGTTGTCAGTTTTTGATGAAATAAAAATAGTGTTGTGACAAAGTGAATGATTGAAAAAACTACTGAATTAATGAAATGACCACGATTGTCTAGTGAATAGTTAGTGTGCCGAACTTCCGATATCGGGTACGGGGTTCGAATTTTAGTCGTGCTTTGTACATACCAACGAGTTTTCGACGACTATGTTCCTATAGTATCTACCTATACTGAATACCGAGTGTTTTAAATATTATTATTATATCGTTTATTCATTTCTATTCTTATTTTATACATTTTTAAATACATTTATAAAAAACACAAATACATTTAAAAATATAAAAAATAGTGACCCACCAGTAGCGGAGTAGGACCTAAACTACCGGCGGTGGAGGCTACAGACTAAGAAACCTCCTAACAATACGGCACGTGTCGAGGATAACAACCTTCTGAATCTGACTCTTGATCCAACAATCTAACGAGAGTCTCTTGAGATGTTGATCGAGACTCTTCGCTATTAATCCGTTTGCCGAAACGACCACCGGGACAATGATCGTCGAGTCTACGTCCCACATGGCGGTTATCTCGTAGGACAAATCGAGGTACTTGCTAAGTTTGTCCTTCTCTGCCTTCACGAGATTCTCGTCATGCGGGACGGCGATATCGACGAGCACTGCCCGACGCTGGGTCCGATCAACCAACACGATATCGGGCCTATTGGCAACAATAGTCCTGTCCGTGATGATTGATCGGTCCCAGTAGAGCAATGCACGACCATTCTCAAGAACTGGCACTGGTGTGTACTTATAGTACGGTACTTCAAACTCAATAAGGCCATATTGAAGAGCAAGTTGCTGGTGGATGATCCTGGCTACTTGATTGTGCCTATGCAAGTACTCGGTGTTAGCAAGATACGAACAACCGGAAATAATATGGCGAAGTGATTCACCAGGACGGTGGCATGCTCGACAAATGTCGACCGTACCGTCCTTCATGATGTATTTCCGATAGTTGTTCGTCTTGATAACCTCATCTGCAATTGCACAGGCAAAACCTTCAGTTTCCCCAAAGAGGTCCCCAAAACGTAGCCAGTTCACCGAAGCGAGCAGGTCTACGTCGGATCCTGTTAAGACCCGGTAGAAACGCCCGTGTAGCTCCTTACTCTTCCATAAGTCCTTACGGTCTTCAGTACCAAGCACCTTTGGTTTACGCCAGTTCTCGTTAGCCAAGGAAAGAGGTGTTAGGCCCTTGTCAACCATCACGACATCGCAATGAATATCACACCCGTTCTGTAGAAAGTAATCTCTCAGACTGCACACTTCACGGTTGTACTGCACACTTCACGGTTGTGGAGGTTCTTGGCATTCAAAAAGCCTCGACCCCCCCCCCACTTCCGCGGAATGTACAGTCTCATGACAGAAGATCGTGGGTGTAACATTCGATGCAATGTCAGTTGTTGACGGACTCGCCTATCCAGGGCGTCTAGTTCCGTTTGAGTCCACCTAAGTATGCCAAAGGAGTATAACAATAAAGGTATCACCCAACCGTTGAAAGCCCGCATTTTGTTACCACCGGACAAAGAACTGTTAAGAACTTTTGTCAGGCGGCCAAAAAAACGTTCTTTCACCGATTTCTTAATATCCTCTACCGCTATACCCAATGACTCTGACATACCTAGGTATTTGTATGTTTCGGTCTCGGAGAGAGATCTGAGAGTTATTATCTCAGAAAGTTGTAAATTCGGTGAATTTACAACCTTCCCCCGTTGTACATGCATAACCGCACACTTATCAACACCGAACTCCATCTTAATGGCATTACTAAAAACTTCCGTAGTTTTTAATAACGTCACTAAATCTTGGTGCTTCAATGTGAACAGTTTAAGGTCATCCATGTACATCAGGTGAGATATAACCTCACCCCCTCTACGAAACCGATAGCCTAGCCCTGAATCCTTCAGCAATGTGCTAAGTGGATTCAGTGCTAAACAAAACCACAATGGACTCAAACTGTCGCCCTGGAATATACCACGCTCGATCCTTATCAAGCCTTGCGGGTCAGAGGCGTGCCCACCACTACCTGGTTGACGAAGGACTGTGGTCCACTGCCCCATACACGAGACTAAGAAGGATTTAAGAGTCGGATTAATTTTATACAACTCTAAAATCCTCCTCAGCCATGAATGAGGCACCGAATCATAGGCCTTCTTGTAGTCAATCCAGGCAGTAGAGAGGGCGCCCCTACTCCGCTTGACTTGTTGGCTAATGGCCATATCAATGAGGAGTAGCTCCTTAGTACCACGAGACCCAGCCCTACATCCATTCTGAGCGTTATCTAAGATATTATTAGATACTATGTGCTTATTATTATTATTATTATTTATTATCAGGCAGGCAGTTGAAACAACTGATAGTGCCTGTATCCAGTTTGGTCTCCATCAGTTTTCTCAGTGCGTTTGGTAGTAATTGTCCAGTCTGTTTTTAAATTGGTTTGTGTTCTCTGCTGATATGACACTTTCTGGAAGCATATTCCACGCTCTGACCACTCTGTTGCTAATGAAGTGCTTGTGAGGATTGTTTTGTGAGAAGGTGCAACATAGCTTGAGACTGTGTCCTCTTAGGTGAACATTTTCATTGCGAGTGAATATGGAGTCAAAATTCCTACTATCGTAGTGACCATGGAGGATCTTATAAGTTTCAATCAGGTCTCCACGGTCTCTGCGGTCCTTCAAAGTTGTGAGGTTTGTCAGCTCTAGGCGTTCCTCATATGTATGTTGTTTTAGTGTTCTGGGTAACTTAGTGAATCTCCGTTGTACTCTCTCAAGCAGATCCACATCCTTTATGAAGTAGGGATTCCAAACTTGGAAGGCATATTCCAGTATAGGTCTGATGAAAGTTTTGTGGATCTTCAACATCATTTCCGGACTCAACGCTCCAAATGCTTTCCGAATCAGGTAGATCAAGCTATTTGCTTTTTTTGTGATTGATGTTATGTGAGTTTCCCATTTCAAATCTTCGGCAATCTTGACTCCCAGGTCCGTCTGCACTCTGACCTGACCAAGTTGTGTGTTATTCATGGTATAGGAGTAGTGCGGATTCCGGTTTCCTATATGTAGTACAGTGCACTTCGAGGCATTCAAACTTAGGAGCCATTCTTTCGACCAATCTGCTATTCTGTTCAAGTCCGCTTGGATGCTGTCATGGTTGATCAATGGGTTAGCAAATAGTTTGGTGTCGTCAGCAAATATACTAACATCACACTCCAAGCGTTGCGGCATATCAAACGTGTATATAATGTACAAAACCGGGCCCAGGACTGAGCCCTGTGGCACACCGCTGGTGATCGCGCGGTCATTCGATAAGGCCTCACCTACTCTCACACGTAAAGATCTGTGCTGCAGAAATGCTCCAATCCACGCCAGCAACTTACCACGGATTCCCACATGCTCTAATTTGAGCAGAAGTCTTCTGATCGGGACCTTATCAAAGGCTTTCTCATAGTCCAAGTAAATTACATCAACGGGCTCCCTCCTATTAAAATCAGCAGTCCACAACGACAAACATGACAGCAAGTTAGATATGGTAGAACGACTTATTTATTATATATTAAGGAAAACATTGCGTGGAAACTTGTAAGACTGTCCTATTTTCAATACATCATGCAGTTGAAACTATAGATATATAAAATATAACAGTTAGTCACCGCGCCGCGCTTTTTAATAAGCCGTCAAAAACCTGATTGTAGTTGCATACTACAAGTAACTTATATCAGAGCATTTTATACAATTTTATTGTAAAATAGAAATAATATTCTTTTATAGTTTGAAATGATTAACTATTCCCATTCATTGTTCATTCATCTGATTGAACAAGAACTGAACGCATCACTATCTATATATTTAATACGACAATTTGTCTATCTGTCTGTCCGTCCGTCGCGTTTTTCAATTATAATTAATAATACATACATTTGCATGAAACATTAAAATATTCGTAGAAGTTTAGGGAAGGATTATAAGTTTTTTTTTTTTTTACTATTTGAGGACGATATAAAGTTCGCCGGGACAACTAGTTACTTTAAATATGGCAGCATTATTTTACAAAGTGACATAAGCTACTGTCAGTTGGCTTCGTCTAATTACGACTTATGATCTATGACTTTTGATTTTTTTCATTTTTTTTACGTTTTTATTTGTTGATTTATATAGGTACTTGATTTACGAAGACTGGACATTGGCAAATTGCTATAAGCAGAGGCCATAAAAAAGAATTGAATTGACTTATGATCAATTTGTTATATCAATATAAAGAAATGGATCACCTGAGGCTTTGTAGAATTTGCTTATCTGGTGACAGTAGATTGCGTTCAATCATTGATACGCATCTACAAGAAATGTTTGAGTCGTTGACTTTGGTGCCGGTAAGTAAAGCCTTTACATACACGTTTACAGATAAACGCCGGGAATTTTAATAAATAATTATCGCTAAGTTACCTATGTACTAATCCAATATACTGCTGGCTTGGTTGATTAAGATGTCCCAAAAGAGGGTCGGGGTGTCGCAGAGGGTCCCATACAAAAATGAAGTCAAAATTTTCTAAGTCCCGGATTGCTTAAAAAGTGTATATTTGGATTTATTTAAGTTTTTTTTTTTTAGTTTTTTTTTTTAAAGATTTAAAACTTATTTGGTCTAATATGAACGATTAACAGATGCTCCTATTTCTGGGTGGTTCAAACAAAATAAAAAAAACCTAACCTATCCGAGTCGGGGTACTCTGGAGTCGGGGTGTTAACCATAATGATTTTCCAAGGTCATCCTCAACTACCCCCGCACCTCCCCCAATAGGTCGACAAAAATCGTAAAAATTTTACAAGTCCGTGCCCTATACAAAAATCTGTCGGAAATTCGGCTAAGTCCGGGACCCTCTTTGCGACACCCTAACCCAAAAGAGAGTACACGTTGTTGTTCCCTTAACCACCTAGCATACGTCTGATAGATCTCGACGAATTAATAATCGTGATTTTTGTTGCACCCGTGCTTCGTATGAACTTGTTTGTTCCTGTACCTTTTCCCCGCGCCCCTCAGTTCCGCCCAAGCGCGTGTCACAGTTGGACGTTTGCGCGTTTTTCTTTGGTAAGTAAAATTATGATGCCGTCCCCACGGAGAGACCCCTTTTAGGTGGTTACGTGACTTTTTTACGCATCCTCGACAGTAGCAGAGGAACTACTCCACTAGTAGTTCCAACTAGCAGTGGTGCTGAAAAAAGGCTGACAGTGCGTAAGAGATGTTCTACCTGCGATTCTAAAAAGAAACGTTAAACAGAATACATGTGTTTTGAATGCAAAGGTCCCATTTGCCTCGAATGCTCACACAAACTCTGCATTAATTGTCGAGAAAAGCTGTAAGTTTAGGTCTTGCAATTTTGTTTAAGTTTTGTTTAGATTGAGTTTTTTTTTTGATTTTTTATATTATTGTATTACTAAATTTTTAAAAAAAGTACAAAGAAGTTCCTACTAATGTGATTGTTGTGATGGATCTCATTTTCCAAATATGTTACTTTTAAAGGATAAAATTAAGACTTGTTGATTATATACTTAATTGATATTTTTATAAAAATGTTGATATTCATGTGCCTTTAAACTACAACTTACCTTACACAGTTTTACAAATGAGAATTATTTTACTCCGGTGTCTCACAGACGTATGCTAGGTGGTAGTGTGACGTCAATTGGTGCTAGGTGGCTAAGGGTTAAAGAACTAACTAAAACCAATTACAAACTCTTTCGGGCTCAGTTTTCTTATAGCTGCCGTGGAATTGGAGGTTGATTTTTTTTATTAGAAATGTTACTTGGCAATTATGGTAATTACATTAATCTATTATTTTGTAAATGTATTACAGTTGGTTAAAAAGGACCGCAGACCAGTACATGCATGTTTAGAGTGTTGCAGTCGTCTGGAGAACTGCTACCAGCTGAGGGGGAGGTGTCTCCAGAGTGAGGATCTGTTTGTACAGCTGCTGGGTTCTCAAGTGGTGAGTGTTACTATATAAAAAACTGTTATCTCCATTTTCAGTGTCACTGGCCTCCTCTGAAAACCAGCGCTGGCAAAAGTGGGTCTGCCCATGTCAGCATAAGCTGAGAGGAGACCAAATTCTACGCATATGTGACGTGTACTAGCATACACCTACGATTTTCTTGTCCTTATACCTACTTCTACTATTTATGTTAAAAAATGCCCTCCAAATCAAACCAAATCAAAAAATGTAAATTATATCAACATAGGGCATCAAAATATTGATTGTTTAACACATGGCAAAGAGTTAGAGTTGGAACTGTTAATGAATTCAGATAATATTGATATTATATATATTATATAGATTATATATTGATATTTTTTGTATTACAGTACATATGCGTAAGTCGAATGAGCTCATGTTCAATTTCAGTAATCACCGGGTTGGTAGTGCATTCTGCAGGGTGACCACAGTACGGGGGGGATCTTTGATTTTATTAAATAAAAAACTTAAATTTAAAGAACGGAAAGATATTGTGTCTGTTTCTCTAGAGAGTAAAGTCGATCTGTCTTGCGTGGAAATGGAGCAATTCACAGTAGTATGCGTGTATAAACCTGGAACCTCGCCCTTTTGCGAATTTGAGGAACTTATTGACAAAGTTCTATGTAAACTTGGAAAAACTAATAAGTACCTAATAGTTTGTGGTGATTTTAATGTCGATTTACTTGGTAATACGCCTATGAGTTATAATATTTTAAATTTATTTAAATCACACAATCTTACAAACTTATTTTTGGAGCCTACTAGATATTGTGCTACAATAGCCACTTGCCTGGATAATATATACAGTGATATGTTGCCAGAAAGTAAAAGTATTATAAAAAAGCTAGATTCAGACCATTGTGGGCAAATAGCATCTTTTAAAATCACTAAAGAAAAAGTTATAAAACGTAAAATATTATGTAGACCAATAACTGGTGACCGCTTGGAACGTATGAGGGTTGGACTTTGCAATAAAATTCCATTCTTAGACACTGGCTTAGATCCAAATGTAATGTATAAATTATTTTTTGATTCTTTTTACAATGAGTTCAAGTCCATATTCAAGTCTAAGGAGGTCATGATTAGTGATAGTCCTTCTTTCAGTGAATGGGCCACTGAGGGTATACACAAAAGTAGACAAAAACTTTATGAACTATACTCAGAAAGACAGCTTAATAGATCAGTTGAATTTCTAGATTATGTTAAAACTTATTCAAAAAAGTTTAAAGCAGATTGTTTAGCAGCTAAATCAAAATATATAAGTGATAAAATTCTCCATAGTGCAGACAAAGTTAAATCTACTTGGAAAATTGTAAACGCGGAAAGAGGTCAACAAAAATTAAATGATAATAATTTTAAACTTAATATAAATGGTAAAATAACAACATCAGACTTCGAGGTCGCTAACGAATTTGAAATTTTTTTCTTCCGAATTCCTGTAGATTTGACAAAAACCCTAGGCTCTTCAACCCCCATTGCAGAATCTTTGTTAAAAGCAAACGTTCCTTGTTGTAACGTTATATTTAAATTCAGTAAAGTTAACATAAACACCATCTTAAAAACTTTTAAATCTTTAAATATCAAGAAAACAGCTGACCTCTGGGGCATCTCTGTGTATTTAGTAAATTCTTTTGTTGAAATGGTTGCTTCTGAACTAGTAATAATATTTAATAATTGTGTTGATAGTGGTGTGTTCCCTGATTTGATGAAATCTAGTAAATTAATTCCCCTGTTTAAATCGGGTAGTACTTCAGATCCGTCCAATTTCCGTCCCATTTCTGTACTACCTACATTTAGTAAAATTTTTGAAAAAATTATGCTTAATCAAATGCAAAATCACTTTAACGTTAATAAACTATTACATACAAAACAATTCGGTTTCACTCGTGGTCGGTCCACCACTGATGCCGGAATTAAATTATAAGGGGGTGTATATACAGGGCCTGGGATGAGTCATATGATGCTTATGGTGTATTCTGTGACTTATCTAAGGCCTTCGATTGCGTTCAGCACCAGACTTTAATTAAGAAACTTGATCATTACGGAATCCGGGGGACGGCCTTGAATTTCGTCAATTCTTACTTAAGTGATAGGGTCCAGAAAGTAGTGATCAACGGTAAACAGTCACCTGGTTCTCCTGTAGCAATGGGGGTACCGCAGGGTTCAATTTTGGGACCTTTTCTTTCCTCACCTCATAAGAGACGACCACGAGGTAGTTTTGTTTGCTGATGACACTTCTTTAATATTTAAAGTTAAACGTGGACAGCGCGAACTTGACGATGTAAACATTGCCCTCTCTAGGATAGTCCACTGGTTTTGTGCTAATAATTTATTATTAAATGAAAATAAAACTGAATGTGTAATATTCACCTTACCCAATGTAAGACTTGTTAAAACCAGTGTTAAGGTTAGGGATGATATAATAGAATTGGTCGATGACACTGTCTTTCTGGGCATAACGTTAGACTCCAAATTGCAATGGGGGTCTCATATCGGGAAAATTTCGGCCAGGCTTAGTTCAGCAGCCTATGCTGTCAAAAAGATCCGACAACTTACAGACATTAAAACGGCGCGTCTTGTCTACTTCAGCTACTTCCACAGTATTATGACGTATGGCACACTCCTGTGGGGTAACGCTGCCGATATTGAATGCATCTTTGTGTTGCAGAAGAGGGCTGTCCGGACTATCTATGGAATGGGGTCTCGGGAGTCATTAAGAGATAAGTTTAAGCATATTAACATCCTTACAGTGTATTCACAGTATATTTATGAAATTTTATTGTATACCCACAAGAACAAAAGTAAATTTGTGAAAAATAGTGATAATCATAATCTAAACTTAAGAAATAAGGATAAACTGGCTGTTCCTAAATTTAGGCTTCATAAAGTGAGTAATTCTTTTGCGGGGAACTTTATTCGAATGTACAATACATTGCCAACCGAAATAGCAAATTTATCTGTTAATAAATTTAAAAAACTAATAAAACGTAAATTGTGCCATAAAGCTTATTATAGTATTAATGATTTCTTAGATGACAAGGCTGCCTGGTTGTAACACGAATTGCTCCTTTCTAAATAACTCTATACCTATTAGATTTAAGATGAAATATTTTGGAAAAAAGCCGATTTGAGTTTCTTGAGGGCTCTTCTCAGTCTCGTTGCATTTTGGAACCCTCGGTAGAGTCACACCAACTTTTGACGAATCTAAATAATTTTCTAAAAATTGCAAAGATAATAAACGTTATTTTATTTTATTTTTATTTTATTTTACTTGTGTATTATTATCACCATTGTGTATTATTGTCTGAGAATAAACATATTTTTTCTTTCTTCTTTCTATCTCTCAACAATTATTTATTATATATATAAAATGACAATAATATAAATGAAAGTTTTGTTGATGTTTTCACAACTTAAAACCCTTCCTTGTACCTACGTCAGCAAATATTTTAGAACCAAAACTATCTGAAGAGTCTCAAGAGGTTATGACTAACAAATTTCAGTTAACCTCAAATCCCGGAGTCTCGGGTCAGGTCCAATATAGATAAATATGTTATAACAATTCACACAACGCCATCTAGTCTCAAACTAATCTAATCTTGTGATATGGGTACTACTGATATAACTGATATAAATAGTTATGTACATTTTTTTTGTAAATACATGCATATTATACATAGGAAACACCCAGACTTCGATACAAACGTATCTGTCTTCATACAAAGTTTGTCCCGACCGGGAATCGAACCCGAGACTCCTGCGTGGTAAGCGGACACACTACCGACCACACCACCGAAGCAGTCAAAAATATTTGTATGTTTCAAGAGATTTTCTATGTATATTAAATTTATATCTGTAACAGTAGGTATCTTGTAGTTATTTAGTTGTCTTAGCACAATCTCTGCTGTTGGTGATGTATGAATAGTATGAAACTAAACTCGGCTTGTGCTATGAGACCTAGATAACTGATACAACATTATATACTTGTTGTTTGTACATACATTTGACGGCGTGGTCGGTAGTGCATCGGTGTTTGTGTGATCCAATAATGTTTGCTACGAAGTTTGGGTGTTTTCTATGTATACTATGTATGACTTTAGAAATATATAAGTATGTTTATCAGTTGTCTAGATCCCATAGCACAAGCTTATAGCTTAGTCTGGGCTAGATAGCGTTGCATGAGAATGTCCAAAATATACATTTTATTTTATTTATAAATACAGCAAGTCAGACTGACTAGAGTAAAGTCAGAGCCAAATGTGGATCCCGAGCTCCAGGAGACTTCGCAACCATCTGATAGTGTGGAAGTGAAGCGAGAAGTGACAGAAGAAGATAGCGTAGGTGCGTGTGAGACTTTGATTATTTGGATATTAAATTAGGTGATGCCTGTGGCTCTGCTCTCATGGAAGATTCTGTGCAATATATCTTTCGGAGCAAATCCATATTTATAGTTATAAACCAAATAGTTATAGTTTTGGGTGCGTATGTGTGTCTGTATTTTAGTTTTCTTTGTTCTGCTGTATAGGTCTAACGGCTAGATGGATAGATGAAAGAGGTTTACAAAGAATAGTCTCTGAGCCCCGAGTGTCAGAGCATTCTCCTTGTTAGGGATAGGTCACTGGTCCGATTCTGGCCGATGACATTCGTTTTTGTGATTTATAATTTTTATCAAAATTTCAGGTTATGAATGTTTGAAATTTGTACATGACAGTCTGACTAGAGTAAAGTCAGAGCCAAATGTGGATCCCGAGCTCCAGGAGACTTCGCAACCATCTGATAGTGTGGAAGTGAAGCGAGAAGTAACAGAAGAAGATAGCGTAGGTGCGTGTGAGACTTTGATTATTTGGATATTAAATTAGGTGATGCCTGTGGCTCTGCTCTCATGGAAGATTCTGTGCAATATACCTTTCGGAGCAAAATAATTATTAGAGGTATAAGCCAAATAGTTATATTTTTGAGTGCGTATGTGTGTATGTATAAAAGCTGCTACACACAGTGCCGCCGGGTTTATGCCGAGCGGCACTGCCGCCGGCAATACAAGCCGCCGGCTTAGTCCACGCATAGCCGCCAAGCATCATTCCGGTTGTACCAGTCATGTATGTATGAAATGACGCCGGCACCCCGCGCAACCCGCCGGCACAGCCCGGCGGCCCTTGCCGGCGGCTTCTTTGTGCGGCAAGCCGGCGGCTTTATAAGCCGCCGGGTAAGCGGCGGCATGGCCGGTGGCACTGCCGCCGGCACTGTATGTAGCAGCTTTTATAGTTTTTTTTGTTCTGCTGTATAGGTCTAACGGCTAGATGGATAGATGAAAGCGGTTTACAAAGAATAGTCTCTGAGCCCCGAGTGTCAGAGCATTCTCCTTGTTAGGGATAGGTCACTGGTCCGATTCTGGCCGATGACATTCGTTTTTGTGATTTATAATTTTTATCAAAATTTCAGGTTATGAATGTTTGAAATTTGTACATGACAGTCTGACTAGAGTAAAGTCAGAGCCAAATGTGGATCCCGAGCTCCAGGAGACTTCGCAACCATCTGATAGTGAGGAAGTGAAGCGAGAAGTAACAGAAGAAGATAGCGCAGGTGCGTGTGAGACTTTGATTATTTGGATATTAAATTAGGTGATGCCTAGATAGGTGATGAATAGCGAAAAATGCTCAAAGGAGTCACGAGCCCGATTTTGATGAAACTTAAATCCTCATCATTAGATTTTTTTAAAACCTAGCTAGGATTCGAACCCATTGATTTAGAAAAAAAATCACACCCTTTATTATTACACCATACGATAGTGTCGCTGTTAAGGATCAAATTCTGGGAAGTAATGATATACGGCAAATTTAAGGAAAACTTAGAATTTTAATAAAATTCATATTATTATTTTGATGGATGCGAAAATCAAAATAGATGCTTTCTTTACGTAAACATTATATTAAAAAAATATAGACTAGGGCGGCACTATACAGTTTTATAACACTTTCAATTCATCAAAATACAATTTGAGTTAAAAAAACAACAAACTTCATTTCTTGGTTTCATACCTGTACAGTCATAGCTATTTTGATAATGATACCAAAATGGGTTAGAATAGTTACCAAACTGGTAATGACTCAAAATAATATATCATAGAGTGTATAATTTGCGAATAAATGCGGAACGTTTCAAATGTTGTATGATTTGCTACAAAATGTACGAAATGTTATAACAGTGTAAGTTTTGCGAAAGTTTAAGAAATGCTAATAAATCGGATGATGATGATAAAGAAAAAAATTAACCTATTCTATGCGCTTCAACAAAAGCGGACTTATCGAATGCAATAACACTGGAATATTATCATGCAGGCAGATAAAAACGTACGACCACATAAGTCCAATGCTCACACAAAATATACAGGTGTTACATAAGGGTTATATCAACCTGAAGACATCAGCTTGTCGTCCAGAACGCATTTCGATATGTGTCGCCCGCCAAACAAGAAAAAAAAATTCATAAATAATGTTTAATATAAATTTTCTATGACTTGAAAATTTATATTAAATGTTTGTAACATAGACTCTATGTTACAAATGTTTAATATAAATTTTGTCGTTGGTCACTCTCTTCCATTGGTTTTTGCTCTGTGAAATTGTTCGTGGTTATTAAGAAATTTACAACTTGATAGAAACTGCATCTCATTTAAATATTATCTAATTTCTATAAATCGTACTTATCCAGATATTTAACTATAAGCAGGTGAAACTCAAATATCAGTTCTTGATACGTATGCAACGAAAATGGAATTAAGTTGAAAAGATTTTAGAGCGATGATTTTTTTATGATTTTAAAAGTTCTCTCTCTCCGCAAGTCTGTGTATCGTCTTCAAAATGCTTTTGGGAGAGAAGCACCTTGTTTGAGCACCGTGAGGCGATAGTTTGCTGAATTTGAGAGAGGTGGAGTTTCTTTACATGACGAATTTCGTGAAGGGCGGCCTTCAACTGCCGTCAACGAAAATAATGTGGCTACTGTTAAGCGGTTAATTGAAGAAAACCCGCGGATTACCTATGGGACAATTCGAGGACTATTGGGGATTGGTATGAGTCAAATCCTGAAAATTTTACACGAAGAATTGAAACTTCGGAAACTTTGTTGTCGTTGGATCTCTCATGAACTGACAGCGGAGCAGAAGCGGGCTCGCGTGGAATGGTGCTCACAGATGCTACTGAAGTACGACCACGGACATTCTAATGCGAAAAAAAGTGAGGCAGGTGAGAAACGTTGGTAAAAAAATGATCGCGTTTTTTTTTTCAGCTACGGGTCCCATCTGTACAATTCCACTTGAAGATCAAAAGAGTGTTAATGCCGAGTGGTATTCTACCATTTGTTTACCCAGGGTGTTAGAAAAAGTTGGCGAAAGACGACCCAAAAGCTGCGTTCTCCTACATCATGACAACGCTTCTTTACACACGGCCAACGAAACAAAGTCATTTTTAGCTTCCGAAAAAGTACACCCATCCTGCGCATAGCCCCGACCTAGCACCCTGTGATTTCTGTATTTTCCCCAAAATCAAAGATTTGATGAGAGGTTAGCGTTATATAGCGTTCAATCAGCACGTAAAAAACATGCCTTCAGATCTGTGGTCCTCCTGTTTTAAAAAATGGTTCGATCGCATGAAAATGTATTTAAAATGTAAAGAAGAGCATTTTGAAAAGCAATAAACATAATATTTTGGTATTAACATGTTGTTTTTTAAGTTACGCAAAACTCATAGTGTGACCTACGTATAACATAAAATATCGAAAAATGGTATTGAATAAACATTTAATGCCGTTTTGTTACGGAACCCTTTGTGCGCGAGTCCGAGTCGCACTTGGCTGATTTTTTTATCACTAATGGTCAGTCATTATTAAGCTATGTGTCACCTCTCAACGTTGAAACCTACCCTTAAATTCTACAAATATTTCAAAGGTACCAAAAATTTGCCGAATTGGTCCAGCCGTGCTCGAGTTATAGCGAGATAAACGAACAGCAAATTGTTTTTGGAACGAAGTTCCTAATCGCGCGTTTCGAAAGGGGGCTAGACAAATTAAGACCAAAAGTTTAAGACTGAAGACTGAAGTTCAAGAAAATTTTGTTAGTTAACAATTGTCTAACTTGTTGAAAAATTTACTTTAAGTAAAGTTTCCAACGGGAATAAATTATTTATAGTGTTCAAAATACACCATAATTTTTTCAAATTAAAAAAAAAAATTCAATGTGTTAAATAAATTAATTAATATGCCGTACTCGCTTTTGACGCCGCGCGCGCAATCTAAAAATGTCGCGCGCAGACCTATTTTCAGCGTTAAATTAAAATTATTAGGAGTTTTTTATTGGTAAATTCCTCCTCTTTCAGAATTTTTTTTTGAAATTTCTTAAATATTAATAGTTTATGAAATATTGGCAAAAAACGAAATGCCATTATGTCTTTAATTGTTTATGTGCTAATACACGCTTTTAGCACATTTTTCTAGGCGTCATTCCGAATCAAATGAGCTGTCGCACATAATTTTATGAGCAGTATCTCTATTTTGTACCATTTTCAACTTGTCGACTAGACTATCATTGCAAACACTGACGAAACCCTACTAGACAGATCAAAATAATGTATTACAGTATTGTAAACCATAGAAAGTACTACAAAAAGTCCGCAATATCATAATTATGTCCAACTCTTAAGGATAACTCACAGTAACCATTTTTATCTTTTATAAATGACAAAAAGATAATGTGTCATTTGCCAAGCTATTTTTAACAATGCAGCATTATTCCTTATCTAATTGAATACTTTACATACGTTGTGCATTTAACGTAGACCAAAATTGCCATACAAATCATAATATATAGTTTGGACGAATGACTTAAGAGATATCTCGTGATGAAAAAAAATACGAGCGCGGCGAAGCGGCTGGGCGGTGGCCAATGGCGCCAGTGAACACACAGCGATTTTAAGAGGCCATCTGACCCTAACTTGACTACCTTTATTGACCTAAATCTCTAAATCTGTAAGGTCTCGGAAACTGATTTTTTTTATACAAGTAACTTCAGTTCATGAAGATTAAATGCTCAAGACGAAAACACGATTACTGAAAAAATGCTCGATAGTTTTTTTATTACAAAAAACCTTGTTTTAATCACATTTTAACGTAGATCTTTTAAGTTTGAGGTATTTTCTTTAATATTTTTTAATATCTATTAAGGCATTGATAAAATCTACATTTGCTCAACATACTTTTTTCATAAGCATTATAGGTAGTTCGTCTTTAATTCATAGTTTTTAGTTTTGTCGCTTACGTTAAATTTTCGAGAACGCGCTCGATCTCTGTCTGTCTTTTGGAAAGTGAATATCGCTATCCTTCACTCGAGCGATAGCGGGAGCGGGGTTAGCGGTAGCGGATTGGGCGAATTGATTAGGGTCAGGTGCATTCTTAAGCAATACAGCTAAAATCCTTATCAATTGGATAGTAGTCGGAAGTACAGTCGGCCCCAAAAGTCGCTGAACACTTTCAAACTTCCAAAACAGTGACGCAACACGACAACAAAAATAAACTTAACATACAAACGTCCATAAAACGCTGAACACTAGTATTCCGAAAGTAGCTGAACATCATTAACATCATGGGGCTTAACTCCACGCACTCCTACACTCACCGACGCGGGATAAAACCCGACCCCAAAGATGCGGGGTAACACCCGACCACCACGCAGTGGCCACGCAGGTGGCCAAGGTCCGCCGGGCGCCACTGGGAAATCTCTCAGTGTCTACCGGAGGCGCCCGGCAATGGACGTAGGTGCGCCCGCGGCCCAGGGCAGCGGATTTAATATTAGCTTTAAAACTTTTCTCAAATTATCCTACATGTCAAAAGACCAAAATTCGTGTAACATCAAGAACACCAAAATTAGATTAACAGGCAACAACATTGAAAATATGATTTGTTAATCTACTTATAATGTTAATGATGTTGAGCTACTTTTGGAATACTAGTGTTCAGCGTTTTATGGACATTTGTATGTTGAGTTTATTTTGTTCTCGTGTTGCGTCACTGCCTTATGACATTTTTAGTGTTCAGATGTATTGGAAGTTTGAATGTGTTCAGCGACTTTTGGGGCCGACTGTACCTTAATACATTTTGCATTTACTTTCACACCTCGGAGTCTAGGGTCCACTTATCCTTAACTGCGGATTTGGCAAAACTTCGACATTTTCTGCGAAGAGACATTTGACCTCCACAACCAATTGGCGATATCGAAGTATTGCAGTTAGACCAGTATTTTTAGATTTCTTCGGGGTTCAACTGCCCGTAACGACTGCCATATATTTTCGTATGACAACGGAACCACCGTATTAACGTGCACTCTGAGGCACGCACATCATCATTCACCGAGCCTTTTCCCAACTCAGTTGGGGTCGGCTTTCCAGTCTAACTACGATTCAGCTGAACTTCGATATTTTCCGTGAAGCGACTGCCATCTGACGTTCACAACCCATGGGCGATATCGAAGTTCTGTAGTTAGACCTGTCGGATTTTCGATTTAGGGCTCCAACTACCCCTAACGACGGCCATAGATGTTTGTATGACAACCGGGACCGACGGCTTAACGTGCTCTCCGAGACACGGAGGGTTGAGACCCCTCCGTGTATTAAGAAATGGTCACCCATCCTAAGACCGGTCTGAGTCGATGTTGCTTAACCATTGCAATGTGTTAACATTGTCGGTTACCACTAGACCACGCGCCACCAATGCAAATAACATATAACATATTTGAATTTTTAGACTGACATGCTACATACTCGTACTCTATATTGCACCCGTGCGAAGCCGGGGCGGGTCGCTAGTAAATAAATAAAGGAACTTCGTTCCATCCGGGTGTCCCTTGACACCTCTCATGTTTTTTATTTATACTATACATAGATTTGATGCCAGGTGATTTATGACATTTTTTTAATTCAGATATGCATAATCCTGGAAGAGAAAATGAAGTACAGGACGTCATCATAGGACCGAGCCTCTGTACGACTGCAACTGAAAAAGGCTCACCCCAACAGATCCGTACACACACTCTTGAGAAACCTTATAAGTGTAGTGATTGTGTGAAATGTTTTACTCACAAGAGTCATTTAATTGAGCATATCCGTACACACATTGGTGAGAAACCTTATAAATGTAGTGATTGTGTGAAATGTTTTAGTCGAAAGCGTGATTTAATTAGGCATGCGCGTACACATACTGGTGAGAAACCTTATAAATGTAGTGATTGTGTGAAATGTTTTAATCAAAAGAGTAATTTAAATATGCATGTGCGTATACACAATGGTGAGAAACCTTATAAATGTAGTGATTGTGTGAAATGTTTTATTCGAAAGAGTCAATTAATTCAGCATATCTGTACACACACTGGTGAGAAACCTTATAAATGTAGTGATTGTGTGAAATGTTTTACTCACAAGAGTCATTTAATTGAGCATATCCGTACACACACTGGTGAGAAACTTTATAAATGTAGTGATTGTGTTAAGTGTTTCACTCGCAAGAGTGAGTTAATTAGGCATGTGCGTACACACACCGGTGAGAAACCTTATAAATGTAGTGATTGTGTGAAATGTTTTAGTAGTAAGAGTCATTTAATTCGTCATATCCGTACACACACTGGTGAGAAACCTTATAAATGTAGTGATTGTGTGAAGTGTTTTAGAGACAAGATTAATTTAATTAAGCATGTGCGTACACACACTAGTGAGAATCCTTATAATCGTAGCAATAAAATTGTGTGAAGTGTTTTAGACAAAAGAGTCATAACCGTACACACACTGGTAAAATACCTTATAAATGTAGTGATTGCATGAAGTGTTTTACACACCACAGTAAAACTTTTTATTAGTTGCAATAAATTGACGTTTCAAAATGTTATTTCGTAAAATAATGTTGACCGCCTAGTTTCAATAGGGATGTGATTAGGTTCACAGAAAATCTAATCGTTCCATAACTAACTCATAATGATGATACTTAATTCTATTTAGTATTCATATAAATAAAAGGCTGTATAAAATAAAGTTTTAAATTAAAACGTAATTTTACTGCAGCTAATAAAAAGTTCCTCTTTAGTGAGAAACCTTATAAATATAGTAATTGTGTGAAATGTTTTACAGACTGATTGTGTGAAATGTTTTACAGACAAGAGGAATTTAATTAGGCATGTGCGTACACATTATCGTGAGAAACCTCTAAATGTATTGATTGTGTGAAGTGTTTTAAAAGTCATTGTTTTGAAATTACTAGAGGAAGGATAGACTAGACATATATCATAGAAGTTCCTTCTTGTTTTCTTATAAACGTGGCTTCATCGATATTCATCGATGACTTCGCCAATGTCAAGGTAATGCTCAGTTCGTTCAATACCGAGATTTCTGACGGACGTTTGCAATGTGTGTAATAAAATAAAATATTATAAATTGCAGTAACTAGGTCAGCACTACACTGACAGTGCACATTCCTTTGCTTGTGACGAACAACTTCTATAGTTAAACAATTAATTTAGTTATAAATGCAGTGAATAAAATATTTTCTTGTTATGGATAGTCCGTTCAGCCGGAGCTCGCGTACAGCCCGGAGCCCACCTCCAGTCCCGGGCCGAGATCGTCGCGCACGCAGGATGTGTAGGACGGAAATACTGCCCCTGCCGCTGCCCCACCAACTGGTCAGGTTACTCTGGTCTCTACATCAGAGATCCAAAATTGGCTAAGCAACATTGAGAGCCATCTTTCAGAGATTTGCTCTATTTCAACCGAGATTGGCAAGCTGAACGCGGAAAGTAAATTGGAGATATCAAATTTATGTAGAGGGACTCATGCATGGGGTTTCCCAGATTGCGGTGCACTACCAATCGACCAAGCAGAAGCTTATTTCCGCCCATACGGAAATAGAGACGTTAACCAAGGATAACCATATTGGTGCCAAACTGGGAGAGCTAAAGTGTGGTATCGAGGCCGTCGCCAAAGCAGTACCTGTTGCCCCATTATCGTATGCTAAGATGGTCCTAAACGGAAAAGACGATGTCATTTGCCCTCCAAAAACCGCTAGCCTAGCAATTTATCCAGCCGACAAAGAAAAGTCAAGCGAGGAAACTAAAAAAATAGTCCAAGAAATTATCAAGCCGGATAAGCTAAAGTTGCACATCCGAGGGGTTAAAAAAAACTAGGAACGGTGGCGTCATTATTAGCACAGAAGGAAAGGATAACCTTGAAAAGCTTAGAACAGCGCAGCAGCTTCAATCGTCGGGCCTTACAATCACAGAAACTGTGAAAAAGAGACCCCGTTTGATTTTCTAGGTGTGCCTACAGATATATCCGTAGAATCTATGTTTGAATGCTTGTTTGAGCAAAATCTTACGGACAAGCACCCGAGTCTTACGCGTGACAAATTCTTTAGCTCTATTAGACTCAGCCATAAGTCTGGTAAGAACGACTCTAACATACTGCAACTATATTGTGGAGGTTACAGCTGAAATGAGAAGAATGTGGCTACCAAAGGAACGCATCTTTATAAATTGGACGTCGTGCCTAGTCAGAGACTTTACACTTGTAACTAGGTGTTATAAGTGTCAACAGTATGGGCACTCGGCTAAGTACTGTCGGGACACTAACCTAACCTGCGGCCACTGTGGATGTGTTGGCCATTCCCTAAAGGAGTGCTCAGTATCAGAAAAAGCGGTGTGTGCATCATGCAAGCGCTTTAATAAGCCCAGCAATCACAGTACAGGAGATATAAACTGCCCAGCCCGTAAAATTGCAGAAGACCGGCAAATGCAGTCAATAGACTATGAGGGGGCGTAGATAATAACTTATTTCTGTGTCCGTCAGAATGGCTGGTTGCCTGCCTCATTTAGCATCGAGACAGAGATTAAAAACTGCTACCTAATTGCTACTGTTTGCTACCTACAATTAAATAATTGCTACCTCATTAATTTTGAAAATATAAGGAATAACAATGTCACCAGCCATTCTGACGTCAGAATGGCTGGTCAGCGCTACGTTTGAGTAAACTAAACAGAGTTGAGTTATTGTTTTAGCTTCAATAATTGCTACCTAATTGCTACCTACTCACCTATCAATTTCAGCCTTAAAGCTGTATCAGTTGAAAAGTTACGATTATTTATTTGCAACTTACGTGTGGTTTACTAAAACTCAATGTACGGTTGTCAAAATAAAAAAATTACAAACACTTAATTATTTATTACAGAACTTTATTACCTACTTAAAAGCAAGTTAATCATAACGACAACACTTTTGTATTGAATTAAAACATTTGCACAGAGCTTTATGTTCACCAACAAAGACCTTATAATACAACGGACATAGGATCTAGAACAAATCGCAAGAAAATAATGTCCCGAGTCGACCTATACATTATACATAGGCATACATAGATATAAACAAATTTCATATTAAAATTTAAACCTTGATTCAACGGAATAGTGTTCACTTTTGTTTGCACTAATTTATCGCATTACGTAGCTTCTATCTGTCCGCCTGACTAATTCACCTTATGCAGCTTATACTTGAACTACGTGAACATAGAAACAATGGAGTAGGTTTATTTTGTTAAAGTCTTTTAAGGATTCCATGATATGTACCTACGTAGGCGTAATAATTAATGTAAGACTACAATAAATTCCATAATCTTATAAATTGTAATTACTTGTTTATGTTAGACGAAATAAGCTGAAAAACTAATTAACGACTGACATTGATTTTTTTTTTCGAGTCAGTTTCATAATAAGTAACTGTAGTGTATGAATAACAAAAAGGGAATTAATGAATTTAACTAATTATAATATTATAAATGCCAAACTTCTTGCGGGTGTCAAAGTTCTTCCGCTTTCATTACTATTTTCATAACGCTATGTCGCTACGTCTACTACAAGATAGCCGTGTTTCAAGTGACTGAATTAGTTGCTAAAACTGCGCATCATTAATTTATTTTTATCTTATGGTTAATTTTTGGGATACGAAATTATTGGCTACTAGCTGATCACCGTGACTCCGCCCGCGAGATATAGTTATCTCGGCCCCGATTCCCGTGGGAATACATTACCGAGAATCCAAATAAAAAGAAAATAACAGTACATACACGAAATAAAATGACATGTGTAATTATATTTATGACAAAACAATGATACCCTGTGAAAATTAAAAACATTTTTGGGCTTATCTCCTCCATTCAATCAAGGGATTCTTGTACAAGTTTCATAAAGATCGGACCTCTTTTTGTTATGTCCATAAAATGAGCCGAACAAACAAGATTGTTATTTTTTGGATCAAAATATTCTTCTCGCCGTGCTAGGGCAATAATATTTTTCCATTGTGCACAGTGTACTGGATCCCGAGGAAAACTGAAATAGATGTTGGTTCATATAACGAAAAAAAAATCATAAAGAGCCAAGGCGTCTCCACTATAATCTTTGTTCCAAATAGTTTTATCGCTATCGGTAATCCGAATAAATCTGAATGGTCATTTTGTTAGTACATTATTCAGTGAAAATGAAATGGTCTCTTTCTTTTTACTGAGCTTGGGATGAGTTCGAAAGAGACAGAAAGGTACTTCGGTATTGGACTGGATTGCAATATTTACTTTTGTCTTTTAATTTATTATCGACGAAATACTGTATTTTAAGTGAAATAATAAATTGCAAATAATAAAACAAAAGCTTATTTACTGAAAATATGATACACCGTCTTCAATTTGCTTTTTTTTCGTAGTTTTTACACGTTTTTACAATACAGTACGGCATTGTGCAACGTGTTGTCGTTCAGTTGTCAAAATCAAGACTGGCGCGCGATTGTTTCTCTTTTAGCGTTTTGTTTCTCTTTTAGTTCGGACACTTTTGAGCGATGATCCGAAATCCATTGTATTTAAAATCATTGTTCACCAAATAAAAAGTTTAAGTATGAAAGTCAACAAAATATACAAAATGCAAATAATTAGGACGGAGTGCAGCGGAGTCTTCCCTAAGATGGTCCCAATCGAAAATGTATGTAAAACGATACCGGTCGCAATTTTAAACCTATCGACTTGAAATTTGGCATGCAGATAGAACACATTAACGTGCTTTGCTGTATGTGGCTTTTTGGTGTATGTGGCTCTTATATTTTTTGAGTTATTAAGAATTAAAGAACCATGCCTTTGACAGTACTAAAAAATTTGCCTCGCGCACAAAATTTAAATTTTTAAATGCTAAGAGTTTATTGTTGGCTCGCGTCTATGTTAAAAATTGTTTATTTTTTAATTTTATATTTTTTTTTAGAGCTTAGGTAGGGTTCTCCGTCTAGTGATCGAGTGCAGCGGAGTCTTCTCAAAGATGGTCCCACCATCTTAGGGAAGACTCCGCTGCACTCCGTCTTAATTAATTGCATTTTGCATATTTTTTTGACTTTCATACTTAAACTTTTTATTTGGTGCACATAAAGCTCTGTGTAAATGTTTTGAGCCAATATTTAAGTGTTGTATGATTAACTTACTTTTAAGTAGGTACTTAATAAATTTCTGTAATAAATTAATAAGTGTTTGTAATTATTTTTTTTTGACAACCGTTACATTGAGTTTTAGTAAACCACACGTAAGTTGCAAATAAATAATCATAACTTTTCACATGATACAGTATTAAGGCTGAAACTGATAGGTGAGTAGGTAGCAATTATTGGAGCTAAAACAATAACTCAACTCTGTTTAGTTTACTCAAACTAAGCGCTGACCAGCCATTCTGACGTCAGAATGGCTGGTGACATTGTTATTTCTTATATTTTCAAAATTAATGAGGTAGCAATTAATTAATTGTACGTAGCAAACAGTAGCAATTTTTAATCACTGTCTCGATGCTAAATGAGGCAGGCAACCAGCCATTCTGACGGACACCTTACTTCTGCCTTTTAGCTCTTAATATATCATATGTTTTAGTTTTTTGTAGTGAACAATAGATAGGTATTTGTTGTGTATTTAACAGTAACTAAATAGGTGTAATATTGTAATAAAAGTTTTAGGTAACGGAACATGTAAAACGCCATTGTATTTCCATAGACAACTGTATTCTACTAGTGTTGGTCAATGCATTAGTGATGTCCTAACACTCTCCCACGCTATATAATTCAAAAGTAGGTAGGTATGGCACAAGCAACATTAAATAAAATAATTAGGTAAGTAAGCATTATTAAAGTAAGTACATACAGGATTAAAATGATTTACAGATCCAAACGATTGGGTGGTTTTCGAATTCTTGTAGATTTTCTTAAAGTAGGTGTTTCCCTTATCACAGGTGTTTCTCGTTGTACTGGTATGTTTGTGATTGCATGCTTTTGTGTATGTAGGCTCCTTGTTGGATGTAGAATATGATTGTTCCTGTATCTCGTTGTCATCTCTTTCAGGTTCAATAGGTTGATTCTTGTCTGTCTCAGTAGTTGTAGGATTCTCTCTTGCTTTAGGTGTCTGTACTAAATCACTGAGTGTAGTATGTTTACTATTCATTGTATCTTCTTTATTTTCTATTGTAGTTTCAGGTATTATCTCCTCATATAGTTCTTCTTCATCTCTCATCTCCACTTGTATTTCTTCTCTCTTGTTGTTAATATTGCCTGTCTTTCTCAGTTGATCTATATGTCTCATTTGTAGCTGTCCATCTATCATAACTTCATAGTGTAGTTTACCTTTTCTAGCAGTGATCACTCCTAATTTCCATTTATCTTGTCCATTGTAGCATCTTGATATAACTTTCTCTCCTTTACTAAATTCTTTATTAGTCTGTCCGTTGTATCCTTTGTATTCATTTCAGTGCATATGTCTCTCTTTACAAGATCTATTCTTGTCCGGTATAGTCTCTTGAACATCATTTTCGCAGGGCTGAGTCCTGTAGTTGAATTTACTGTCTGCATTAGGAATCTACACAGTTTTTCCTCTAGTTTTCCTTTTTCATCAGACATAGCTTTTAGCTTATTTTGAATATATCGTTCTGCTTGTCCGTTGGTTGCTGGGTGAGACGGTGCTGTAAATTTGGATTGTACTCCCATTTTCATTTAGAAATTCCAACATGTCTCTTGAAACAAATTGTCTTCCATTATCTGATACTACTATTGTAGGTAATCCATATGTTGTAAATAATTTTCTCAGTATCTTAATTGTTGCTGTTGAATTTGTATTTTGTGTTGGTATCACTTCCAGCCATTTCGTATAAGCATCTACTACTATTAGGAAATTGGTATTAAGGTATGGTCCAGCATAGTCTACATGTATTCTAGTCCATGGTTCTTTTGGGTATTCCCATGAATGAGTAGGTACTTTAGTAGGGTTTTTCTGTACCATACAGCAATTTTTACATTTCTTCACCATCTCTTCTATATCTTTATCTATGTTTTTCCACCATACATAGCTCCTTGCTAAAGCCTTCATTTTAACGATTCCAACATGTGAAGTATGTCACTCCTGTAATATTTGAGGTTGTAGTTCTTTAGGAATCATCACTCGAATTCCCTTGAAAATGCATCCGTCTTGTAATGAGTATTCATGTAAGGTTCGGTTGTTACTCTTTCCAGATTGTATCTCATTGTAAAGTTGAACACAATCAGGATCCTTTGTAGAAGTCTTACGTATCATTTTCAGTGTAACTGGTAACATTTGTACTTGGCTCAAATAGAATGAATCGTCATCTGTAAGTTCATCTTCATATTTGTTTGTAGATGTAATTTTCATGTTAGTCTTGTTATTTGTAGAAGTAGTTTCTTTCACAGGTATCCTTGAGAAATAATCTGCATTTGCATCTTGTTCAGTTTTCTTCACTTGTATATTGTATATCAATATATAATTAAATCCCGCAAGGAAGTTCGCATAATGTGTAAGTCTTAAAGCTGTAGTAGAGGGTATAGCTTTATCCGGGTGTAGAATTCTAGCAAGAGGTTGATTGTCTAAAACAAGTGTAATTTTTCGTCCATAACAGTATTGAAAAAACTTCTTCAGTCCCCATATGAGAGCTGCTGCTTCCTTGTCCAGTTGGCTATAATTCTGTTCAGCTTTTGATAGAGATCGTGATGCAAAAGCTACTGGTTGCTCTCGTCCATTAGGCATCTTGTTTGAAAGAACTGCTCCATATCCCGTAGGTGAAGCATCGGTTGCCAGTATTACTGGTAGCTTGCCGTCAAATGGCTGTAGTACTTTATCACTGCAAATTTCCTTTTTTAGATTCCGAAAACTTTCTTCACATTGCTTACTCCAAATAAAGGGTGTATCTTTAATTAACAGTCTGTATAGAGGTCTCAATTTCGTTGCCAGATTTGGTATATATTGTTGATAGTAGTTGATTAGTCCAAGAAATTGTTTTATAGTAGTGACGTCTGTAGGTCTTGGTGTATTGACAATATCTTTTATCTTGTCATCTGTTGGATGTAGCCCATCTTGATCTATTTTATGGCCCAAGTATATAATTGATTTCTGGTTGCATTGGCATTTATTTTTATTCAGGTGTAGTCCGCAGTCTTGTAATTTCTTAAATACTTCTTCCATTCTGTGTAATAATTCATCTTGGGTAGAGCCTTGAATAACGATGTCATCGTAGAAACACGCTACTCCTTGCAGACTATGTAGGGTTTGGTCCATGTAGCGTTGCCATATATTTGGTGCTACCTTCACTCCGAACATAAGTCTATTTACTCTATAAGTTCCTTTGCAAGTACTTATTGACTGCATTTCTGCTGTAGCCTCATCTACCGGCATATGTAAGTATGCTTGATTAATATCTAATGTACAAAAGTATTTACCTCCGCTGAGCTTTGTAAAAATTTCTTCAATCCGGGGTATTGGGTAATTGTCATCAAGTAATCTTGGGTTAAGTGTACTTCTGTAATCTGCACATAATCTAATTTGTCCATTAGGTTTTATTGCAGGTACTATGGGTGTTCCCCACTGTGAGTATGTTACTTTTGAAATAATATTTTTCTTCTCTAATCTGTCTATTTCCTCTTCAATTTTATGTTTTAAAGAGAATGGAACAGGTCTTGGCCTGATGTAAACAGGTTTTGTATTTTCTTTTAATTGGAATGAGCATTTAAAGTTTGTAATTTTTCCTAAGTCATCTCCATATAGATCTTTGTATTTGTAACATAAATTTTTAAGTCTTTCCTCATAGTTTGTAACTGTATATATTTTATTTACATTTTCTGGTACTTGTATTTGAATGTTCATTTTCACTATCCATTCTCTTCCAATTACAGGTTCTGCATGTCCTTTTATCACAAATAGCCTCATTATTTGTTTATTATTTTTGTATATAACAGGTACTTGACATATTCCATTTTGTTGTATAATTTCACCCGTATAAGTCCTTAGTCTCACTGTCGTTGGTGTAAGTGGTAAATCTTGGATATTCTTCCTATAAAATTCTTCAGAACATATAGTAACTGCTGCCCCTGTATCAATCTCCAGTGTATGTATTTTCTTGTATAATTGAATTTCTGTTAAAAACTTTTTATTTTTGTACGGCACGGGTAAGACTTTAAATATCTCATAAATTTCTCCCTCTTCTTTTTCTGAATCGGTCAATGTCCCATCCAGTTGTTTTATCTCCTTGTTGAAACATACTGTAGCTAGATGTCCAGCCCGTTTACAGTTATTGCAGAATAAATTCTTGTTACAGCACTCATTGGCAAGGTGGTTCTTATTACCACATCGGTAGCATTTAGTTTCCTTTGTATTATTGTTGTACTGTTTTTTAGTTGAAATATTGAAGTTATTGTTTCGTTTTTTCTGTGTACTATGATTATTGTAATTTTTATTTAATTTATTCTTTGTACTGTACCTTGGGTTCACTTTGTAAGATGGATAATTTCTCTTAGAGGACACTTTATTGACATTGTATTTTTCATTTTGCATCTGTTCACTTTCCGACTTGGATAATTCAATATTAATTGCCATTTTGTAAATTTCTGTAAATTCCTTTGCCGTTTCTTGTAGTAAACGTTCTTTAATTTCCTGAGACTTCAAACCACGTATAAATTGTACTCGCATGTGTGTCTCGAATGTAGATTTCTTTACATATGAAATTGCATTTCGACCCAATGGCCTTGAGATCCGCCACGTAGTTGGCTAAATTCTCGTTTTCTTTTTGTACGCGTAAACAAAATTTGTTTTGCTGTGCAATTTCACTTGGTTTTGGTGACACATGGTTCTTTAGTGAGGTTATAAGTTCTTCATACTTTTTGTCTTCCGGCTTTGTAGGCGAGGTTATATTTTTGACCACCTGGTAGTATTTAGGTCCAATACATGTTAAAAACATTTGTACTTTTGTTTTTTCTTGTGTAATTTCTTTCAGCTGTATGTAATTTTCGAGTCTTTGTATGTACGAGTCGAAACTTTCATTTGCTTCATCAAAATTTTGCAACGTCAATCCTGCCGCTGGATTTGGCTGTTGAACAGTTAATCCTTGTATCGCGATGGCTAATTGCTCCAACACTATTTTGATGTCCGCCATTCTCGTCGCCAATTTCTGTTGTGTATTTAACAGTAACTAAATAGGTGTAATATTGTAATAAAAGTTTTAGGTAACGGAACATGTAAAACGCCATTGTATTTCCATAGACAACTGTATTCTACTAGTGTTGGTCAATGCATTAGTGATGTCCTAACAGTATTGTTTTTGATTAAGTAGCAATTTACCGTTCGCCTTAGTCTCAAAGTGCAAACATAATAATATCTGACCCAGTTTACTTCAAATAACAATAACTAACAATATGCATTCGCAGCATTTTCAAACACAGTAATTTTAGTTTTAAATATTTTAATTTTGATATTGTAATTATTAATGTTGACATTACATACAAAACTGTTTATTTAGATTTACATATGTATAAGATAGGTACCTAATGAACGCCATGCCTGAGATACAGGATTACCTAGTTCAGGCGCGAACATTTAATACCTATGTAATTAAAACTATAACACTATAAGTAGATCCCTAGTAATAATTAAATGTTTTATAGTATTAAATTAATGACAGCTAAGTAATTATAATTAATAGGCTAAGACCTCATTTAAAATATGCTTAAGTAATGAATAAATAAATATTATATATTAAAGCTTGATTTTTTCGCACAGAAGAACTAGTTCGCGGTTCGGGACAAGGAAACATTGTTCGGTATTACAATTTGAGCGTTTGATCCTATATTTTTGCCCAGCGCCAGAGGTAACCTATAAGGCTTAAATCCACGCGCTCCGCAAAAACCCAAGACCGAGAAGGTCCAAGTCCGAGAAGGTCCTTGAGGCAATCTGTAAGTTTGACACATAGTTTTCCTACAATATTCTCATACACCAACACAAACCTGCGTGGAGAGTAGCGGTTCTTTTACAGCTGCAATAATTTCGAACAAACATACTTAACTAGGAATTTGAGGCAACTTAGATATTTTTTTAAATTTAAAGTTAGAACGAAATTACGTAAGCCAGGCTAGTTGTGAGAGTCTTTACCGTTACCAGGTGCTTTCCAAACAGGAAAATAAATACTACAGTAAGTATTTACAGCAACTTGGATTTTTCTTTTATATATTACCACTAGCAGGCCTATGTCACTCGCCTAACAACCGCAAAAAATATGTGACGTCACCGAAAACTTGAAGTTGTAAATCAGTAAGGGTTTTCTCTTGTTTGTGATACGGCATTGACCATAGAGTTGATATTGAGGCGTTAAAGTCATAATTATTGGTCAAATTATGCTCGTATATATTTTACTTTACTGGACAACCCTAACGCTCGAATTATGTTCTCTGTAAACAAAAGAATGTGCTTTAATTAACGTCAGAGTGCAAGTTTTGTATGTACCCTATTCTATATTATTCTGTGCCACTAGTTAAGAATCTCTGCAGTCCGAGGTATTTTTCAGAGATGTTTTTAATACATAATAACACAGTAAAAAGGTAAACTTGCCGCAAATATCTTAAGTATTTTTTTTCGTGTTTGAAAATATAGGGTGTGTAAAATAACTGCTACCCTCCAGCCAGATCTACGTTGTTGTGGTGAGACAACAATCAATCTTTTAAATTGCCCCAATAGTCATGTTTGGCCTTAAAAGTGACGTATGAAAGACAAGCATGTAGCAGAGATGCGAATGTTAAGATGGATGTGTGGTGTGATAAGAATGGATAGGGTAAGAAGGAACGAGTATATTAGAGGAAGTTTGAAGTTGCACCAGTGAATGAAAAATTGAGAAGCGAGCGGCTGTCATGGTATGGACATGTTATAAGAAGAGAGGAAAGCAATGTCGTTGGAAAGGTGCAAAGTATGACTGTAGACGGTTTAAGAAGTAGAGGTAGGCCAAAGAAAAGATGGATGGAATGTGTGAAAGAAAATATTATATAAAGACAAGGAGAGGCACTCCTCTCCTTGTCTATCTGTCAGACGTCATATCTTCAGTCACTACTGAAGATATGACGTCTGACAGGGATGTGTGGAGGAGGAAGACTTGTTGCGCCGACCCCAAATAATTGGGATAAGGGCAGGTAGATGATGCTCCGGTCAATTTAGCTATTTGAGATTACAATAATTTGCACCCAGTTGAAAATTGGTATGATTGTTCAAAACACTATCACTACATATTATCAAACTAAATCTGTCTGTCCGTATGTATGCTTAGATATTTAAAACGAAAATACAGGGTGACAAAATTCAACGATAAGCCGAAACTGGTCGATGATCGGGTCGATGACTGTTCCGGGAAAAATTATAAGTTACATTGAATTTTAGTAAAATGATGGTAATAACATACCTACACCATATCATTTGATGCCGGTTCCACAACACACACACACACACACACACACACACACACATCACGCCTATATCCTGAAGGGGTAGTCAGAGGTGCATTACACATACACAGTTTGCCAGTATTTTTAGTCCCACGTAAGGCAAGCCTATTGCCATCACCGGGCACACATATAATGGGTTATGTTCAAAATGGCCGACTAAATTTAAAAAAAAAGTAGCAGCCACATTGTAATTAAAAAAAAAATTGAAACCCGTTGTCTTGCGATGAAATGTTGATGAAAGGCAACAAAATCTTACGTGCCAGCCGCTGTGGCACAGACAAGTAAAGTCCTGTGGGCGACTTGGACTATCTCGGAAAATCAATGTAACTTCTAAATCTTGTCATAGAACACCGCCCGCGATACTCGCGCCTTACTAATTGTAATTACTGTAGACCAGTGTATGTACTTATGTACTTATACAGTCCACTCTTCTGTACCACCAAACCTCAAGAACAGGTGCAATACCACGTATTTTCATTATGATTTTTATTTGTAAACTATCTCAATTTGATACCAATTTGTTCTAACAACAGTAATGTAATGTTTGTGTAAAATATTTAAAACGTATGAAAATACATTTGTTTTATTTTGTCCTCATTATTCTATTCAGTGGCGTAGCTAGAATGGGTGGCACCCGGGCCAGGCCTCGCCTAACAACTGCAAAAAATGCGTGACGTCAGCTAAAACTTGAAGTTGTAAATCAGTAAGGGTTGTCTCGTTTGTGACACGTACGGCAGTGATCTTAGAGTTGATATTGAGGCATTAACGTCATAATTATTGGTCAAATTATGCTTGTATACATTTTACTTCGCTGACAGCCCTAACGTTCGTTTTTTTTATATTAGCTATACAATACAGCCACAAGTGTTAATAGGTACGTAGAATCACTCATATTAATCGATCCTGAGTCTCAGGCAGATAATCGGGTGTTCCCTCGTGGCCAAACTAGATTGCCAACCTGATTTGGCCACGAGGAATAAAATTTCCTTGTAGCCAAACTACTTGTCATTAATCTTTTGAGTCACCTGTATACAGTAAGTTTGTACTACCGTGGACTAAGTACTCGTATGTACAGTCGTGAACAAATAAAAAGTGTAGTGGCTTTTTAGAAACGATAACTTAATACCTACTTGAGTAGGTATAAGTTATGTCTAGAAAGCAATAAATAATAGGCGTCAAAGTTGAAATTATATATTATGATGATATAAAAGACACAAACCTAAAATGTACCAGGAATGCATAACAACATAAGAGCCTTCAAGATTTTAAATTCTTTTAAATTCAGTGAAAACCGATTGAATGTTTGAACTCATTATTCTGAAAAAGTACCAGGCGATAAAATAATTTTTATTTATTTATTTAAATAATGTCAGCGGTAAAAGTAGTATAAAATTACATGGAACAAATGGGACAAAAATCGTATATTGTAAGGTTGCAAAAGTTCCAAGTAGAACTGGCTTCATGGAACTACTGGGAATAATCCAACTATACTATAAGTAGGTTGGTATATACTTCCCTACTCTTAGATAAAGGATGTGCTAATTTTATTTTATCCTCCTGTGACGCACCAGTTTGGCTACAAGTAAATATTATTCCTCGTGGCCAAATCAGTTTGGCAATCTAGTTTGGCCACGAGGAAACACCCCGATAATCAAGCGCTGTACCAAACGTGCCACCGTGCGTTGCAGTGAAGAGCTCAAATTCAATGTCACTTGCCAATCCTGATAAAGTTGTTGCACTGAACGTAAGTAGGCACACTGCTACTTGGCACAATATCAGTCACCAATCCTGATAAAGTTGTTGCACTGAACGTAAGTAGGCACACTGCTACTTGGCACGATATCACTCACCACAACAAGTCTGATACGGCCCCTGCTAGGAAGTAAAATTAAACGACGTAAAACAATTAGCGTTACTTTATTAGCAGGGAACCTAGGGTTTATATAATACAAGTAGCTATGAGTGTCTCGATAGTATAGGATCACAATACTGTTTGCGGAAGGGCCCGGTGCACTTAACTTGGGGTCCACAGGCGACGGGCGGTCGGCCGACAGGATCCGTTGGTGTCCTCCAATTATTTCACTTCGCTGACGAACCGCTCCGGGTTGATGGCCACAGGAGCGCCGGCGCAGCGTCTGGTTGCTCAGCAATTGGTGTAGGTATTCTCCATAAATGGCTTATCTAAGCCCCAAGGCACAGATTACTAAATAGTTACTACGTAACAGATACTTCACTCAGTAGAAAATTTCCAATACCTACTGCTATAATAGCCTGCTCCGTCGCGTCAGCAACCACTGCATGCTAAAATGTGCCTAAATGCTCAAGCTTACAGTTTAGATTGCTTCGCACCGCGCGATCCCACAGCCATCGCAGGGCTGCCTCTTCGATAAAATTAAATTAACATAACTTTTTGTCTATGTTATTAAGAACTGTGAATATGTTCTGACTTATATGTGGCAGTTTAAAATTGTATCGTTTATAAAATATTATTTTTATAAATTGCTGCTGGCTGTGCACATCTAGATAAAACATAATTATAGACGTCAGTGTGTAGGTAAAATAAAAAAAAATCTTTAAAAGTTACATGTGTTGTATTTTTATATATTTTTTTATAAATTTCATACCCTTTCTAAATTCTCGGTTATTAAATTTTAGTGTGGAAAAAATCCTGAATCTAATAATAAGTTTTATGAGATATTGTTTTGGAAAACAAGGGCAGGGAGAATCAAAATTTATGTGATTTAAAATTTCATAAAGTGTACTACCCAGCCTTCGTTTCATATTTTAGGTGTTTATCCCTTCTTTTACTTGATTTGCACCCATCTATAGCACATAAGGCACCAGACGGCATCGTAGGTATGCGTACGAACGAATGGAACTATTAAAATTGAACAACGTGCGTGCGCTTCGCTTACGAAAACCGCACTGAATTTGGTCCTCAAACGGTCGGCCGGGCGGTAGGTAATTATAGCGCGCAAGTACATGGAGTGACAGAGGCCTGCCCAAGGTAGTTCTGGAAAGGACACAAACAACGGATTAGATTCCGGCTCGGCACCGCTTGCCGTAGGGGGCCTGTAAATCTCACATGTACATGTAAATCTCCGTACAGATTCCCTAATTGTCGGATGCACTGCACAATTATTTACACATTACACAGGATTATACAAACATGGGAACACGGAAAACACAGACAGGTAGTTGGCTCATCCCTATATATCGGTCTCCGACCGGCGCGGCAGAAAGTCTCAAGAAAGAATTCAACAATAATTCGATAATAAATAATTCGTACCTAGGCCCAACTCAAATGTGGGTACATTTCAAAAGATTATTTTTCTACCTATTCCGTATCGGAGATGAAGTTCCTTTAAGATTCTGCGTTATGCGTATTTCACATCAAACAATTAAAACTTTACAATGGTTCACTAATTTAGGGAACCCTAAAATGACAGTCCTTCAATGGCCGTCTAGATAATAAGATATTATGAAAAGTGAATATTCCAGGTAGGTGGGATATGATCTAGGTATTTGAATTTACATTAAGCGCAATAAGAATTTAGAAAAATAACGGTCTCCCGTCTAAGGCCGCGTCTAAGCGGTACGGTTTCACAATAAAATATGTCGGTTAGATGAAATAATATTAACCTGGATTCTCTTCCTTTGTATTAGCAATTTAAAACTTATAAAACTAGGGTTTCCTGCTTAATGCCGTAGGTGGTTAGCCCTTAAGAGAATTTTAGGTAGAAACATTTTTAACAATTTATTAATATATTCGATAGGGCAATGTTACTAGGTCCTATCATTCCCTTCGAGTTTATAAATAGGTAATTACGTATACAACATATATAGATAGGTAATGCATATATAATTATAGCATTTAGGGGTGGAGTAATTTAACATCACCGTCCTAAATATTTTCTTGTATATTTTGTGGTGAGAAATTCAGCTTCGCCTGATCTTGATATTTAAATTCGATAACATATTATTAATCACTTTAAAACACGATTGAACTACAATAGTGGCTCGATACATCTCGGAGTCTAAACAACTATAGGTGTACTTTAACATTGCTTCAACACGGCTAACAATCTATGAAATAGCTATCTGGTTCAGATTTAACTAATAGGGTAAAACGGGACTTGGAATCGCGCGGTTGACGTTATAGCAGCTTATTCCATTAAAAGGACTTACCCCGAATATCGGGAACTATTTCACTGAACTTTCACTATAATATCTTCAGCGTATAATGTACTACTGACTTAATTTTTGCAAACTGTTATTTGGACAGTAGATATCCGTGACGACAACGGTGTTGACGATATTTTTAATATGCGAATGTGTGACTGCGCGCGGTGTGCATAGGTTTATAAAAGAGGTCTGCGGTAACAGGGAGCGGGAGGTTGAGCGGTATCCCTACTCGATCGCTTAGAGAGAAGACAAACCCCTACTCGATATCTAATCTCGCTTTCCCATTGGCCGGTGGCTATTTCTTATCTATTCGATCTAAACGACTTCTGGGAACAATGAACCGTGTTGGCGATACGAATTTGTTTAAACCAGTTCCTTAGCATTCTAGTATGTTCCATATAGTGATGTGAACACACGTAATATATTTGATGTCGATGTTCCCACATCGTAACAAGTCACCAATTGAATTCGGAGGGCAGTTATGAATAAAGATTTCAATCTTATTATATGTAAAAACAATGGTAAGTAAAAATTTTTTTAAGAAAAAACTTTTTAGCATTAATTAATAGCATTAATTTTTCGCAGATGATTCTGCGAAAAATTAATGCTATTAATTAATGCTAAAAAGTTTTTTCTTAAAAAAATTTTTACTTACCATTGTTTTGTCATGGATTTTCGCCAAGTAACGCCTGTTTCTATCCAATACTTATTATATGTGTTTTATGAAATACACTTTCTTTTTTTTTTTTTTTAATTCCGCGGCCTAAGGCCGCGGCCGCTCTAACGTCCGTTGCCGGGCGTCTCTGGTTACTAGCAGAGGGTATGTCCAGTGGCGCCCGGCGGACTTTGACCACCCCTGTGGTCTCTGCTGGTGTTGGGTCGGGACGAGAATCCCGCGTCATTGGGGTAGGGTTTTATCCCGCGTCAGTGAGTGAATCTGGTTGCGTACTATGGAGCAAAGGCCCCGCAGCACGCAACCCTTCTAGCCTGCTTCTGTAAGGACGGCGGGTGGCGATCCCGCCGTCCTCAGGCCCCGATCATGGAGGTCGATAGTCTGCCTGGCCTGGCCGCCGACTACGGAACTCGGCGGGGAGGGTACGCTCCCTCTCCCTCCCGGCCGCCTCCTTCGCGAGCATGACTTGCTCGCAGAAGGACACGGCCGTGTTCCACCTACTCCCGCTGGAGACCATGGCTTGAAGCATGGTCTCCAGCGAGAGGCCCAGATCCACGCCCAGACCCACTACGAGGTCCCGGCGCTGACTCGCCCACGCTGAGCACTCCACCAACGTGTGGAGTGCGGTGTCGTCGTCGGAAACCTCGCAGTGTTGACACCGGGGTGTGACCTCACGATGCATGCGAAACAGATAGCTACCGAAGCATCCATGCCCGGCAACGATCTGCGTCGCACGGTACGTGAGGTCACCATGCTGCCTCTGCAGCCAATCGTCCATGATCGGTCTCACCGCCGCAATGGTGGTGGTACCCCACTTGGGTTGCTCAAGTCGCACCCTCCATGAGATCCTGTCGGAGTTGGGACCGCCGTTCATCGATTTCTCGAGACGCAGGCCTGTGGTCCCGCTCCAGCGCCTCCTTGCGCCATTGGAACAATGACGCAAGGGCTCTCGCTTCCAGGTCCCATGGAGGGGTCCCGGCTAGGAGACATGCAGCCTCTCCGGAGATCGTGCGGTACCCCCGTATGGTTCTGACGGCCAAGGTTCGAAGTGGTTATGAAATACACTGGAAATAGCAAGGCAAGTTCACTATTTACACCACAGTTAGTCAAAAAACAGAGTTAGGATACACAGTAAATAGTCTGAACCAGTACTTCGTTTAATTACTATTTTTTTCGTATTTATTTGTACGAGAAAACTTGATAAACCTCTGCTCAACACAAAGTCCGAGAGGAGGGGGGAAAATTCAATGAAAAAATTGTATGTATTCCCTATTCTGTGCCCAGGGCGGATATAATAGGTGGCAACTCAAAAATTACGCCTAGTACGAAAAAAATAGCGGTCAGGGGATCCCCGTCAGCAACTCGAGCGCGGCAGTGTCTGTCAGCATAATATGTCGACTGGGGCAGAAACAAAAAAAAAGAATGGGACAGATAAAGTCACGCAGTCACTTTATCGCGTCACTTATTGCTTGTAGTAGGCTTACGCACACCCACAGCTTACAGCAT